>SSNS01000480.1:276060-311742 GCA_006937985.1 Aphyosemion australe
ATTTGCGCAGTTCGTGTGTGTGAACGTTGGCAGAGCAGTTGTCCACGTGCAGAGTTCGTCCCCTCACCAGCACGCTCCCACATCCGAGGATGATGAGGAAGAGAAAAGAGGCGGAGGAGGCAAGCAGCATCTTGATAATTGTGGTTACCTGGTGGTGAAGCTAATGGGAACATTTTATTTAGCTAAAAATCTTCAGAGAATCACATAAATAAATTTAGTAAATTGAAAAAATGCTTTTCTAATACAAATCCATCCGCTGTGACCTATAAACACACCTGTGTTTAGACTCACCTGTGTGTGTCAGCAGAGGAAGAGTCCCAGTGAAGGTGTACCTTTGTGCCTCCATTCTCTCTCCTCTTATAGGAGCTTGATGAGGGGAATCACCTGCCTCGTTCAGCCTCCCTCTGCAGAATCCACACGTGCATGGAGCTGTTGACCGGCACACATTGGTTTACAGGAGGAGGAAGTGTGATGCAATCAAAGAAACTTCCAGGACAGGTATCTGCACGAGAAAAAGAAAAGAAATGAGCATTTCCTCCTGACGTAGAGCCTTGTCATGTAATTGAAGCAACTTCAATGTGATTGATTTTCTGTTTATTGTGTGAGTCATTCATCAGATTAAAGCATTATCAGTCCTCTGATCTGTAACATCTGGAAAAGGTGAAACATCTGTGAAAAAGGACTTCTGTTCCTGTATCAGGTCAGATCAATAACTGAAATGATGCAGAAAGCCTCGTCCACAAGCTGCCAATATTTCTTTCATCAGCACTCGTTTTTCTCTGGATTCTTGTCTCCTGTCATGCATGTCTTATTTTCAAAAACACTCGCTAAACCTGTTTGTCTTTACATTGACGGCTGGAAATCCAGCTGGAACTTTCAACTGACACATGAATTATCTGAGCTCACTGAGTGTCACTGAGTCATTTAAGGACAATAGTCTTACAACAACGCAAAACTTCCAAATGTCTTTCTAGAAACTCCTTAAGGGAAAAAGCAAAACTCATCGGGGGTAGGCCCCTTTTACAAGCCAGAAGTGTAAATTTGTTGATTACATAACTGAGAACCAGCAGGGGTCGTCACAAAGCCTTCTGAACAGGAATCATGTTTGTTGGAAGAACTTTGAAAATGGGCACTTCTGTAGGAAAAAAATGGTTTCTGATTATTAAATTATTTTAAAAAGTTGAAAAGTGTAGACCAAAATTCATGAAACGTTGGCTAAATTTGATGTTGGCAACAACCTTTTTATATAAACTTCAGTTTGATAAACTTTTTCTGACACACAAACGTTAATAACTGTTCAGAGAGGTGGTTCGTTATTAAGCTGAGTAACAAGCTCATGTTTGACAGAATCTGAGCCTTCCTATCAGAGACCTTCACTAGTTAGAAACATGCTAATCACACACTCGTGCATGCACACACACGCACACACACCTCTTCATCTGCTTCCACCCTTCCCTCAGGCGGTCACCCCCCACCCCCCAGTAAACATGACGCTTGTCACTAGCTTGTAGCTCCACATCTGTTTCCCACACTGAAGTTGTTCAAAGAGCAAAAACAGGGAAGATGATAACTATTTTCAAAATTTCCACAGAAACCTATCTACAGACTGAAGCTTTGAAGAGATACTATGCAGTTTTGACTTGCTTTCAGCACCCTCTAGTGTTCCTTTACTGAAAACAAAAGTGAAACCTATCTCCTCGCTGTGCGTTTGTCTTTTTAACACCTTAATCTAACTGCTGAAATGTCTCCTCAGCCTTCATTAGTGTCTACAGGAGCGGTTCATCACTAAATCAAACAAATCAGCTGTGTTCATGATCTAAAACATGCAGGAAGCAGACTGCAGCGCCAGGCTGTCAGGCTTGTCCAACAGAGAATGGACCGGCACTCTGAAGTTGCAAGTGCGGTATTCTGGCCATAGAGGGCGGTGGGGGTCTGAGTGACATTTCATTAACCCTGTAAAGGGTCGTTTTAGCACATACTGGCTCAAGAACATGATTTAAACATATGAAAAAGTTGCATAGTGTGGCTTTAAGGTCAGAGATTTTACAACTAAAACCTGAAAATGAAAGAAATAAAATTGAAATTAGAAGTCAAAAATGATCAAATGACATTTTATTTTCCATTATTGTACAAAGTCTTTTTTACAGAGGAATAATAAACATAAGACTATGATTGAGAAGAATAAAAATATGTTTCTTTTACACTGAGAACCTTGAAGGTGCAGGTCTGTCTGTCTGTCACTGGTGGCTCCTAAACTCTCATCACGTCTGCTGGAAAACACAAACGCTGTATTTTTTTTCTTTTTGTCATTTTCTGATAACGTGAAACTCACATGCAAACCTCCGCTTTTCTCCTATTTGTTGTTCAACTTTTGGATTTTTATAAAAACAAAAATAAAAACTAAAAAAAGCTTTCAAACTGTGTGGAGTCCCTCTTTCACAGCTTGTGTGAAGCTTGAAACTTCCACTGAGCCTGTGTTGTCTTGAATTTCCCATGTGCGCTGCAGTCGTCTGTGTGGTTTCATAGGTGAAAGCCCCTTAAATGACAATGGAGTGAAGGTGTCTGAAGCACATGATGACATCCATAGGGATGGGAGGATGCAAGTGGTTCCCATCCAAACGCAGGTACCTGAAACACCAAAACAGCTGCGTTAATGTGTTGTCACAGTGACTCTGCTTTTTAAAACTGCATCGTCATGCCAACATGCTGCAGTAGAAGTTCATGTGCACCCATGTGTGACAGACTGTGAATTACCGTAGCCTCGGCACCAGACTGTCATCAATCAGGTCGGCTTGTGTCTCACATGGACAGATCTCAGTGCCGTTGATGTCTATCAGTGAATAAAGATCAGAAGAGATACTCTTGAACAGGTTGCACAGAAAAAATGCAGTAAAAAAGTATTTTACTACTATTTCATTAGGCTAATCTGATTTATCCGCAACACTCGGAGATGAAGTGAAATTTAGTTTGTAGCCATATTCCCCAGAGTTAGATCAATGGGAAAAAAACATTTTGTAATCAGCCCAGTCATCCTCCTAATCTGGCAGTATTAAAGTCCCAAGTCATCATCACACACTGGTGAAATTACATCTCCGCATTTGACCCATCCCCGTGGTGGAGAGTGGTGAGCTGCAGCTGTGGCCGTGTCGGGAACTATTTGGTGGTTTAACCCCCCAATCCAACGTCTTAGTGCTGAGTGTCAAGCGAGGAGGAATTGGGTCCCATTTTTTCAAAGCCTTTGGTATGACCCGACCGGGAATCGAACCCTGATCTCCCAGTCCCAGGGCGGACACTCTACCACTAGGCCACCGGAGCTGGTTTTAGCTTAGCATAAACAATGTAAATGAATGGTAACAGCTAGCATTTCATGTGAGAAACTCGTGAAAATCCATCCATCCATCCATCCATCCATGCATCCATTTTTTTCCACTTATCTAGGGTCGGGGGGCCAGCAGCCTAAGGAGAGAGGCCGAGACATCTCTCTCCCCAGCTGGTTGGGTCGCTCCTCATAGGCAAAAATTACTCAATGATCATAATATTTCTTGGTGTCCTCAGTAATCAAATTGAAAGCAGCCCACAGCATGCACTGCAGTGTGATGCACTGCATGCCTCAGTCAGCTTAGCACACACATATCCGTCTGTAAACATCAAGCTAACTTTGCAAGAGCAGGGAGAAGTAAAGGGATTCATCTTTTGTGTACAGGAGCTAAGTAATGAGTGTAGCGTTCAACCTTACGCTACATATTGTTTTAGCCAGTTGTAGCGTTAGCTACCACACGTTAGATGCCACAAAATGGCATCTAAGTGAGAAAATCAGCCAATGTGTGATTTTACTTACTCTCAATGCTGTTGTGGTTGAGATGCAGGTGCTCCAGGTGAGTGTTGAAGAGAGGAACCACTGTGAGCTGGTTGTGGGCCAGCTGCAGGTCCAGCAGGGTGGACACATTGAACACAGTCTTGGGAACTCCTTTGTCACTCAGCTGGTTGTAGTTCAGCCTCACAAACGCCAGATGAGTGAATTCTTTAAAATAATCTCTGAATAGAAAACACACAGAGCAGACACCCGACTGTAAAATTTCACATCACATCAGTTTCATTCTGCTCATGATTTGAGAACACTCGTTTCCTTCTAAGCCATGTGACTGTGTGTGCACTGTGTACTTGCTTTGGGATGTCATCTATGCGGTTCTTGTCCAGGAAAAGCTGAATGAGGTTGCTCGGCACGCCAGAGGGCATCTTCTTCAAAGCGTTGTGAGCCAGGTTGAGCTGCATGAGGCTCTTCAGGTCCTTGAAGGTGTTCTTTCCCAGGCCAGTGTCACTCAGCTGACAGAGAAGACATCAGACTCTCACATCTGCTCCAGGAACATCAGTTTTTCTGCTGCAGAGAGGCTCACCTGGTTGTAGTGCAGGTCGAGCAGAGTCAGGTTCTCCAGCTTGTTGAAGGCTCCAGCAGGAACCTTCGAAATGCGATTCCTGTCAAGGCGAAGTTGCTCCAGACTTGTTGGCAGACCTGACGGGACTTCATTTAGCTGGTTTCGTTGTATGTAGAAATACAGCAGTGCTGGAATCTTCTGGAAAACCTGCAGAGGAGACGACCAGATTAAACATTTGATGTATTTGACACCAACTGCGATGTGAGAGGAAGCTCTCGGACCTGTTTGTCTATTTTCTGAATGCGGTTGTTTGCCAGATTGATCCAGCGGACATCAGTGGCGTTATTGAAGGCCTCAGCAGTCAACTCTGAGATGTAGTTGTTCTGTAGGTACAGGTAGTGAGCTCTCTGTGGGATGACTGGGACTGCACGGAGGTTCCGGTTCTCACAGTTGAGAGATTCCGGATAGCTTGGGTGGCATATACATTCACGAGGGCAGTCAGGGAAGATGGAAGGAGGGCCTAGGATGGGCGGGGGAAAGTCTGTGGGCTCCCGGGGTTCCGGTTCTGCTGGGGCGACAGGCTTGGGGACTGAAGGTCGCCTGGTTGTGGCTGGACGCCTGGTGGGCTTCTTTGGCCGAGGTCTCTGATTGAACACTGCCCCGATCAGCAGGAACAGAATCAATGAAGAGAGGAGTCCCACACCAGCTTTCATTGTCCTACAGGGAACCAAAAGGAAACTGATGTTGTTAAAAATGGAAAACATACATTAATGGGTTAAAACAGGGGTGCCCAATCCTGGTCCTGTAGGGCCAGTATCCAGCACATTTTAGTGGTTTCTCTGCTCCAACACCCTTGATTCAGTGCTTGAATCACCTGTGCAGCAGCTCACCAAGCTCTGCAGAAGCCTGCTAATCACCTGCTGATTGAAATCAGGTGTGTTGAAGCAGGGTTAAAACTAAAACCTGCTGGATACCGGCCCTCCAGGACCAGGATTGGGCACCCCTGGGTTGAAATAACAAAGTCTGAGCTGAACCAACAGTTTGACAACTCATTTATTGATTTTGAGCATTGCAAAGGTTCTCAGCATCGTTAGTTCCATTGTTTATGTTCAAATTGTTCAAAGAAACAATCATAAGAAATGGACTAGCTGAGATAGACAGCAGCATCAGAGCAAACAAGTTTCACTTGATTTATAAAAAGCAGCAGGATGTAACGTTTGTAGGTTACTGGCATCACGCAGGAAAAGGTTGGTCTTCCTGCACAGACACACCTCAGAACGGAACCTTTGTCTGGTATTTGATCTGATTCCCGTTGGTTAGGATTAAATTAGATGAAACTGGTACTTGTCACTCACAGTACTGAGGTCCTCCTATAGGTAGCATGTATAGGATTCAATAGATGCTTTTGAGGAACATGCTAGAGCTGTGTAAGAGGTAGGTCTTCCAAAGGGATTTTACCACCATGTCTCGTCTGTCAAACACTTATTTTGGCTTATGGAGAAGCAAGAAAAAACACACATTTAAATATAAATAGTATCTGTGCTCAAGACAGATGATGGATCTAGAGTGTACCCATTTTTTACACACACACACACACACACACACACACACACACACACACACACACACACACACGTATGTGTGTGTTTGGTGCCACTGCACCTGCTCCAGTCAGGTGCAGGAGCAAATCATAACTTCTCACTAAGTGGGTCTTTTCATTCCTCCACTAGGGCGCTTTGTGTGCCAGCCAGCTTGAGCCACTTAACAATTCCCAGCCTACCAAATTCACATTTTTTCCCTGTTCTGAGGGCGGAAGGCTGCTGTTTTTCCACCAGCGCTTTTATCTGCTCCAGACAGCTCTGTTCTCCTATCAAATCACTGCTCACCAGGCTTTCCGGTGTCTCTGATGAGTATTTACAGTCCACTCTTCACCAGAAACCTAAACTGAACAAGTTACCGATTATTCTTAAGCCATTGTGATGAGATTAGAAAACATTATAATATTCAAATGATAAAACATTGATTCCCAGTTATTTCAGCAGGAGGACGTGGGATATCTGTAGCTTGATGCAAACCAGATGCACTGAAGAAGGTATTTGTTTATTTTAAATCCAAGAAAAGGAGAGGAGATACAGATGCAGAGACTAAAATGTTCTTAGAAAGAAAAGTGTATTACAAAGACACTATTATCAGCAGAGGTCCAAAGGGAAAGATAGAGCCCAGATAGTAGATACAGCACATTGACCTGAGGAGAAGAGGCCCAGTGGAAACTCCACTGAATCCTAATGGAACCCATAAAACAAAGAGACATGCAGCTTTTCCATACAAATATGTTCTGTGTTTCATTAATGATCCACTGGTTTTAGATTTGATTGCTTAGTTTTAGGGATCTCAGCACATTCATCTAAGACATGCCCAGTTTTCAGCAGGAGAATGAAGGGGAGAGGTTTTTGATGCGTACTGTAAGCAATCAGTTTCAAAAACACTCAACAGATGTGAGAAATCAGCTGAGCTGCATGGACGATAGAAGGCAGGAATCACTCACATTCAGCACATATTCATTTACTTTTCAAAATAAAATAAGAATTTCTGGCAGTCTGATGTTCTTTTCTGTGAGCAAATATCTCACATGAGTAGACATAATGTGCTGCTTTCAGAAACAAACCTATTCATACACCAGCGTGGGACTGAAAAGCTGCTGGACATTTATAAACAAAACAAAAATGCATGCTAGGAATGTGAGAATGATCCAGAGGACTGGTGGAAATTTTCAAATAAGATTTTAAGTTTAAACAATAAAAGAAAGTAACTACACAGGCAACCAGTCCAGTAAACAAAGCAAAACAAACGCTCAAATATACAGCAGAAAATAATCCTCACGGAAAACCAATCTGGGATGCAACCAAAGAACAAAAAAGTAATATAAAACAATAAAAATGAAAGAAAATGTAGCATAACCATAAAAATCAAAAGTTATGGAAATCAGAACGAGGTCACACGAAGACATAAACACAGCAAACCCTCTGACACATCACATATAACTCACCAGGCTCAGATCCAGAGTTTAGACTGACAAAACACATCTGAGTTTTCCTCTGACAGCGTTCCCTGGCCTTTTCCTTCCCTTTCCCTCTCAGCCTAGCAGCTCTTAGTTCTAAACCAGAACCAGCTTTCCTTCCCCTTTGTGCTGCTGTTGGGACCAGGACTATTGGCAACTAATGAAGGCTTAGTGTCAGAGTTCTGACTCTCTGTTTAATTTGTGACCCTTGATAAGTACATTTGACACATGAACATAAGAACTAGACTCATGGCAGGACATGAAAACAATACTGCAGTCCATCATCAAATGACTCATGACACACGGACTGGATGAAGCTAAATCTGTAACCGTATCCAGAGATAGTCAGGATCCATCAAACGGCAAAGGTCAGATTGATTCTTTCCATTCTTCTATACAGTTTGTTTTTCAGACCTCTTTGGGGTTAGAGTTGGGGTTAGGGTCTGAAACCAAAGAGTACTTGTTTTAGTGCAACTAAGCTACCACTTTCCTAAAGGGACAAAGAAAATAATGAAATTAGCTCTGAGTTGATATTAGAATTCCTAAGAAACCAATTTATCTCAATGAGGTCCACTGATTATAACTGTCAAAAACGATAGCATATTAGATAAAAAAAATTCAGTGATACTCCTCAGCCTTCATTAGTGTCTACAGGAGCAGTTCATCACTAAATCAGCAGTGTTCATGATCTAAAACATGCAGGAAACATGCTGGAAGCAGACTGCAGCGCCAGACATGTCAGCTTTACTAAGTCCAACAGGGACCAGACCGGCACTCTGAAGTTGCAAGTGTGGTATTCTGGCTACAGAGGGCAGTTAAGAGTAAATCATTTCACATAAGATCAGGCCGTGCCGAACAAAATGCACACATCACCCCTCTGTTCATTGAGCTCCATTGGCTACCCTTGGCTGCCTGCATCAAATTCAAGTTGATGTTAGCCTGCATGCAGCGGGCCACATCTACTTGAATCCTCTTTCAAAGACGTATGTAGTTTTAATTGGACTAGCTGTGCTTACACACCACTCAAGACAATCCAGACTCATTTCATGTGTCGCTCCACGATGGTGGAATAACCTACTGAGTGCTAACAGAATAGGGGCGTCCCTGTCTATCTTCATAAAACATCTTGAAGACCCAACTCTTCAGAGAGCATCTCATAACACCTACCCTGCACTTCACTTCCCCTCTACTTCACTCTGTTTCTCACCCCATCACCTAGAGACTTGCTGTTAGCCTCGATAGTAACTGCATCCTTACATTGTTGTTTGAAAGTCACATTGAACAAAAGCCTCTGCCAAACACAGAAACACATCGGTTCTGTTCACATTTCTGCTTCAATTTAAAATCTGGAACATCAAAGAACAGCAGGTTTGTAAACTGGAGTGACTTTACTGGTGTGTAGATATGGAGACCAGTTAAAACATAAGTAAAAACAAAAGGAAACAAAAATACCTGACCAGGAAACGGACATGAAGCCAAGTCCAGACTTCATCTGTAGACGGTCATTAATTAATTAACAGCTAAAGATGAAAGGCATGATGTTTTTGTCTGAGTCAGCAAAATCTCATGAACCTCTGGATGGATTTTATTGAAACTTCCAGAAAGTCTTCACTGGACATGAACCTACAACTGATTAATCTTTACAGTCAATCACATTTAAGATGTCCATCACAGCTAACCAACCTTAGCAAATACCAAATTGATTACGACTCATTGCTTTTTAAAGACATTGAGCTAAAATGACTTGATGTGATCTTAGCTGAGTCGTCCACAATCCTCAAAGTTCAGGGTCAAGAAGGTCTTGTGATACTTTCTGAGATTGTACTCATCATTTTCAAGATTTACCCAAAACAACTGTAACGTCATCAGTTTTCAGGATAATTATTTTGTCAAACATCCCAGAGGACTAGCTCTAAACAGCCCAGGACCAAAGATGAAACAAGTAAACCCTAACCCTAGCCCTTGTCATGAGTTTTATGAATAATTCATTTTAAAACAAATCTTCTTTAGTTCCTGTCCAACATAATTTAATAGCAGCCTGTTTCTTGTCAGTTTTTAAAAACAAGAACATCCCCAAATGTAATGTTTTTGTTTTGGCAGAACAGTTTCTGTCGTTCCTCTAACCAGAGTCAGGACCAGAGCTTTGCCAAACCACTAAAGCTCCGAACAAAAGTCCCATCTTTCAGAGCAGAATTCAACCATCTGACTTGGATATCAGAAAGTGAGTTTGAATAAACAACACAATTACAGATATGCTTGAATTCTTGTGGGATCTGCCAAAAAATTCACATATTTTGATCAAGAATGGGAGCCACAACGACACATAAAAGCAATAAATCTGTTAGGACATATATAATAAAACATAAAATGAGTTTAATTCACTTCAGAAAAACTAAAATCAACCTTTTCTGCAGGCAGTCTGTTTCCCAGTGTGACTCAGTCTGTATGCTAATCACCAGCCAGCTAAACAGATTGATTTTTGTTTGTTTTTGTGCATTCTTTCCACTCTGCAGAAGGTTTCTGCAAATAATATTTCAGTAAATCAGCAGAGTGAGTTTGTTATAAAAGTGCATTCCTGAGAGGATAAAAAACATTTCCAGAAATTTCCTTTACAGTTTGGTAACTATGTTTGGTTAACACCCACTTAAGAACAGCATCCATCTGAAATAACAGCAGAGTAAAAAACCAAAACTTTTTACTTTAGTAATACTTTCATTGCACTTTTCCAAAATCCTCACAAAAATGTAACTTTACAGATTTCCTAACTGTCTTATTTTAAAACTTTACCTCAAGGTGAGTGTGTGATAGAGACAACAAAAATCCTAGATGCCGAGAGTTGCAGCTCCTCAGAGGACAGAGTACCACTTTGTAACTTTGGGTGTTTCTATAGAAACGAAATGGCACGTCTCAGGTCTGCTTGAGCCATGGCTTTAGTCTAAATACACCACCCTCTCTGCCTTTATCTCCTTCTGTTGGACACTGCTGCAGACCTCCTCATTGTTTTCACCCATATTGATCAAAGCTAACCCAAAACAGCCCCAAAGGACACAAGAAATACACTTTCTTACCTGTCTCTGGTACCTGCCCTTTTTATCAACTCACAAGCTAGCGTCTTTACTTCTCTCTGCCTCTCAAACTCGTTTGCTACCCCTCCCTCTTTCTCTCTACCTCTCCCTCTCTCCCTTCCTCTGTTTCTCCTCATCCATAACCCTCCCCTCTCTCTTCCTCTCTCCTCTTTGGTGGACCGGCCAGCCTTTTGGGTTTGTTTCTTGGCTTGTTTTTTTCCTCTAAGGGTCACAGCGGTTTATTTTCTCCCTCTTCTTTGGCTTCATTCCAGATAGATTTAATCCCAATTTTTTTCTGAAGAACACCAAGCTCTTTCAAGTGTCTAAACTGTTTGGTATTATTATGTTTTGGTGCACCAAAGGATGAAGAGATCTGCCTCAGAAGACATAAAAAACCCACAGTGGTGCAAATTTATGTATGCATTTGAAGAATGCTGCAAGCACTGTGAACACTGGTTGCCTGTTAGGGAAAGCCCAGCTGTAAATGCATCTCCTCTCTTCCACCCACTTCTCCATTGTTAGGATGACAGCACAGCGATTTGGTCATGTGCTTTTCATTAGCAGCATCTTTCCACTGACTCCATGACATCTTTTTAGCGTCCATCAAATTTCCAGCCAAAGTAAACTCCTGCAGTCTGATTGCTGAGGTCCAGTCGAGGTAGAGGGTGTTGTGTTGGAGCTGGGGAAGTAAGGCTTGGTGGCACAGTGATTAGCTAAGTGTTGAGCTTTAGTGTGTGTGTGCGTGTGTGTGTGTGTGTGTGTGTGTGTGTGTGTGTGTGTGAGTGTGTGTGCTCTAATGTCACTGGGGGTTTTAGAGGTGGATGTGTGTTTGCTGGACTGCATTCTTGCAGCATGAGCTGCAGCTGAGCGATAATGAAGTGAGCACATGTGGCGACGGGGATCAGACTCTAACACATGTCCTTCTTCTACTGCTTCCTCTGTTTTATAACCTCTTTTCCACATCACCTTTCCTTTTTTTAGCCATCAGGTCTGGAATAGCAACTCCAATCAGCACAAACATCAGGACTAAACTCATGCAGAATATAAAATCTAAAGAACACATCAACAAGTGGGAGAGGGGAGAAAACAGAATGGCACATGGAACCAATCCATCACTGTCTGGGTGGGTGGGTGCTTCAGGATGCAGGAAAAGCTTCCTAATGATTCAGCTAGCTGTGATCTCATCTCTGTGCAGAAGATCTAGCATCGCCCTGCCTTTAGGGATGACCTTGATGGAAATGACTGGTCATTAGCAGCTTGTTAAATGATTTCCCCAATGCTCAATGTATGTTATAAACACATTTAAAGCAGTACAATCGGATCATGCATTTCTTTATTTCATGCATTCAACCACTGTGGCAACATGTTTACTGACATAAGGTGGACAGTACTATATGAGTGCAATGGATTTAATTATATATAATTAAATACTGCTATAAATACTGTTCATGCATGAAGCAGTTATACTGGACTCTGAGGTTAAAGCTGATGAGAAACATGCACCTGTCAGAGTCAGAATTCCAAGGGGTGTTCCAGAATATGGAAATTCCATATTCCAAAACCATTGAGCTCATTTAAAGTCACACATATGGAATGAGACAAGAGCTTTCATGCATTCTGAATAAAAATGCATTTTATTAAAACATTTTTCTGCAGAAACATGCAGCAATTCACTTGACTCCTGGTTTCTGGCTTTAGCGAAGAAAATGGCAAAGTGATCGAGCGGCTAGTTTTGATTTGATCACAGTTAGAATTGTTTTCAGACTGGGAAAGAGGTTAATTCTCCACTTTCCAAAGAAAAGGAGCAATAAATAGTTTATAAGTCTGAAACATCCTAATGAAATGAGAGAACAGTGGGTTTCAGTGTCTTTGGTTAACAATGTTCACCATCCTGACCCTCGGAACCCAAAAGGAGCATTGCTTGTTTTACTCTCCCTATCTTCCAAAAATCTGTTTAAAAAGCTTAAAACTGAGAACAAAACTGTGAAGTTTGGTTTTTCATGTAGAGACAGAGTCACATGACCTGAGGAATGCAACAGCTTGACACACAGCGTTCAGAGCCTGGACAAAAACACTCAGATGGTTGTGCTCCCTTCATGCAGGACCAGATCCAACCTGTGGATTCAGAGCAGATACATATTAAAGCAGACGTCCTTCTTGGTGTTATTCGACACAGCGCAGAAGCTGGTCTCAGAGCAGACAGAGAGGGAGTGATGCAGGAGAAGATTCAAGCCCAAAATGACTTGAGTGTATAATAACCTGGGAGGTTTCCAAGAACGGTCATCTACAGACTGATTTGGATTGCTGAAATGTTTTTGTTAAAGAAATCACTCAGGATTCTCAGCCAGAAATGTTCCCACAGCTGTAAAAGCAGTCTATACACTTAGTTTTCAGATAATTGAGCACTGTGTGCATAACATCTAAGAATTAGATTAAAATCCAAAACTCTAGAGTTACACACGAGTATGGAGGAGTTGTCACTGAGAAGGCTGTTGTTGACTCAGAGTTATGGTATATAAACATTCAGCAGGAAAAGGGTTAAAGCTCATGACTGTGAATATTTAAATGAATGTTTGATTTGATGCATCCTACTTTGTCACTGGCAATTGGCAATACAAATATTTAACAAAGGACGTTCAATAATTGTCTAAAAAGTCTAAGTTCATGGTTTTTTTAGTTGATTCCATTTTTAATAAATGACAGAAAATTTTCTGAGAGGACGCTGACTTTTTTTTATTGTTAAAATAGTTTTTATTAGGAAATAACTGTTACACATACTCATTATTCTTTCTTCAGCATCATATTTTGAATATATCCCCTTAAAATTAAATATTGTATTTAAATTTATTTGAACTCTACCTGGTTATTAAATGGGACTTTTTTTTGCAAAAAACTCACCTTTTGCATCTTTTTGTGCTGCCATGTGGGTCAATGTTTGATTTTAAGAATTATGTGCCTAAAACAAGCTGTTTCAATAAGTCCCCGTTTGTGATGTCACAAATGGGGAAAGTAGAATAGGACCACGCCTCACCTCTTGACGCTGGAAGAACAGCAGCTCTATTCTAAGCCCCTACTGGATATCAGAGCTTCTCAGCTTATAGTAGCCTGAGCCAGGGATTAGTGGGCGTGGCCAGCATCATCATGTTCTCATAAAGTGACAGAGCACTGAAATGACTCATTTTGGAAGGAACTGAAAATGTCAAGAATAAATCTGCTGAAGGGATTTAGTGCAAACATCATAAACATGTTTCGTATCGACCATAGAACCATTATAACTAAAAAAATCATAGGATGTCTCATTAAAAACCAATTAAAAACCATTTCTGCCCCTAATATCAGCTGGTTTGCTGTAACTGTGATGTTGGGCAGCTACAGTGATAACCACCTCTCTCTGGCTGAATCAGCTGGGATTGGCAGCCTCCTTAAAGCTGATGTTTGCATCCCACATTTTAAACGTTTCCAGATGACTCACTTAAATACAAGAGATGTGAAAGCTGGTGCTGACTGGATCCACACCACAGCTCTCACTCTGACAGCGGTGTTCACTCTGCCTCAACATGTTGAGAAATCCAAAGTTTCATTGACCCTGCGTGACCTTTACCTGGGATCAGCTGCTGCTGCAGCGTCCTCGTGATACGAGCCTCATTATATTTAGTTTTCCCCTGAATTGAGAGAAAATGATAGAAATGTTTACTAAGATGAACAAAATATGCAAGAAGTATAAATGCTATAAAGCTGCATCTGTTTCACATATGAGGTTGTGTTTTTTGTTGGAGGAGGAATGTTTAGTATGGATTAAGAGGTGGAGCTCTTCCTTCTAATCAAACACTTACAGTTTGAACTTGACCCAAATGACACATCGAACACTTTCTAAGACAATTCCCTCCACTTCCTGTTCAAAATATCTGCTTCCTCACTGCTAATGAAAGAAAATGTTTCAAGTTTTGTTTGGATGAATGAAATGCTGCTGGTCTATTTCAGTGTTGCAGCAAACTCTGCAGAGTCAGCTCAGCTGCAAGCACACTTAATCCTTTACTGTTTCATTTTGCATTTACTGTAAAACTAAAACTAAAACAAGTGTTTTCATTTGTATTAATGTTTCTTAGGCAGAGATTCTTGTATCAATAAAGAAGGCTGGTGAAGACTGAGAGTTGTTTGGGTATTTAGCCAACCGTGTTCCTGAAAGTGTGTTTGGAAATGGATCGCTGCCATGAACCCAAACATGGAGGTCCTCTCCTGTTTGAAGGGATTTTTTTCTGAGTGCCGGGTGGCATGAACACTCAATAGGAAAGACAAGACAGCACAATCAGCATGTGTGTGTTTATGTGCTGAGTGTGTGTCTAATGAGTAGGCTGGAGGTCTGAGTCTCACTTGTAAACAGGCCTGTAAATGTAACTAACAGCTTCCTCAGTCATGGAGCCAAAACCACAATGCCATCTGTGTCTGGTCCTGATTTTCCTCTCTAACAGCAGACTGTTAGACAGCAGGACGTCCCAATATCGATAGACATTATTATTTTTGACCACCGGTTTAACAAAAGGTTCAGGTATAATTTTTGTGCCAAACTCTCCCACCACAAAGCTTTTGAACTCCGGATCTATCAACCAGGTCTGGAGTCAGTTATGACTTCAGCGTAGCAACAGAAACATGTCAACCAGCAGAGAGAAGGAGATGAATAACCTAGAAACCACACCGCTGGAAGGCAAAAGCTGGTCAGTGTGTGCGTGTGTGTGTGTGTGTGTGTGTGTGTGTGTGTTGAGATGATGGTTGCCCTTTAACAAACACAACAACCTAATGTTTCACCAAAATGCATCAAATCAGAATCCTGTGATCCACGTCCACACTCAACTTTTATTGTTGTTTTCTGCAAAACAGCATTGTCACCACAGTTTATGACTTACAAATGCATTGGGTTAGAATTAGCATTAGGTTGAGTTTACAACCTAATGTCGTAGAAATTACAGGATAAAGTTACACATAATGAAAAAGTTAACATCACTTCCAGCTGATTCACTAAATTAAAGTTGAATTGGCAAATCTGTAAAACAAGCTAGGTTTTAAATACAAACATGTCACAGAACTCTCACGCCTCCCGACAGGTCCACGTCCGCCTGATACCAGAAAACACATTTCCACAGAAAAACCAGAGAGCATAAACACCAGGCGCCGTTTTCTAGGTCCTTTTGTTGTCCGTGACTTCAAATGGTGTTTTTCTTTTGGGACTCTGGTAGCTTGTCCTAAAGTTGAAGTGGTAGCAGCCGGCTGGTTCTCCTTCTCTGATATTATTGAGCCTGAGCCTCTCACACCAGTGGTGTTCTGTTAAATACACGAGCATAATGAATGGAGTTCATTGGTTTCGGACCGAGCCGTGTTATTGGCTGAGGTTTATAGACAAACGTGAGAGAACCACTTTATTATTATTATTTTTTAATATCCACAATATATTTATAGCTATACTATGTTAGATTGTTGTTAAGAAGCATGAAAAAAGGTGAGAGGTGGAGATTATATTAGGTCAGTGCATTCTGGTTCACATAAGTGCATACATGTATGGTTACCAACAAATGCAGTAGAACACTTTGAGAATCAAATGTTTTTGTCTACATTAGGGGAGCAAGTTCACTGAGAAACCGTTTATACTTGTTCTTTTGGAAATAAGATCGGTCACTCTGAGTTTAACATGAAGGCTGAACGTAAAAATAGTCTTTTACCCCTATTACCTGCATTAATCACCAGTAGAAAATAGTCAGGGAAAGCCTAACATATCTACGCCACACTGTAAAATAATCATTCATGGACTCACTCATCTTGGGGAGGTTGTTGATTTAGCGTCCAGGAGAGAACAGAGCTTGTCTCGTCTAGAAGAAGCTAGCATTAGCATTAGCATCAGAAATCCTTCAGGCTTGTGTTATTTGTGGAGATAAAACATCAACGTTGCAGAGCAAACAGAGTCAGTGGTAGAGTTGTGTTGCTGTTAGCCAATCAGAGGAGAGATGTCCAAATATCAGGACTCCAAATCCTGCCGTCCTCTCCTCCGGCTCACTTCTACTTCCTGAAAGAGGAGTGTGAGAATTTTTCCATGCAGACATCAACTCAAGAGTCATTCATTTAGAGATCACTGCAGATGTGTTGGAAAATTGAGTGAACTTGGTCTTTAAGTATATTGTTGTGCTTGTCTACATAGATCCTCTTGGTCATGCCTCCTCTTCTCAATATCTAAATTGAGCTGCAGATCTAAACCTTTTCAGATGTTTTTTTAAATGCGTTTTACTTTTTTGTTTTATTGTTATTCTTTGCTGTTTTTTTTAATCAATTTTTTTATTAAATAGTGGCTGAACTTGCTGCTGGTTTAAGGACCACCTGTTTGTCATTCAGCCAATAAAAGTCTGGAAGCTGCACAGAGCCGGCATTGATAGGAGCAACGGGAGTGTTGATAATGAGCCAGACCTCATCGTCCAGCATCACAAATATTCTTTTGTCTGAATGTAAGGAAACCCCTACAGTAGCTCCATAATGTTTTCTAATAATAATAATAATAATATCCTCAGATACATTTAACAGGCAGTCAAATGTAGCTCCTTTTCTTTCCTCTGTTGAACAGGTCAGTTTAAAATTATACATCCACTTTCATACATGAGCCAATTTAATTCGAGCAACACTGGAGAGTCTTTCTCCAATAGGATTACCTTCCAAATGTGGATAAGGGGTGATACTGTGACTTTTACATTACAGGAAAAAGAAGGAATATTCATGTACAAAACAGAAGAAAAACATTAACAAGTTTAAAGCTTTCAGGCAGAAATATCCAAATCCATTAAAGTCCAGATGTTGGTCCTCTCAGCTGTTGTGTGTCAATATCTCTCACGTGAGAGGCGTGAGAGTGTAGCGTGGTTAGAAACCCAGACGCGGGGAAATCGAGCGTTGGGAGCTACTAGCACGCAGTTTGATCTAGGAACAACAGCGCCGAACCCGAGTGACAGCGGGAGCGTGGCGTTGTTCCGGAAAGTAAGAGATGAACTTACTTGTTAGTAGGCGGGAAGCCTGATGAGTCGGGACGCTCCGGTAGGAACAGGAGACGCTCCGGGAGGAGAGCCGGGTGGCTTGGATGAAGAGCTGGTCGGCTCGAATAAGGAGAGAGCGGTGAAGCTCCAAGTAGAGTTGGATAGCTCGAAACTCTGACATGTAGAATCGATGACTGAGTGACGTGGTGGCGTGTACTTCCGGCTTTTATGGATGACGTGAATGTGCGGGGCATGATGGGAGATGGAGTCAGGGCTTGGATGTGACATTGTGTCTCCATACAAATTCATCTCTTTCAGGACTTTGCTAAGACGCCAGCTTATCACAACTGCTTTGGCAGTGAGTGATGTCACTGATCAGCACCTAAAAGCATCCACGGACATTAATAACATTAAAAGTTTTATTTTGTAAAAGTGCCCTGTAATTTAATCCTTACTGAGGACCAGGACAGCGGCTGTGTGATGTAAAATGTGGCATTCAATGACCAGAAGAAGTGTAGTTTTTATGGTGCTTGTGAATTATGTTGTTTTGGGGTGAATTCTGCTGCATTTTTTAGTTTCATGAGTTTAGTAACTGATTTTAAAGCAGCGTGGACACTGCTTCTTTTCCTTTCCTTTCATTCTGCTTCACCAGCAACTCTTCAAACTTTACAATTGCCGGTTGTTTTGGGTGACGTCTGCTGATGTCATTTCCTACTGAGAGACAACTATTTAGAGACTCTACGGGCCTTCCTGAGTACCTACCCCAGCTCCGTTGGTTCCTGAAAATGGTCTTTTTGGTCGGCCTGCTGAAGTGGAGCCACACACATGTGAAGTTCTGGTACCATTACTCTGAAGTTCTGATAGTGGAAACACACCTAACCTTCAACTCTATCTGGGGAGCTGAGTGAGTAGCACGAACTCCTCATGGTTCTGCACTGAAACAGGCAAGGTTCAGCTCGGGGAAGAGGTCCTCCCTCATTATTGGGAAGCAGGTAGATGATGTAGACAGGGCATCATCTGTAGTGATGATGTGGATGCTGAACCAGTCTGTTGAAGAAGGAGCTAAGCCAGAAAACAAAGCTATTGATTTACCAGCTGATCAACATTCCAGCCCTCATCTAAAGCCATCTACTACTGGTCCTGAATATCCTGTCTGACGGCAGACTCCACACAGCTGGGGCATCTCCATGCAAGCAGCCAACATGAGCTTCCTCTGCAGCCTCGAAGATGGGTGATGGGCTCACAGATGCAGGAGGGACTCAGAGAGGAAGAGGTTCTTCTCCACATGAGAGGAACCAGCTGAGGTGGTATTTAGTCAGGATGAATCATGGAGGAGGTGTTTTGGGAGTGTCCTGCTGACAGTAGGCCTTGTGGTCAACTCAGGACATGCTGGAGGGATTAGATGTTTAGGCCGGCCTGGGAGCACCTTGGGGTCCAACCTGAGGAGCTGGTGAAAGATGCAGATGGAGAGGACGGTGTGAGCTTCCCTGCTGGGGCTGTGGATCTGGAGGAGGTATGAGGGTGATAACCACTCCAAAGACTGGACACATATGACTGCATTAAAACACCACCAGTTAGCACCCATGTGTCGACTTTTTATCAATATTAGGTTTGTTACAACAAATCCTTTAGGGCTATTTTCTAATGCAGTGTTTTTCTGTGTTTTTGGAAAATATTTTCTTTTCAAAAGTACTTTTGAGACTTTCAATTTTTTTCTTGCTTTTCCATGAAACTAGGTGGGAACTTCTACCAGCAGAACAGGAACTTCACTCATCTAACTATAATGGGCTAGAGGAGTGGCTTCCTCCTGTATGTAAAGTTAGTTACTGTAGATTTCACCCCTGAAACATACATGTTTTAAATCTGTGGCATTTCTGAGGACTGTTCCTGCTGGGACAGTCCCTGTTTTTAGGTCTGGTCACTTCTTCTGCAGTGTGGTGCCAGATCTGCATTTTTGTCAACACTCTTTTTTTTCTTCCTCTGTGGTTTAAATCCAGCAAGCTTCGAAGAAGGAACTAAATACCATTTGGCAATATTAACAGGACTTAAAGGGATTTACAGCAGCGAATAAATAATAAAAGAATTATTAAATTTCCACTGTGTCAAGAATTTTGTACTTGGACTGGTTAGTATTTTACCTGAGAGGGTCGTTATGGAAACTCTGCCTGTGTGGAAACGCTGTGATACCCTGAGCTCTTGGTGTGTACCTGTTATTTCACCACAGGGATTGTTTTGACTGTGGATTCTGATGTAGAAGACAGGAATGAACTTTAATGCTTCCACCAGACAGAGTTTTATTCTGGTTTCAAACGTCTGCAAAGACCGTTACCATGTCAGAAAAAACTTCTAAACTTGCTTCAGTTACAGATGTTTCTTCCAATTTATCATAAACAATCTATACATCTTTATTTAAAAATAAAACCCAGAAAAGGAAAAAAAAATCTTAATTCTAGACGAGTTAGTGAAATAATAAGAAATAAACTGCACACAACAATCTGAATAACAGGTGCTGAATTATTATTTTAGCGGTGTTTACAGAATTAACATTTTCCTTCTGCTTGTTTCCCTCTGTGATGACTTCATAGACATCCACTTGGCCAGCCATCACTAGAACAACTGAGCTCAAACCTTCCTGGGTCGTGTTTATCCCTCAGAAGGACCCTGTGAGCGTCTCCTCCCTCTGGTAAAAGCCTGTCCAGTCGCAGCGTGATCCAGTTGGACCGCCGGACACAATCACAGCCTTTTTAAGACATGGTGTCACCTGGAAAATATGGTAGGGTTTGGTAATGGCACGTGGCAAAACCAGAAACACACATGCAGAAGCACTTTGAATACAGTCATTCATGGTTTAATACTGAGTGCTTGTACCCAAGTGTTGTTTACTTTAACTCCAGGATCATGAAAAGCTGCTGGAGGGCTGATTTTATTTCTAAACAGTAAGTATTTATCGTTTTACGACACAGAGATTTGAGCCGCTACTCCTTTGACCGGTGCCTTAGATAAGAAGGAATCGCTTATATGAAGATGAAAACACATCTGAAACCATATCCCCAGCCAGCATCCAGAGTTAAATCCAGATTTTTATTCTTTTTTTGTTATTTTATCACAGCATCATTTAACAGTATGGTAAGTTAGATGTCAGAGAGAAAGTTATTGGCAGAAAGTCTGACTGTTTTCTCTGCACTGCAGCTGAACTCCACTTCCTCCTCCTTGTCTGCACGCTGAGACCTGGACGCTGTCCCTGACTGGAGCAGATGAATGCAGATCTTACTGTGCAGCAGACACAATTTTACTTATGCTTTCTATTTTTATAGTCGAGTCCCACCCTTAAGTTTAACTTAAAGATCACCTTCACTCATATTTATAATACATTTGCAGTTGTCTCTAGTAGGAATGAATGCCTTGTAAGTCACACTCTGAGAAAAATATAAGCTCTGGTGGACCTGTTAGAGGATGGAGAAGTCAGCTGGAGGAGAAAGTAGCAGAACACGAGAGGATTTGGAGTCTTATTTCCTGATAATTGGACATCTTGCCTCAGATTGGATAACAGCAACGAGACTCTACCACTGACTCTGTTTTGCTGTTGATGTTTTATCTCCACAAATAACTCAAGCCTGAAGGAGTTCTGCTGTGTGGTGGAGTTGCTAATGCTAACGGTTAGCTTCTACTAGTCGAGACGTTTTCTGCTGTTTCCTGGACGCTAAACCAACAACAGTCTTCTTCATCGTGAGTCAAGATGGGTGAGTCCATGAATGTTAAGTGACAGTGTGACGTAGATCTGTCAGGCTTTTCAGATCCTAGAGTTTCACCGTCTATTTTCTATCAGAAGCTGATGCAGGAGATAATTGTAGGAGACTATTTTCATGTTCAGCCTGAATGAAAAACTCAGAGTGACTGATTATAATGAGAAATACTCATTAAGAAAATGGTTTTTCAGTGAAGTTGGCCAAGTCAACGGTCATGCATTGCATTAAATATATGCACTCAGAAAGGTATGAATACACGTGTGCAACAGTCTGACTGCACCAGGCAGCAGACAACCAGGTCCTACCCTGAAGGGGGGAAACATTGGCAACTCTTTATGCATGAATTAGATTAGATGAATTTAATTTTTGCCAGAATAAATCATTTTACATTTGTTCTGTGAAGAAAAGCTTCACTTGGACCCATGTAGGTTATGGGTGTGGTTGTTAGAGGACCCAAAGGTGCAGACTCAAGAGCAGAGGTGATAAATGCTGTTGGCTTTGGTGTAAAGTCCTTTAACCCATAAGATAGAGATCATTTTCTGGAGTTGATCAAACCTTCCGTTAGATACGTGGCCTGTAGAGCATCGTTTATGGTTCAGATTTGATGAAAAAGACACAAGAATGTGAGTTACCATACCGTTTTATTTATATAGCATTTAAACACAGCAGGGAGCTGACCAACGCGCTGTAGCACAAAGACAACAGAGTACAACAAATCAGATCACAGCAACAGTTGAGACATGAGTTTATATTTAACAGTGGTTGGTTCCAGTTGATAAATCCTCCAAAGCTGTTGATGACCTTTTCTGCAAAGGAGGTTTTATTTATATGACTGTGCTTTTGGAAAATGAAAAAAAGCAAAAGCATCACTTGGTACTAATTTCTTTTGTCATGTTGAACTGTGAATTTGGAGTAATAGTACACCCCCACTTTGTATACAAGCTGAACTTGTACTTTGGTCACATGCGAAGCCCGGTTCACACGGCGAGATAATTCTGCCAATTTTTGACCAGCCCTGCCCTTTCCAATGATCTAAATGTTAAGCACCGTTATCATAATGGCTCTAAAGATAATCTTACCTTGGTGTGTTATGCTGGTAGGACACTGGGACCACTTCCATCATAAATCCGGTCATTCAAACATGTCGGATTGTCTTGGTCTGATTTTCGGGGACAGATGAGCGTGCTGCCTGCTGAATGTGAGCTTTGGCCAATCAGAAATCGGGGTGATGGAAGCGCCCAGCACACCCCTCCTCCGCCATGTTTGTTTACTTCAAGGTCACGTTTTTTTCTCCTGATATTTAACGTCCGAGTGGGGAATGTCCGAGAGTGAAAGCGATTCATGTGTATTTGTTGCCAAGTTGCTGCACACCACACGCTGTAGGACCAAATCTGGTATCTGATGCTTTATCACCATGTGTGTTTTCTTATCTTTTGAAAATCCTGTCATGTGAACCAGTAAAGGAACTTAGCCAGACTCAGACTCTGCAGCTATTTGCTTCTGTCAATACTCTTAGCTCTAGAGTTTACAGAGCGGCGAACGGCTTTTTAGAACGTGTACATTACAAAATGCAAGTTATAACTGGTGCTGAGTATAGTTTTTATTTTTATTTCTCTGTTTTAATCACAATTTATAATCCTAGGCACCAGCTAACAGGTTTAACAGGGCTCTCCACATTGTTTAGAGTTCCATACATGCTAAATAATGTCCAACCTTACCCGCTCATGAGAAAGCTGCTGAACCTCTGAACAGTTCGGTTCAATCAGAACACAGTTAATTCAGAAAAGAAGGTTTGCCACTGTTCCTGGTCAGTAATAAAACACAGATGTTCAGCCCAGATGTGGACGGGTTCGGTGAATAAAATGAGAATGTTTGTAATACTTTACCATCCTTTCAAGGTTTTCTTTCATGAAAATGCTATTTTTTTGTACGGATGTGAAGAGGAAAACGTGAATCAGAGCCGTTCCCTCTGGTTTTGAGCTTTATTATCAAGTAAAGTTTACAAAAGATGAGTTGGACAACAAAATCAGAACTTCAGTCATGTTTTTCTTTACTTTCTAGCACCATTTGGAGTTTGGCGGGCTACACGCAGTATTTTTTTTCTCTACTCCCCAGAGGGTGGAGTCAAATGTAAATATTTTGAAGCACTCGCAGGCAGTAAACCCAGTCGGGGGGGAGCTGGTGGTAGGTCATTTTGTTTCCATCCAACCGTAAGATCTTCATCCTGGAGTAGGACTGGGGGCCGACGTCTCTGCACAAGCTGGTCACATTGAACTCTGTAGAGGTTAGACCAAATGAATTAGGATTAAAAACAAATACACGATCTTTAGAGCCCTGCAGACACGTTGCTGAAACTAATCCAGAAACATCACGGTTGTAAAAAGGAAACTATGCTTGGTCGCTTGTGCGTGGGGTCTGCATTTACGATTAGAACAGGTAGTGGAAGATGGAGTTACAGCCAGTTTCTCTCATCCCAGCCTGTTGGCAGCAGCAGGGAGGAAATGCAGCAGCTCTTACGTGAATGGCTAGACAGTCTGCCTCATCAGACCAACAACTCCTCAGCCTTCTGCTGGAAAGACTGAAAACATGAACCACAACTGAACCCAAGTCACTCTTGGTCACATGACTCGCCACTTTGACTGAAATGGTGAGTCAGCATAATACGATGATGATTTCAGCTAAAGGAGACAGACGAAGAGACTAAAGAGAGGAACAGCATGTGCTTCTGGATCTGCTGGCAGGCTCACTGCTGAATCCATCCCAGATGTTTGAAACCACGCTCCCTGCTTCTTTGCTACGTTTCTCTCATTCCAGCCACTTTCTCTCCCTTTCATCCTTATTATCTCCCCTTTTTTTTCTCACGCCCTTTACCCCCAACACAAACTCTCACCACACCCATACACAGAAATCCACGTTCAGACATCACCTTGGATCTGGTTGGCCTCCAGGTAGAGGTAGAGCAGTGTGGTGGGGACGGTGGGGATGCTGGTCAGCTTGTTGTAAGACAAGTCCAGCTCCACCAGGCTGGAGACGTTCAAGGCTTGAGGATGAATGCTGTGGCTCTTCAGGCCACAGTGGCTGAGACGTAGATACTTCAGGTTGGTGAAACCCACAAAGCTGTCCTGATCCAGCCCAGAGAGAGAGTTCTTAGACAGGTAGAGCTGCTGGATGGAAGCAGGTAAATGTCTGGGAAGGATGGAAAACACATTTCCACTCAGGTCCAAAAGGTTCAGACTGAACAAACCTAAAAGAAGACAAGAGGTCATTTTCACTTTTATGAAAAAATGAATAAAAAGGATTGATGCAACACGTTAGATAACCTGTTCTTTGGGTTTCTATGTTTCCAGGCTCACCTGAGTTTTTAAACATCATGTTTGAGCAACGTAACTTTGCATCTCAGCAGTATTAACTTAATCAGTTGAATTGACACAATGACTAAAGAAGAAGCGCGCAGGGTGAATCAGCTCATTGTGTTTAACAATAAAAGCCACTAAATGTATTCAGTTACTCAGGAAGTGACGCTTAAGAAGGACCAACTGTTACTGTAACAGCTCACTTCCTGGTGAACTCAGGGAAACTCTTCACTTCCAGTTAGCTTTTGTTTGGGTTTTAATCTAAATTTTCCTCAGACTATAGTCCAGATTAGGACTTTATGAATTTTTGTTTTGAAATGTTTTGGAGCTGGGAGGTTGACATCCTCACACGAGGACATGGAGTCTCAGGAGGTTACAAACCTGCTGAGGATTTTAAAATGATGATTGAAATAGTGTCCTTTAGATTCATATCATGATTATTTCAGCAGATGTAGCTCGCTAAACTCAAACTTTTTTCTGCTGCAAAAATACCTTCATACTGTGTGATTCAGAGTATGTTTATACATGAGCATGTGCACAAACTGCTGAGGGTTTTGAGGTTAGAGTTGTTTGAATACAGAGGAAATGCTTTGTGAGAGGTCCCACTCAGCTCGTCTTTCCAGTCAGAACTAATCTCTGTTTCTCCATACTGAGGTTGTTCTGCAACTGATAAGATCGACATTGTTGACTAATCTTTTCCACAGAAACCGCCTCATAGATCTATATTATTTGTATTCATCCAAACGTTTAAACTTTGTACTAATCCGTTGAAGCAAATGTCATTTATTTCACTGGCTAACCCGTTTTCCTGTTTAAACGTAGAGCATTTACTTATGGGACCTTGTTTACTGGCCAATGTTGCCAAATTAAACAATTTCTGGCTTGTTATAAAGTACAAGATGATCATTTATTTGGTGGTGTATGTTTCTTAACCAATGATTCTGAGTTTAAAGCTTTTATATTTTATTAGTTTTATGGTCTCTGCTTGAATTGTGACAAACATGTGGACAAAGTCCATAGTAGAGATGCTCGATATTGGCTTTTTTACCAGTACCCGATGTACCGATATTGTGTCGCTCTTAATTTCCGATACTGATATATTGTGCACCCCCCTCTCATAAAAAAAGAAAAACTAAAACATTTTAGGTTACTACCACAAATCTCCTATTATGCTTAAACTTTAAACATTTTCTGTGCAAAATAACAACTACTTCAATTTAAGTCAGTAACGGGAAAAGTGTCATGTTTATTTGTCTCCGACAGCGTATGTTCACTACACAGGGCAAAGTTCTACTTCACAAGTTGTGCAAAATAAACTAAAATATCTCAGAAACTTCACCTCAGATCTATCATGTTTTGACATTTTCAGAGAGAGGAAAAGTAGCTGAAGAGTTTGATGTATAATATGTGTATGGTATGTAAAAGTTGGGTCATTAAAAGACCTGATACAGATATTTTCTGATATTACATTTTAATGCTGATATCAGTCAGTATTAACGGTAGACTGATAATATCAGACATCCCTAGTTCGTATGTTTCATAATAGACCAAATGACAGAAATACAACAATTAAATGAAAACTAGCCAATTAAATGTCCAACTAAATACAAACTCATTTTACTCTGTGGGATTATTTTTTCTGCCAAAGAAAATTAACAAAATAAAACATCTAAACTTTGTTGTTCTTTATTTTTACTCTTTCAGACGTTCCAGGTCCATTCTGCATGTCTAAATAAAAAAGGAAATGAGTCATTACACGACCTTTGAGGTCACCCTCCGTGATGATCTTCAGTCTGTTCCCTTGCAGTAGAAGCAGCGTCAGGTTACGCAGGTGCTGGATGGCCCCGGGGCTGATGCTGCTGATCTGGTTGTGCGCCAGGCGCAGCTGTCTGAGTCCAGCCGGTAGAGCGCCAGGGACTGAAGTCAGCTGGTTACGGTTGGCAAAAAAGTAGCGTAGCTGGGTTTGGTTCTGCAGAGCGGCCTGTTCCAGGGTTCCGCTCTGCAGCTGGTTGTTATCGATGATGATCCAGCGTAGACCAGTGATGTTGGCCAGACTGGAGGAGGACAGGGATGAGATGTTGTTAGCCTGGAAACAGAAAATAATTAGGAGTTTTTACACAATTAAAATGGAAGAAAGTAAAAAAAACAGTCTCAGCATTTTTTTTTACCTGTAAAAACAAGTACTGAGTTCTGTCTGGCAGCTGTCTAGGAATGTCTTTTAGTCCTTGGTGGTCACAGTAGAGCGATGTGGGCCACTGGATGGGACACTCACACTCAGCAGGGCAGGTCTGGGGGTTGTTAGCTCGAAGCCAGCCAGGGTCAATCCGTCCCTGCAGACTCAGAACGCTGGGCTCACCCATCAGCCGGTTAATCCACAGAGGAATGCCTCCATAATCCATGTCAGTGATAGTGACTGAAGTGGATTGGACAGCTCCAGAAACACACAGCAACACCAACAGGCCACAGAGCGGGAGAGCCATGGAGACAGCTGGTGAGAAACAACCCTGTTGACCAACATGACAAACTCAGACTTGTTCTCAATGTAAATGATCAGTTCTGTTAGAGCTGCATTGCTTCCTGCTGTATAGTAAATGATAAATGGGGCTGTATTTACAGTGGGTATAGAAAACAGTCACCATCTGAAAGTCTTGAATATTGTTTCTTTTACATGAAAACAAACAAAATATCTTTTAGCAGCTGTACTTATCAAATGCATCTTATTACATCCAACTGAAAAATGTCACATTCACAGCTCAGAAACATGTTCATGAATAAAAAAAAAGAAATATTGAGATTAATAGAGGATCACTCCCCAATGGCTTGAGTCTGTTGGGATACTTCTCAATCAACTTTGCACATCTAGATTGAACAATATTTGTCCACTCTTCTTTACAGAACTGTTCAAGTTGGGTCAAATTGCACGGTAGACATTGGTGGACAATCTTCAAATCTCTTCAGGTGAATCTTCTGCCCATCTTCAACTTTCTGGCAGAGGATAGCAGGCTTTCTTCGAGAATTTGATGGTATTTTGCCCCATCCATTTTTCCTTGTACCCTAACAAGAACCACAGTCCCTGAGGTAGAGAAACACCCCCACAACAGGATTCTGCCACCTCCGTGCTTTACTGTTGTGGATAGTAAACTGTGTTGGATTTACCCCAGGTGTACCGTTTGGCGTTGAGGCCAAATAGTTCAATTTTGGTCTCTTCTGACCATCAGACCTTTTTCCATTTGGCATCAGAATCTTCAAGGTGCATTGTGGCAAAGCTCAGACCAGCTTGAGAAGTGGCTTTTACCTTGTGACCCTCTTGAGCAAGCCTCATTTGTGGAGAGCTTATGAAATTGTTGTCACATACACAGGATGACCATTCTTTGCCACAAAGTGCTGTAGCTCCTTCAGAGTAGCCATCGGCCCCTTGGTATCCTCTCTTAGCAGTCATGCTCTTCCATCCAGTTTGGAAGGATCGGATTCAGGGAGGATCCAGGTAGTACCAAACGCTTGCCCCTTCTTTATTATTTACTCCCTGCTCCTTGGGATTGATAGAGCCTGTGAGACTGTTTTGGATCCATCTCCTACCTTATGTCTGTCCAGAACTCACCCATTCACACACTGATGGTGTTGAGCTACACTGTAGCCTCAGCTGCCCTGAGGTG
Source organism: Aphyosemion australe (assembly GCA_006937985.1). NCBI lineage: Eukaryota > Metazoa > Chordata > Actinopteri > Cyprinodontiformes > Nothobranchiidae > Aphyosemion > Aphyosemion australe. The sequence continues at coordinate 304,310 of SSNS01000480.1, forward strand.
CACCATTGGTCCCTCCGACCACCCCCAGCAGGCGAGGAGGGTGAAGTATCTTGCCCAAGGACACAACGACTGCGTCAAACTGAGCGGAGCACAAACCTGCGACCTCTTACAACTTACAAATGTTAAAAGTATAATACAGCAGTGTTTCTGTGCAATGCTCAATAATAATTCACCACAAATTCAGAAATTTGACACAAATAAGTGAGTTTTCTTAAATCCAGCTTTATTTAACCTCAAAAAGTCCATCTGAAGCTACAATGAAAAGCAGGCATGAGGAAGACGTGGCTCTGCATCACAAGCTCAGGTGAACTCTACATTCTTTCCTGCCTGCAAGCACAGTTACAGCACACGAAGCTGTTCCGAGCAATCGTGCACACACACACACACACACACACACACACACACACACACACACACACAGACATTTTACGTCTCACAGCAATTAGCAGAAAAAAGGCTTGAATCATCAGGAAGTGTTGCTTGATTAACTCGTTTATAATGCATCACTTTTGATCACTGCAGCTGCAGCGAGTCACATGCCCAATCCACACCAATAGATTACCGTTCTAAAAATGAGTACATGTGATCATTTCCAGCTTTGCCTGCCGTGCACGAAGGGGAAACAGATGCAGACAAGAAACAAGCATCAAACTGACACTTACCTGTCTGATCAGCAGCTACAGAAAGGAAACGGCTTGTTTTAAGTCCTCAATGAAGCCCTTTGGTGGTGCAGAACTGTGTGTCTGTGTGTGAGTCTGAGTGTGTGTTTTCAAGCTGCCAGTGATATTTGCCCACTGTCTTATACATTCCTCCTTTTTCAAACACTGCCCACAGCCCAAACGCCAGACCTCCTCCATAACCTACACTCACTCATATCTACTTTTCCCCTCTTGCATCACTTAGTGGAAACATGTCTGCTTGCTTTGTGTGATGTGCAAAATCTCCAATGAGTTTAATGAATGTGGAGGAATTTTAATTGCTATGAATTAAACAAATAACTTGGACTTAAGCATGTATCTCACTCTCCGTGTGTGTGTGTGTGTGTGTGTGTGTGTGTGTGTGTGTGTGTGTGTGTGTGTGTGTGTGTGTGTGTGTGTGTGTGTGTGTGTGTGTGTGTGTGTGTGTGTGCTTCTTGCAAGCATCTGTGCAAGAGACAGCAAAATGATTCCAGATTTTTTTTTCCCACCCTGAACATGTGGGACGTTTTGTGAGAAAAGAAATAAGTTGAGGAATAAAAATTGCTCCCTCTAGGACAACAATACAGAATCACACCCACAATAGGACCTGACAATATGGCTACTGATCTGAGAAAAGCCCACTTTCTTACTTTCGTTATAGCCCTGTATACTGAATTATCAGGCAAACTTTTGACATTTAGACTTTTTTGCATACTCTGAAACTTTACAGTTAAAAAAGTAGTTTTTAACAAAAAAAATATTTTATTTGAGATGAACTGAAATATGTTCACTATGACAATCTTAATTCATTTAATGTGAATGAACAGGAATTCTGAACACACAACAGGTTAAACATTGAAACAGAGGGACTTTAGCTACAGAAGACCTCTCTGCCACTAAGAACAGCAAACTGAGGCTGAAAATCACACAATCTCACCAAAACTGGACTAGAAGAGAGTGAAAACACGTTTTCTGGTTCTGTTGTGACACAAATGAGGTCAGAACACGGTGTAAACCATTTGGAAGCCATGCTTTGGACACAGTCCAGGTTGTTGTTGGTGTAATAGTGTCAGGGATTTGTTGTATGCCAATTTACATGTTGCAATCGTGTTACTAAAGATAACTCTCCGAGGGGAAATTCTCGATGCCATGAAGATTTAAGGGTGTCTAACCTGCTACCAGGATGGTGTAGCCGTTAAAGCAGCACTGCCTTGTAACTTATTTTTAAACTTGGGTCACAAGTTCAGCAGAGAAATCTCTTGGCTCACTGCCACGATGTCTGAGAAGAATCTTCTCACCAAACAGGCTTGAACACTGGAAGGAAAGCCTATCCACTAAGTAGATGTTTTTAAAGGTGAAAAACTTATAATACTTATTTTGAGATAATCACTCTGAGTTGAATATGCATGCTGTCATGTGAAGTGTTTTGTTTTGTCTGCCTCAGTCATACAACCAGAGGCACATTAAAGCTAAGTCACATTTTAATGAAAGCTCAAATCTTGTAATCTGTTAAAATGATCCTAATCAACTCTTCTCAAGAATTTCTGGAGATCTTTGATCATTTTCTTTAGACTTTGGCTACATTTTTACTCATTTCTGTTCAGCATCTAAACACTTTAAGAGGAATACTGACTTAATTTTAATCATCAGGCCCCTAAATTAAAGAAATGAACCAGTATTATGTCTCATAACAGACAAATTAGCAAGGAGCTGATTTTTAAACGGGATCTTTGAGGATTTTGTTACCAACAAATACAGAATTTATTCACATTTCTTCAGTTATAACTATGAAAACTGACCAAAAATAGCAGCACTGTTTAAAACTTATACTGGACATGAGCAGAAAACCTGAGAACCAGTAGATAGAAAGCTGAAGAATGATGTCAGGTTATTTATTAAAGAGGTTTTTAGCCCTGACTGTCTTTCTTTAGTCTTCTACTTGTTCACTTTCTCATTTTTAGACAAACACCATGTCATGGAAATTACCAGAACTCCAAATGAGTCAAAGTCTAAAACGTCAAAATACCTTTTTTACTAGTAATTACTCATCTGAATGGAGCTGAGCTTTAGTGTGCTTCAGTGTGTCTGGGTCTGAGACCAGGTCATCTGAAAGTAGTCAGCAAACTGAACACCTTAACATTTTAGCCACTCTATTTGTCTTTAGACCACGTTTAGTGTTATTGCTGTAAGTTACACATAAATGATTAAAATTGAGTCAAGCTGAAAAGAGAAATTTCTAAATTTCCAAAAACTCCATGAAGGTATAAAGTTGGCTATGACCTGCAGATTTTCAGCTTTGTTGCTTTGGGCTTTAAAACCTTGGCCCAATAGTTCAGTGTGACAAACAAAAACCTTGGCTGGATTCCACAGACTGATAAACAGACTGAACTTTTTCAGGAAAACCCAACATCTGCTAATAGGAAGTAAACAAAGTCACTAATAATAGGAAAACATTTTAAATGAGTAATTAGTTAGAGATTATTGCACTACGTCATAGAGTTAATATTAGATCCAATGTCAACTTACCAAATGATGCAACTGACAAAACAAAAACAAGAACTAGTCACACAGTCTCTTATTACAATTCTCATGCAGTCAAATAAGTTCCTACGTTTAATTTACATTATTCAAAAGTCATCAAGATCAGAAACAACTCCAGGCACTGAAAGACTTTTAGTACTTTTCAGAAGTCGTAACTTTATTATTCTGTTTGCTGCTGGGTTCTAGAGGCTGTGTGATAAAAGCTGCTGTCTAACTGATTAGACGGGTGAGGATTAACCAAAACACAACCTGGAGGCTGTAAAAACTCAAACATTCATTTCAAAGCAGCTAAATTCAATAATTTACACACCTGAAGGCTGTGAGGAGACTTTTATCTGGAAAAAAAATTCTAAAAACTTATTATTTGCTAGTTTCATTTTAAAGTGGCAACTCCCTAAAGGCTTAGAAGAGATTCTTTAGTGACATAAAGTCAGGTTAGTGTTGTAAAAGAATCTATTTCAGTCAAAACATTTTCCTGAAATGTTCTGACTCATACATTTTTATGTTTTGGTGCCTAAACCTGCTGTTCAGCTCTAAGACACATAAATAGAAAGAGTCGCCTGGCCAGCCAGACTCGCCCTCTGCCTATTCTACACAGAGAACTGGTCTGGTAACACTCCCATTCAAATAACCCCGCCCCCTGAGAGTTCTCACCGAGCCAATCAGCGAGTGTACGTCACACACCGCGACGCTCAGTTTCTCATAAACAACAAAGATGGTTTCTGAAGCGGAGCTCGCTGCGGCTCTTTCCTCTGTTCTAAATGACGTGGACATGTCTTTTAAACCACAACAAGAATTAGCGCTAAAGGCCTTTCTCCTAAAGAAAGATGTTCGCGGTCTCCTACCCACAGACATATATACGTAGACGCCTCATGGACTGGCGCTGTCGTAGTGGCCAGCCGCCATCTTAGATGGGTCTCCATTCGCCCCCAGCATTTGTAGTTCAACACCGGCTGGCAAAGAGCAGCAGAGTTGTGGAAAATAAATGTTAGCCAGTAACAGGAGTGACCCAGAATTATTTCTTGTACCTGTAAGAAGCCACGGCATCTTTTTGTTTCACTCTAATGTTGGGTAAAGAAAGCTAGAGGCTAATGTAGAGCTAACAATGCTAATGGTGAATTAGACGCAAATAGTCAACTCTAATTTTTAATTTTTCAATTACCAACAACTCGATATTATGGTGAAATGTATTTATCTACTTGCTGAGTATGACTCGTCTTTGCTCATCATCTAGAATATAGCGCTGAGCCGTAACTGGCAACAGCTGCTCAAAGCTGACTCATTTGTTTTGATACATGGCCTGCAGTACCCAAATCTGACCACAAGGTGCCATTCTTACTTCATGCACCTTTAAGTAATCAAACATGACTGCTCAGCTGGACACCGGCTGCACACTTCCATGTCTGCATCAGGCCTGAAAGGCTGAATTCTGGACAGTAATATTTTCAGATTAAAGGAACCTGTTTTACTGAGTTAATGCCAACACCTACAAGCTACTCTGTTTTGTTTGGCTGCAAGGTTAAATACAGTGGTTTATCTCTTGTTGCATTTGTCTTATCATGATACGGTACTCCTGTGGCTGCAGCTAAAGAGGTAGGAGGTATAAAACCACTACATGCATAACTTCTTCCTCATGCTGCTCCCTTTGTATTCATCTCGTGTGAATGCAGAGTCAGAAAAAACTCGCCATGCAGGAAAGGTTTGCATCACTTTGAACTGCAGCCTAACAAGTTAAAAGAAGAAAAAATATCAACCAATAAAAAATGGAAAAAGTTACAAACACTGACCTAAAGTACACATCTCTAATGGCTTCCAGTAACACTCAAATATTTAAATTTTTATTTCCAAGTATTTTAATAAATTCTTTTTTTAATGGGTAATATGAGAAAATTGTCACAGAAAATAAAGGTAACCTAAAGCACTTGGTCCTAAAAATCCTATAAAAGATAAACATAGAGAAAAACATAATAATGATGCAATACTAGAATAATATTCTACAAAATGGATGAAATAAAGGAAACAGCAGCAGACATGACTGATCTCATTAATAACCTGCTGAGCTAAAATTAAACTTAGACGTTTGTCATTTCTGAGAAGACATTCTGTCACCATGATGCTCCAACCCGTGAATATGTCCACTGATGGTAAAGAATACCTGCTGCTGGTGATTGACTCATCTCTCTCTCTCTCTTTTAGACTTCTCAGCAGCCCTCAGCTGTTCCTGTTGGCTTCAAGCCTGTTTGATGAGCAGACCTTTCATCTGGAAACACAGCAAAGGAAAAAACTACTCGATGTAGTCTGTGGGAAGTGCTGAAGTCCTTTATTATTGAACTACTTTCCAGTGATTGCCTGTGACGTGTGTTTTGGAAAGACTGTAGCTTTTGTTCCTGTAATTAATTCTTTTGTTTTGCAGCGTTTCGTTTTTCTTTCACTTCAGTCAGCTGGTTCCTCTGCTGCCTGAGTGATGAAACTTGGTTTTGTTAAAGTGCCGTGGACGTATAAGAGGAACAGCAGAGCATTGTTCTCATGAATTATTTTTATTCCATGTTACAACACTCTTCGCTGTGATGTAACATGTCAGAATAGGACTCGCCCAAGATTAATCTCTCTTGTGAACAGAATTTCTTGGTGCTGCTATGGAGCCAAAGCTCCCTCTTGCATCCCTCCTTTTTGCAGATGATGTTGTCCTGTTGACCTCATCGAGACAGGACCTCCAGAGGCTGCAGGAACAACTAGCTGAGTGTGAAACAGCTGGGATGAAGATCAGCACCTCCAAGTCTGAGACCATGCAAGAGGGTGGGTCACCAACTCAGTAATGAGTCTCTGCTCTGCTCTAGAGGAGTTCAACTATCTCAAGGTCTCTTATCTAAAGGTTTTGTGAGGGTAGAGTAGTGGGAGGTTGTCTTGGTGATAAAAGAACTGAGTCAGCAGACAAAACATTCAATTTGCAGATCAATATGGATGAGGGTAATGACTAAAGCCTTGTTAAAACTTCTCCAGCTTAGCTTAGAGCCTACTTCACCATCAGCTCTGGAGCGGAGTCGCACACACATTGACGGAGATGTTTTCCTTTCAGACTTCTCCTGGGGTGTGTTGCAAAGCAACCTTTTCATGCAGGTGCCACCTCCAAGCCCACCTTTACCACAATTCCCTTCCATGAATAAAAAGTCTGCTGCACATCTTTGTACTCCTTCAGTCACCGGTGTATAAATGTTGTTGAATCAAAAGGAAGTGGCGTGCCGACCAATCACAGGTTTGCACTCTGTGTAGCTTTAGACACTGTTAAAAAATTAGGCATGTCTCCATCACCCTCTGTGGGCCTCCCTCTGTCAGAGCACTTGTGTCGACGGATCATGGCATTGTGTGTCTCTGAACTGCCGCAGACAGAAGCCTAGCTTATACTTTTCTGTCTGAGGCGGTACAAAAACACGGAATGCCATGATCTGTTAATTAAATTTGTACATAGGTGACTGAAGGAGTACAAAGATATGCAGCAAACCTTTTATTCATGGAAGTAAATTGCGAGAAACATAGGTATGGAAGTGGCTGACTGCATCATACAATACAAATGCAAATACATAATACTAAATATACTATTGTGGACCAGAGATGTGACGACAGTAGTGGCAGGATCCCCCAGAAAAGCACTACGCCCTCTGTTGTCCTGGTGGGGTATTGCTTTGCAACACTCCTCAGGCAGCTGAGAAGTCTGAAAGGAAAACAAGTGTGTGTGTGTGTGTGTGTGTGTGTGTGTGTGTGTGTGTGTGTGTGTGTGTGTGTGTGTGTGTGTGTGTGTGACTGCACACCTGAGCTGGTGGAGAAGTAAACTATGCTTTAAAGTTCACAAATACAAGCTGCAGAATTGGGCTTCCTCTGAAGAGTGGAGCGACCATCAGGAACAAGGTAAGGAGCTCCGATTTTTCATCCTTCACACAGTTGTGGTGGTTTGGGGCATCTGGTAACAGGTTCTTCCATGAGGGAGGTGTTTTAGACATGTCCTGCTAGAGACCCAGGACCTGTTGGAGATCATAGCTCAGAGATGGTTTGGATATGCCTGCATGTCCCTGTGGATGAGCTAGAGGAGGTAACTGGGGAGAGGATGTTCTGCAATCTGGTTTTGGACAAATGGAGAAATGGATGGATGGATGGATGGATGGATGGATGGATGGATGGATGGATGGATGGATGGATGGATGGATGGATGGATGGATGGAT
>SSNS01000480.1:311871-435735 GCA_006937985.1 Aphyosemion australe
CACACACACACTGTTGAGTGTACACACAAGCAAAAATAGTGTAAATCATAAATATGGCTTCAAAAACACTTCATAAGTTAGAGAATATACGCACGCACACACACACACGCGCGCACGCACGCACACACACACACACACACACGCACACGCACTCACACGCAAACACACAGATTTAAGTTAATTCTAGCACCATGACAGAAATACAAAATGGCAAACAAAACAGGACAAACGAACAAGTCGGTGTTCTCCATGCAGGTCAACATCATGTTCATGGTTTTGGTGCCAGTTCTTCCAGCCACCCCAGCACTGTGCCCAGTTCTCCAACTGCTTTCAGCGCCGCCTGCTGGACCTGGAGCTGTGCAGGAGAAAGAGTTTTGTTCATCTGCTACATGTAGTTCTGATGGTCATGCTGTGTTGCATGGTGTAATTATTAAGGTTATACAAGTTCTGGTGAGTAAAAGTCTTATTTACCTCGTCAAATCTAGAAATCACTGAGTCAAGTGTTCTCTGGGTTTCTTCTCCACAGTTGCAGTGCTGTGAAGAGCAAAGCAACAACACTCAGGGCTGCTTCTGATAACGGCACATTTTATCAGCTATTACAGTGACTTATAACTTACACATTTGTGCATGTCCCTTCTGATGCTGACAAAAGCGTTAGCCACGGCGCTGGAGCTGCGTTGCTGGTGTGGCTCAGAGGACTTGTAGTTTATGAAAACTCTCTCAATGTAGAAACGTAGCAGGAGACGCAGAAAACAGCACGTCTGACCCTCCTGATGGAAACACACACGTGTGAGTTTACATTCTGGATCTCTTTGGATGAGGGCAGGCAGATAAATAATGTAAAAGTGATGTGAGAACACAAGCAAAAGGCTTACCTGGACATTTTTGAGCATAGATTTATCCAGGAGTTTCACTCCGATCTCATTGTCTCCTGATATCTGTCAGGTGAAACCAACACAACATTTAATATCGTGTTTTTCTCATGGATAATTATGGATGTTTGAACATGATCCAATTTGGGATCAGATTAACTGATCTGTGCATTAAACTCACAGCGTGTAGTCGTATGTCAGAGTAGTATTTGCGCAGTTCGTGTGTGTGAACGTTGGCAGAGCAGTTGTCCACGTGCAGAGTTCGTCCCCTCACCAGCACGCTCCCACATCCGAGGATGATGAGGAAGAGAAAAGAGGCGGAGGAGGCAAGCAGCATCTTGATAATTGTGGTTACCTGGTGGTGAAGCTAATGGGAACATTTTATTTAGCTAAAAATCTTCAGAGAATCACATAAATAAATTTAGTAAATTGAAAAAATGCTTTTCTAATACAAATCCATCCGCTGTGACCTATAAACACACCTGTGTTTAGACTCACCTGTGTGTGTCAGCAGAGGAAGAGTCCCAGTGAAGGTGTACCTTTGTGCCTCCATTCTCTCTCCTCTTATAGGAGCTTGATGAGGGGAATCACCTGCCTCGTTCAGCCTCCCTCTGCAGAATCCACACGTGCATGGAGCTGTTGACCGGCACACATTGGTTTACAGGAGGAGGAAGTGTGATGCAATCAAAGAAACTTCCAGGACAGGTATCTGCACGAGAAAAAGAAAAGAAATGAGCATTTCCTCCTGACGTAGAGCCTTGTCATGTAATTGAAGCAACTTCAATGTGATTGATTTTCTGTTTATTGTGTGAGTCATTCATCAGATTAAAGCATTATCAGTCCTCTGATCTGTAACATCTGGAAAAGGTGAAACATCTGTGAAAAAGGACTTCTGTTCCTGTATCAGGTCAGATCAATAACTGAAATGATGCAGAAAGCCTCGTCCACAAGCTGCCAATATTTCTTTCATCAGCACTCGTTTTTCTCTGGATTCTTGTCTCCTGTCATGCATGTCTTATTTTCAAAAACACTCGCTAAACCTGTTTGTCTTTACATTGACGGCTGGAAATCCAGCTGGAACTTTCAACTGACACATGAATTATCTGAGCTCACTGAGTGTCACTGAGTCATTTAAGGACAATAGTCTTACAACAACGCAAAACTTCCAAATGTCTTTCTAGAAACTCCTTAAGGGAAAAAGCAAAACTCATCGGGGGTAGGCCCCTTTTACAAGCCAGAAGTGTAAATTTGTTGATTACATAACTGAGAACCAGCAGGGGTCGTCACAAAGCCTTCTGAACAGGAATCATGTTTGTTGGAAGAACTTTGAAAATGGGCACTTCTGTAGGAAAAAAATGGTTTCTGATTATTAAATTATTTTAAAAAGTTGAAAAGTGTAGACCAAAATTCATGAAACGTTGGCTAAATTTGATGTTGGCAACAACCTTTTTATATAAACTTCAGTTTGATAAACTTTTTCTGACACACAAACGTTAATAACTGTTCAGAGAGGTGGTTCGTTATTAAGCTGAGTAACAAGCTCATGTTTGACAGAATCTGAGCCTTCCTATCAGAGACCTTCACTAGTTAGAAACATGCTAATCACACACTCGTGCATGCACACACACGCACACACACCTCTTCATCTGCTTCCACCCTTCCCTCAGGCGGTCACCCCCCACCCCCCAGTAAACATGACGCTTGTCACTAGCTTGTAGCTCCACATCTGTTTCCCACACTGAAGTTGTTCAAAGAGCAAAAACAGGGAAGATGATAACTATTTTCAAAATTTCCACAGAAACCTATCTACAGACTGAAGCTTTGAAGAGATACTATGCAGTTTTGACTTGCTTTCAGCACCCTCTAGTGTTCCTTTACTGAAAACAAAAGTGAAACCTATCTCCTCGCTGTGCGTTTGTCTTTTTAACACCTTAATCTAACTGCTGAAATGTCTCCTCAGCCTTCATTAGTGTCTACAGGAGCGGTTCATCACTAAATCAAACAAATCAGCTGTGTTCATGATCTAAAACATGCAGGAAGCAGACTGCAGCGCCAGGCTGTCAGGCTTGTCCAACAGAGAATGGACCGGCACTCTGAAGTTGCAAGTGCGGTATTCTGGCCATAGAGGGCGGTGGGGGTCNGGGATGGATGGATGGATGGATGGATGGATGGATGGATGGATGGATGGATGGATGGATGGATGGATGGATGGATGGATGGGTGGATGGGTGGATGGATGGACGGATGGATGGATGGACGGATGGATGGATGGATGGATGGATGGATGGATGGATGGATGGATGGATGGATGGATGGATGAACTGACTTGTGAAATCTCCTCTTACTCCAGAACTCAATCATAGACGAATGAAAAATGTATCAGTTAGAATTTGCTTTTGGAAAATGCAAAAGAGATTATGTATATTTCATGGAAAGTGGTTCATTTAATATACAGTTACAAAGTTTTATGAAGAAAACTATAAAACATGCCTTTCACAATTTAAAAAACATATTTTATACAATTAATGTAACTCCCTAAAATCTATTGATTTTCATGTACACTAGAGGGCGCTGCTTCTCCACAAATTAAAGCACAATCTGTGAGCGCTGAGGGACAAGAAGCTCTGCATCATTAATAACCTTTAGAGCATCCTTATAGCATTTATGAGTAATAAAAACTCTTACATGGTTAATTTTGCTCACCTAATCCTCTAATAAAGTTTAACTCTGGTAAATATGACCCTTTATGGAGTTATTTATGATTCTGATTGAAAACCTGCAGTTTCAGATAAAACTGACCAATTTTCTGTGGAGGTTTGATTTTTGTCTCTTCAGGATCCTCCTCTTGAGTCTGAAACTGATTGAGTCATAAATATTACAAAGTATTTAACCTTGATGCTGCTTTTGTGAGGAAGAGATGAGAGGCTGGACGTGCTGTAATCTTGACCATCTGTGTGATTTTTCTGTGACATGAACATCTGGTTTCTGTTGCATGGATGGGTCTCTTGCCTCCGCCCTCCTTGTGCCCTGCAGTGACATGGTTCAAATTACCAAAAGGAGCCATGGTGTCTGAGAAAGTCCATCATTCCTTAAATTCTTTTTTTTTCACAGCTTTTTTAATGTTTGCACAACTTTCTTCAGATATGTTTTAACATACCTAAGATCAGGGATCAGAAAAAGCACAGATGATGTAGCAGTGGTAGTTTTGCATGTTTGAGTGTGTTATTAAAGTGCAGAGGTCATGATCAGCGCTGGGCTGAGGCATGTAGATGTTCAGATCGGAGGCACGACTCAGGAAATGAGTCATTTTGCAACAAATTTCTTTCAAACCTGCACGTTTGCTTTTAGAGACACGAGGCTGAAAACAGCATATTTAAAGTCTTTTGAGTTCTTGGGTGAAAGGATTACATGAGCATCTGAACCCCTCCCAGTGCTACAAATGACCCAGAAAGAATGGGGGAGAAGGGTGGGGTGGGGTGCATGACTACCCAAAGTCCATTTTGGCCTCTTGCTTTGAAGTCCAGAGAATCAATTATCTCCGTTTAACTGCTGCACCCTCCGTTTCTCCCTCCTTCACATTTCTTTGTGTTCCTTATTTAGCCGCCTTATCTTTCTGCAGCACAAGCAAGCTTATCAGCGTGGCCATCTCATAAAAACAGATCTTTGATGCTATATTAGGAACGTGTCTGACCTATGAGAAGTCTGTCCGTCATGAGAACAGAAACAGAAACCACCACCGTTCATTTGACAGAAACTAAACTCTGCAGCCGCTCGTCTGATCCCTTCTAGAGATTAGCCCCAATGAGAAATATTTCATTACCCTCACAAAATCCCTCAGAAAGCCATGAATATGAACAGAGTTTTGTCTGGTCTGTCCTTCTACATCTGGAGCCCACAAACCCCTGCAGCATAAAGAAAAGAAAAAATGTAATCATCACAGTTTTCAGACTCAGTCCAAATGCAACGCAGACACCGGGTTGTTCCCTTTTCCTTTCAGTTTGAACGTATAAAGACTTTAAGTGTCTGATGTTGCAGCAGGAGAGAAACTACTTGACGTTAACGGCCCAAAGCCAGAAGACTTTAATCTGCTCGTTCTTCAGAAATACTTCAGCGCTGACAGAAGCGCTTTGTGATCATTTTGAATGATGATGCAGCTCTGAGGCAAGTGTTTTATAAACCATAAGGGGAATTTGAGAGGATATGTCAGCACTTTAGGAAATGTGCTCATGCATCCTCACAGAACTTTGATATGATTGAGAACAGCTGATTTATAACAGCCTCATTTTTGTCTATAAAATACAAAAAATCCACAAACTCATTCAGTCTCTTAAAGCTCCACAGGTTGATGCTCGTTTAAGTTGTTGTTTAAGGAGCAGGCATGAGCTCAAGGTCTTAATGTAAAAAATGTAACAAATGGCATGACAAAGATTTCTAAGACTTAAAACAGCAACATTAATAAAAGTGTATTTGGTCAATGTATTTATTAATTAAAGACCAAGTTTACTCTTTTTTTTCAGCACATTTGCAGTGGTCTCTAGTATAAATAAATGCCCTGTGAGTCAATCTCTGTGGTAATAAAGCTCTGGCGCTCCTGTTTCAGAAGATAGAAGTGAACCACAGCTGACGGCAGGATTTGGAGTCTTATTTCCTGATATTTGGACATCTTGCTTCTGATTGGCTAACAGCAATGCAACTCTACCACTGACTGTGTTTGCTCTGCAATGTTGATGTTTTACCTCCACAAATAACACAAGCCTGAAGGAGTTCTGCTGTGTGGTGGAGTTGCTAATGCTAACGGTTAGCTTCTACTAGCCGAGACACACTCTGCTCTCTCCTGGACGCTAAATCAGCAACAACCTTCCCAGTTACAAGCCAAGACGGGTGTCACTTTTTTAATCTGAGCATCCCCCCGTCTATTTTCCATTGCTAATGCAGGAAATAGGGTTAGAAGACTATTTTCACATTTAGCCTGCATGTTAAACAAGATTTCCCAGTGCCTTTAACTCATTAACTGCCATTGCATTTTTCTCGGGGTTGGCGTCGGAACGAGTCTCCGCATCGTAAGAATAAACATCACGTGTCTAAAGCGGATCTTCATCCGTGTATGTCATACATCACGTGATTGGGAAGCAGAAAATCAATGAATTAGGAGATTGTTTTGGGATGCTGCTGTGAAAAAAAAGCAATGCGCCAACCGGAAATGCTTCTGCAGCTCACGCTTCGATTGTGAAAGAACAGATAAGGCTAGAAATACGGCGATTCTTCCTGATGTAAGAAGTGAGTCTACTCTTCCTTTTGGTAGTTTTGGCGTTTACATGATCATAAAGCACAATGTCATTTATGTCAGGTGTGTGGCAGCAGGGAAACACTGGTGTTTGAAAGGGCAACATGGAAAACATGCAGGGCAGGGGGGCAATGAGGACCAGGGTTGAGAAACCCTGCTTTAAGCAAACAAGCTGAAGCTGGCCACGCCCACTTATCCCCGCTCAGGCTGCTGTAAGCTGAGAAGCTCCGATATCCGGTAGGGGTTCAGAGTAGAGCCGCTGCTTCTCCAGCAGCAGCTATCTCTTTCATGTGAGAGGTGGTTTGAAGCTAATTTCCCCATTTGTGACATCACAAATGGGGACTTTTTGAAATGGGTCATTTTAGGCACATAATTCCTAAAACCAGATTGTTTTTTATATGTGAAATGTTTATAGAGGGAATAGAGACCCACATGGCTGCACAAAATTATGCAAAAGGTGAGTTTTGCATAATTTATACCCTTTAACAGAGTGATTTTAAAACATTATTGCTTTTCTTAAATGATTACATCTTGTTTTTCCTTCCTGAAAATTGATTAATGTATCCCTTGTAAAGCTTTGCAGGTAGAACAATGTCCTGCAGGGGGCAAAGCAAATCAGAGAAAGAAATACAAAGGAACAAATAAAATAGACTGTGTAACTTTTGAGTTTTAGGAGTATTCAAAGCTAAAAACGAGCATGAACGCTCAGGTCCAGATGGAGCTGCAGTCTGAGAGAAGATTCAGAGGCAGGAAGAGGCCCACATCAGAACCAGACAGACAGCATGAGACGACGCTCACACGTGGTTCTGTTTAACGCAACAAGATGTAAGATTGTAGATGAGAAATGGAGAAAGCTGGACCATCTCACTTCAAAGATTTTAAAATGCTGTTCCTGATTTACAGTGAAATACAGTTTCATAAAGAAAGTGTTGTGACCACAGCTAGTGGAATGTGGCTGCAAACGAACAAAGCAGGAGGGGAACAAAATGTTCATGGTAGCTAAATGAATAACACACCAGATCATTTAGTATTATTATTTTTAAAAAATCTAAAAGTGTCATTATTTTATAGTTTCTCTGCTGTTGTTTTAGTCCCTGAATCTTACTGAACTTAACCAATAAAACAAATAAACCAAACAAATATTGGTGTCATTATTGTCCCACATAAATAAAAATGATCCAAAAAGAAAAATTTGTCATTGTTTTATCTTGCTGTGGTCTTTGAAGGGTTAAACTGGTTTTATCAAGTGACTGTCTGCAGAAGAATCCACAGGCCTGTTGTGTTGTTGGCCAAATTAAAGCCTGCAATATGGCTTCAGTTTGTCTGCTGCAATCAGAAAAAAACTCTTCTGAGCTTCAGTTTCCTGTGCTGTGCAAAGATTCCTTTAACAAAATCACAGTCTGTGCATCATCTACACCACTCAAAAATATCTACCAAATCTAGTTCAGCGTTTAAAACAAAGCTACACAAATACAACAATGTGTGGATATGTTTAAAGCAACTTGGAAATATGTTTATCTGTAAACGATACAAATAGTTCATTTATCTTTAGAGAAATAGAATTAATGGAGATGGATGAGCTAATGGCTAGTTTGAGTGCAGTCAAGACCAAAAGGCATTGCTGCCATCTTAAATAAGATGAAAATCAAATGTTTATATAACTCATTAAGGCACTGTCATGTAGACTGAGAGTGACTGATCTTAATTCAAAAATAACAAATAACAGTTGCTCAGTGAACTTTCTCTTTAGTAACTGTGGTAAAAGTACAGAGTACAGGGGGAAGTAATTACATTTAAACTGGTGCTGTTGTTGAAGCCTGAATCTTGCATTCTGTTCCTGTCGCACGTTGATGATGTGCTTGGACCGAGACAGGTTAACAGCGCCACATGCAAGATGCTTTTCTCTGAGTCACGTTTTGTCTGACAGCAGTGTTTTAAAAACGTACGTCGTATTCTGGTGCACCCAGAGGTCGAGCCTGCAGGAATTTCTTAACTCGGCCAACATAATCATATATTCTAAAAATTATGTTGGTTTATAGATTTATATATAGAATGTTTCAAAAAGAATGTTGTAGACTGAAGCTATAATAAACTTTGATCTTGGCTGTGTGCACACTAGCTGTTAGCATATCAGTCTGATAAAATGTTTTTTTTTCTTCAAACTTAGGCCTCTCATGACAGCAGGTAAGTAATTATTTTTGTTAGGAAATTTACATAGAAGCACAAGTTAAATCATCCTAAAATGCCTTTAATGTAGATTTCATGTTTTGCAGAATGAGTATATCACATTTTTCCTATCTTTCCACATTTCTCAGTGATCAGTCATGTAAAGAAAGAAAACTGTTTAAAAATGATGCTTCTGTCTGCATGTGCAGAAAAAAACAAAATGCATCAAAATGATATATTTTTGTATTTTATAGAAATACATAGAAAGAGGGATATCTATTTCTTATTTGTGTAATTCTCATATCTGCGTACTTGAGAGATTCATTATTTCTCCTGTCATCTAAATACCTATTTAGTCCCTTGTTGGCTCTTTTTCCAACAAAATCCCTGAAAGTTCAGTCTGCTATTTTCAGAAAGACAAGAAAAACTAATGAGATTCATTAAAACCTAATCCTGTAAATTCACCCACCGTTATAAAACAGCAGGGTTCAAACTAAAAAGGAGAAAATGGGGGGGGCACACAGATGGGAACAATCTTTCACACTCACTGCCCCTCACATCATTCACATGTGGGGTGCTGCTAGCCTCTTCAAGATGAGCACAATGGGGGCGCCTCCGACTGGACGGAGGGGTGGAAGTAACCGACAGATGCAAAACAGACAGAGGGGAGGAGTGAAGGCTGGCACGATGGAGAGGAGAGAAAGTCTTACCAGGGTCCCCTCGATTCCTGAGAGAGCAGGGACAAGGAGGGCCAGACTCTGATCAGGTAAGGATGTATGCTTGTGTGTGTGTGTGTGTGTGTGTGTATGTGTGTGTGTGTGTGTGTGTGTGTGTGTGTGTGTGTGTGTGTGTGTGTGTGTGTGTGTGTTGATTATTAATGTAAAATTTATTTTAAATAATATATTTTTCTCACCTGTATAGAAAACACATCTAAGGATATTTTTTAAATTCTTATTGATTACTATTTGTTGATGATTGTATTTATTTTCTCACCGTTTCCAGGCAGCATGTCCAAACCTGGAGTTCAGGCCAAATAGCTCCCCTGTGGATTAAGACCTTTAAGAATTTTGACAACAAGGTCTTCGTTGAACCTCAGCTGTAGAGCTATAAAAGCATCTTGAAGGGGAATGCTCTCCAATGTCATTAGTTGTTGTTTTTAGTCATTTTATTCATTATTTTTTGTAAAATCCTCAAACCCTTAGACAATACTTACTTGTTTTAATCATAAATCACTCTAGCATGTGCACAACTGTAGATAAAATCATTGTCTTCCAGTGTGATGACTCATTCTGATCATTATTTTTGTTCGACAGCAGTGAAGATCTGAATGAAAATGAGCACACGTGTGGGAATTTTGCTTCTGCTTTCCATCCTGCTTCCCCTCTGTCTCTCTGGACCTGACCCTCTGGGCTGGCTGTTTCACCGGCACAGACAGGAACAGTATTTTGGCTCCCTGCAGGCAGACACCACAGGAGGGGCCTGCCCTGACGAGTGTGACTGCCCCCCCTCCTTCCCCGTTGCGATGTACTGTGATGGGCGGGGCCTGACAGCTATGCCTTCCATCCCTTCCCGCATCAAGTACCTGTACCTGCAAAACAACGCCATCACGGCTTTGCCTGACTCAGCTCTGGTCAATGCAACCAGTCTGGTGTGGCTCCTGCTGCATCACAACCAGCTGACCTCTGATGCTATTGGCCAGAAGGTACATGTGATCCCATATTTACTGAAGTGGGCTCAAAAAACAAGATATCTAATCAAGTGAAAGACTGCTCAGTAAATAAGCATGCTTTAGTGATATATGATGAGATTGTTTTTTAATGGCTTCTAATTTATCAGCCTTTGACACATGAAACAAAAGTAAATGAGATTTGTTACAATGAATCTTCCTGGTTAAACTAAACATGCATTACTGATAATGCATTTAAATTATGTGTATTTTTTTGTTTTTTGTGTGGATTTAATTGAAGTAATGTGTGTTATGTAACAGGATATGGGACAGCCTTGCAAACTAGGGGTGTGCAAAGCAGCCAGTATTTGTATCTGTATTTGTATTTGAGTATAACTCAAAATAGGTGTGAAAAAAACCCTTTTTTTGCATTACACTTCTAATTTATGTTATAGTGTAGAAGTGTAACACAAAAAAATTGATTTTTACATCCATTTTGAGTTTTACTTGAATACATATACACATGCAAATGCATTCCCCCCCTCAACAAACACAAATATGGCTGATTTGCACACCCCTATTGCGAACCATTTGATTATATTTATTTTCTTTTACAGCTACTGATCTTATTTCTTTAAAAAAATTGGCAGTAATTTTTAATTAATTAATTCAATTAATTTAAGTAATTAATTCTTGCATATATCATCTCAAGACCTTCCTGATCCAACTTGAGTCCCAACTCCCAGCTTTAGAGACCAGTAGGCTGAAAAGATAATTTAGGTCTATTGAAGTGGGGTTCTGTGGTGAACAATTAATATTTTACTTGTTTTAGATAACTCTCTAAATGACCTCAGTTTGAAGATACCAATTAGGTTTGTTAGGATTGACAAGCTAATGGCTAGTCACAGCAGGACCGCTCTAATTTCATAACAGTTCAGGAGAATGTTGTTTTGTAAACATTTCCACTGATGTAAATGTAGCTTTACATGGTTTTTCATCTCAAAATTCTATGGTTATTAGTGGCATAAATTAGCAGCTAAGCTAAGCTGACCTGTGGCACTTCCTGCTCAGCATTTTCCCTCTAAAACTTTAAAGTGGACCTAGAATGCAGTTAATCAACAATCTAAAACAGCTTTGAGCCTCTAAAAAATATAAGAAATTTTCTTTAGGCTTTCATCTATCCCAGGAGCCCTGATACAGGCCATTCTAAACCCCCTAAACCAGCCTTGCTGTGAAAAGAGCTGTTTGCCCCTCCCACTTGGCCAGGACATGAATATGATAATGAGCTGCTTGCTGATTGGTTGGTTTCCCCAGAAGGCCTCAGACACTGGAGGCATGCAGGTTTGAGGAGGCGTGGCTCCCCCTTATGACGTGTTAAGGAAGGCTATCTCAGAAGTTTTTCTCTCGCCTTTTTCAACTTTCTAATTTACATAAAAAGTAGGTCACACACGGCTTTGACCTTTTAGCATGCTGCAGTTGACCCCCAAGCTGTAAAACAGAACTGATACTGATGTAAAGTTTTATGAAATAACATTCATATATATATATATATTTATATATATATATATATATATATATATATATATATATATATATATGTATGTATGTTGGAGTTGGTACCCGTAGCCAGTCAACCTGGCCAAAACAGCAGCAGCAGCACAACAAATAAAATATTCATGACCCTTCCAACGAAACTCACTTTCAAACATCTGAATCATCCCTTCAAATGATAAGTTCAGGATAAGAAGGAGATATAATCAAACCGAGTCAGACAGACTTTGTAATTAACCAACAACTTGAGGATTTTCTGCTTCTTATTTATCTCAAAAACGCCAAAAGCATCTTTTCCTCCATCTTGTTAAACAATCTAAACACATTAAAGCTCTGATAAAACTGCTCTCCAACTCAGTTTGCATATTAAGTGATTAGATGCTCAGCTGCTGCTTATTAAAATATGTAAATGTATTTCTCACAAGTTCAAGGTTTCTTCGGTCTACAAGCCATCATGTTTTTCTAATATCACCAAAAACCAACACGTTTCTGGAATTTAACTCTTTGTATTTGCAATAACTAATATTTAATCATTTTACTTACATTCATTTAATTGTGGAAGGATTCATTCTGTTTAGGTATTTTTGAAGCTGGAGGGACTGGAGCGTTTATATCTACAACACAACAATCTGACAAGCATCCCTCCCAATCTCCCTCGCTCCCTACGAGACCTGAGAGTCAACCGCAACAAGATTGAAAAAGTAAACATTTTCTGTAATCGAGCGTTTTCCTGTTTCAACTGCACGCCAGTGGAAAAAAGGCTTTAAAGTGATTCCTACTGTTGTCTAGGTAACGCCTGCAGATTGGGATGGAATGGATAACCTCACCATCCTGCATCTTCAGGACAACGCTCTCACAGACATGAGCACATCGCTGAAGACTCTGAAATCTCTCACACTGCTCGACATCAGCGGCAACAAGCTGACAAAGGTTTAGTCTAACTCTTCATATATTAAGTTCATCTTTAGAAAACACGTCATCCTGAAGAAAAGTCTCTATCCCAGGTTCCAGATGCTCTTCCTGAACATCTGCACCAGTTCTATCTGGAGTCCAACTCCATCGACTCCCTGCCCGTGGGTTTCCTGGGTGGTTTAGCTGAGCTGCAGTACGTCAGGATGGCCCACAACCAGCTGACAGACAAGGGGATCCCCCCCAACACCTTTAACGTGACGGCGCTGGTGGAGCTGGACCTGAGCTACAACAAACTGGAGAGGATCCCTTCTGTCAGCAGCAGCCTGCAGCACCTGTACCTGCAGGCCAATCAGATCAAAGGTAATATGTGTGACCTCGTTTATGAAGCTGCAGCACTGACATCACTTCCTGTAAAGTGACTCTTTTTGTAGTTTTTAATTAGCATTAGGCGATGACTAAATCCCTTTCTCACGCTGTCCTGCTGCAGAGTTCACTCTGGGTAGCTTCTGCGCCATCGTGGACGTGACAAATTTCTCCAAACTGAGAACGCTGCGGCTGGAAGGAAATGAGCTCAGTATGCAGGACATCCCTTCAGAATCTGCCCTCTGCCTGCGTCAGGCTTTCAGCATCGAGATTTAACTCGGTTTAGAATCCATTTATGGTGTGACACTGTTCTGTGACACCACGTGATGTCTGACTGCAGGGGGCAGCATCACAGCAGGCTGTAATGTGAAACAATAATCCTGACCAAGAGCATCGATTCAAGTTAAACATATTAGCTTCATAGCTATATTTACACTTTGTACCCATAAAGCTGAATATAAGCGTACAGACTACACTTGATATTATTGTGACCATGATCCAGGCTGCTAGGATCAGAGAACCTTATGTTATTATGTGTTTCCATTATTATTGACACGTGTCTTTCATTGTTTATACTTTCTCTCATGTTTAATGTGAATTGTATAAGAGCAAACACAAGTCACCTGCTGCCTTTGAACACTTTAAAACACTTTATTATAACAAACGCTCCATGAAAACATCGTGATGTCATCATTATTATTAAATAAAACTTTTGCATGCATGTGTTTATTTTTGTCAACAACATTTGGAGAAAATTCACTTCATAAACTTTTATGAACGACACACACGGGTCCGTGTATTATGTGGGTGTTTCAGAGATCTTCATCATTGTAATTGTTGAGTTATTGAACACTTCACATAGACTTAAGTGTTGATTGTTTTTGTTGTTTATAAACAAAAAGTATGTTATAACATCCCAAGTGTCACAAAGTGTGTTCTGTCAACAATAATAAACTGAACTAATAACAATAAATTTAGCTTTTTTTCTGTAAATTTCAGATATGAATGCAGAGTTTTTAACCCTTTAATGACTGACACAAAAAACAGTCTGGAAACAGATTTTAAAAATTTGGCTTTAAAAAGGGCAGCGGCCTTTCTGCGAGGATTTAGCGTGTTCTCCCCGTGCATGCGTGGGTTTTCTCTGGGAACCCTGTTTTCCTCCCACAGACCAAAAACATGCATGTCAGGTTAACTGGTGAATTGTCTTGGTATGCAGCTGCACTGTTTATGTTTGAAGAGTTGAAATGTCAGATATGTTTAAGAGAGATAGCTTCTTTCCTCTTTCACATCTTTGATGGTAAATGGCCTGTATTTGTATAGCGCCTTCTTAGTGTTCTACAACCCCCCAAGGCGCTTCACAACACAATCAGTCATCCACCCATTCACACTCACATTCACACGCTGGTGGGGATGAGCTACAACGTAGCTACAGCTGCCCTGGGGCGCACTGACAGAGGCGAGGCTGCCGAGCACTGGCGCCACCAGTCCCTCCGACCACCACCAGCAGGCAAGGCGGGTTAAGTGTCTTGCCCAAGGACACACAGCAGCATTCTCTGGCCGGAGCCGGGATCGAACCTGCAACCTTCCGATTACTGGACAACCCGCTCTACCTCCTGAGCTACTGCTGCCCTTGATGTCCTAGAAAGTGTGTTCTTCAAAGGACACATATTATTCAAAACTCACCTTTCACATCCTTTTGTTGGTCCCTACTGCCTCTATAATCACTCCAAATGTGGAAAAAAATCTGTTTTCTGTCAGTGCTTGGTTTAAGAAATTATTTGCCTAAAATTTGCCATTTTCAAAAAGTTAGTGACATCACAAACAGGGAAAGTAGAATAGAACCACCTCTCATGCTGGAGAAGCAGCGGCTCTACTATGAGTCCCTTCCGGATATCGGAGCTTCTCAGCTCATAGCAGCCTGAAAGGGGGGGGGGCGTGGCCTGCTTCAGCTTCCATCCATCCATTTTCATATGCTTATCCGGAGTTGGGCCGCAGGGGCAGCCTAAGCAGGGAGGTCCAGACTTCCCTCTCCCCAGCCACTTGGGCTAGCTCCCCTGGAGAACCCCAAGGTGTTCCCTGGCCAGATGAGAAACATACGTTGTCCCTCCAGCGTTTCTTGGGTTTTCCTTTAGGTCTCCTCCCGGTTGAAAATGCTCGGAAAACCTCACCAGGGAGGCGTCCAAGAGGCCTCCTATGCCTGAGCCACCTCAACTCGCTCCTCTTGATGAGGAGCAGTGGATCTACCCCAAGCCCATGCCGGATGACCAAGCTTCTCACCCTATCTCTAAGGGAGAGCCCAGGCACCCTGCAAAGAAAACTCATTTTGGCCGCTTGTATCCATGATCTCATTCTTTCGGACACTACCTAAAACTTGTGACCATAGGTAATGGTAGGAATGCATATCGACCGGTAAAACGAGAGCTTCGCCTTCCAACTCAGCTCTCTCCACGACAACGCCCACATCACTGCAAATGCAGCAACAATCCGCCTATTGATCTACCGCTCCATCTTTCCCTCACTCGTAAACAAAACCCAGAGAAACTTAAAATCCTCCACTCCAGCTTGTTTTCTTAAAGTGACAGAGCCCTGAAACGGTAGCCTAGTGAACTAGACCAAATTCTTGCTTTGCAGAGTTTGGTCTAGGCACGCTTCATAGGAATCCTCACAGCCCAAACCACTGCTGTGTCTATCCAATCACAACTCGCTATAGTTTTGGTTGGGCCAATCACAGCGCTCTATATTGTGGGCCAATCACAGAGCGGGAGTAGCCGATGACGTCAGCGCTGCTGCCGCGAACCCAAGCAACGGCGGCAGCGCCGGAGCCACGTTCTTTTGAAACGGCTTTGTCATCAACATTGGATTATTTAGACTCCAACGTGCGTAAGTCTGTCGGCTATACTTAGCGGCTTCTTATTTTTATCAAACTAAGTAGTGCAAAGTACACCTGATATTCACATGTTTTTATACAAAAATGACAGAAATCATTGACGCCATTGGTGGGTCCCGCTTTACCGTCGTTGTGATTACGTCACGTTGTTCGTTACTCTGATTGGTCCTAGCGCTATCCAATTGCGTGCTGACATTTTGAAAGACAACCGTAGATCCCGCCTCACGACTGAGAGCAGTCAATGGTTCGTGGCCAGACTATTTTTTCACATATATAGGATGGCTTGCCAGGCTACTGAAACGGCTCATTCTGGAAGGTATTGAAACTGTTGAGAATAAAATAGCTACGATAGCTTAATGTGAGAGGGATTTTGTGCAAATAACTTCATGAACATGTCTGGAATCAACCATAAAATTATTATAACTCAAGAACAAAGTCCTAATATGTCCGCCTTAAGAGCAGACTTGAAGACCCGCGTGGTGCCAGGTGTTTTTTAGGCTGAACTCAAGAATGTGTCCTAAACTAAGTTGTGCTGATGTCAGTTCTGCGAGCATCTGTCCCGCTCACCGCATCAGTGATGATACATCAGGACCTGTCCCTGGGCGTGGCGCCCAACCAATGAGGGGATGTCTATTTTTATTGCGCTTGTCATGTGAGGCTGAACAACAGCTCTGTCACAGCAGATAATGTAGACGTTTGGTGGTGAATGTGTCAAACGTTTCTGACCAAATGGGCCTAAAGACAGATAAACAGCCCATATTTAGCAGAGTAGCTCAATCAGTTCATGAATGAGTGATTTATGATAAGTCACATAACATGTGACATTTTTGACACGTTTGCTCAGAATGGACCACATGGTCAAGTAAAGTTACAGAAGAGTGGAAAAGAAAGCTCTGATCGCTGAGACTTCAAACCAGTCGTTGTTTGGGTCAGGACACAAACATCCAAGATAATTCCACATTCAAAGTTTATTCATCTCTGATTCTTTACCATAAATCACTTCCATCAGCTAATCTGATAAACGTTGTATTAGTTACTGTTGTTCTAAAGCATGAATCCAGTCAGTTTTAACAGTTTTAAAAACAAATCTGGACAAAATATTTATTTGACAGATGAAGATCAATTGTTTCGGATGTAAAGAATTATTCTCAAGTATTAACCTGCATTCTTTAACCATCTTTCCTGTAATCTGTCAGCATCATAGCAGGTTTGTCTATGAACTCAATCCAGTTTCTTATATTCTTCACATTCCTGCTGAGAGTCAATCAAATAATTAAACAAAACCAAATGTGATGATTCTTTATTAGACACAGTCATGAACATTGTGTTATTTGGTGGTGAAGATCAGTGATCAGATACATTTTATACAGCATATTAACTCTAATGTTCAATTTAATGTTGAAATTTGACAGCCTGGGGTTTATTTGTAAAGTCACATCACGGGACATCATAAAGAAAAACAGTTGATTACCTCACATATTTCTTAATAATTCATTGTAATTAATTAATTTTACCTTTGCATCACTTGTTGTGTTTGCTGTTTATAATACAATTGTGGTTACAGGTCAAACTCGTAAAATAAGAATATGGTAAAAATTAAATTAAAAATGTTAATTTATGTCACTAATTAAAGTGAAACTAATCTATGAGGTCTCATTAGAGCAAAGCCAGATATTTGTTACAGTTGTGATGATTATGACTTACAGCTGATGAAAACCCACATTCTAAATCTCAGACAATTAGAAAATTGTGAAAAGGTTTAATAATCTAGACTCAGTGTCACACTCTAATCAGCTAATGAATCCAAAACACCTGCAAAGGGTTCCTGAGCCGTTAGATGGTCTCTCAGTCTAAGTTGGATTACTGGCATAAATTAACTTTTGCACCAGATTCTAATTTTTCCAGTTTCACCTGTACATGACCCGCCTGCCTCATCTTTCCTTACTGTTTTTGTTCTTTCTGTCATTAATAAAATCAATTTCAAAACCAAGCAGTCTTGAAATTTTCTTTTTGCACAATTAATCAGTAATCCTAACCTCTTAGTTATTGATTTTTAAAATGTTATTGAATTCCTAAAATGTAAACAGACCCCTGGGATCTGTAATCCCTGGTATTTGTTATTGATCTTCTCACTTTGAACTGTCTTAGACCCAAATCACCAACTATTGATTCCCCACAACTGCATTCAATTGAATTGTAGCAGTAATGCTGTTGAATGGAGGCCAAATGAATGAACCACAACTCTGCCATCCTAATCAGCTGTAATGTGTAATACTAATACTCACAGATTGTAATACCAATATTAAAAATACTTAACTATATACTATATATAATATATACTATACTCTATATAAAATACTAAAAAATAGTTTTCAAGATTAGTGTTGATTCGGTTTTATCAGGAAAACATGCATACAGGTGTGATCTCTGCTGAAATCACCTGAACTGTTTGAGATCTGATGTTTAGGGTTAGGTCCTCACACACACCTTGGTGGTTTGTGCCACAGCGGGTGTGACTAGGATCATGTTTGTCATGATTACTCTCACAAACACAGAGAAATGGTAATCACTCACGAACTGAACAGGATTCGTTTTGACCCTATTTGACCCATAAAGGCCTCTTTCAGTCAGAATGAAAGACTCAAGAGTTATTGATTTGTTCTGACTGATGGAGATTTTTCTCACATGAACGTTGGTGAGGTTCACTGTGTGGCCTTCACACAGCACTGTGCAAAAGTCTTGAGTCACTCCATTTCTTTACATGGCGTGACTTTCTTCAAATCTTTTCAAACTGTTTTGATTTAAAGTTCTGGGGCAGCAGTAGCTCAGGAGGTAGAGCGGGTTGTCCAGTAATCGGAAGGTTGCAGGTTCAATCCCGGCTGCCCCCATAGAATGCTGCTGTTGTGTCCTTGGGCAAGACACTTAACCCACCTTGCCTGCTGGTGGTGGTCAGAGGGACTGGTGGCGCCAGTGTACGGCAGGCCCCGCCTCTGTCAGTGCACCCCAGGGCAGCTGTAGCTACATTGTAGCTCATCCCCACCAGCGTGTGAGTGTGTGTGAATGGGTGGATGACTGATTGTGTTGTGAAGAGTCTTGGGGGGTTGTAGAACCCTAAGAAGGTGCTATACAAATACAGACCATTTATCATAAAGTCCATCAGACTTTCTGAAGGTCTGTAAAACTTTTTTCTGTTTTCTTTTGACTTTTTTTTTTTAACTCATTTTCCATCCAGAAGCATGTTTTTATTTATTTCAGTTTGGTTCTTTTTGATGTTGTTTTATCACCTAAATTTGACAAATGATTCATTAAGTCAAAAAAGCCTTCTAAATTTAATGAATTAACCAGTTTTTTGGTACATCATAAACAACATAAATACACTTTTGTTAGATTTTTAGACCCTTTGTTGGTGGTAGATGTTCATTAAAAAGGAATTTCTTCTTATTTCTTTATTTAAATCTTTTAAAATCACCAAAGACAACAGTTTGAAACATGCAGCAGCATCTTAGCACCAACAAGGTGACCCATAAAACCAGTAAAACAGGGATTCATCTTATATGACTTCTCATAGGTGTTTAATTTATATAAAATCTGCATTAGAATAAACTGCAATATGTCAACTTAATGAAAAATGCCATGGTTGAGAATTACCACGGCATTTCTCCATAAACATGGAGGGTGATTCAGATCAGGTCCTGTTTAAAGTCTGATTGTTTAGTTTTCTGCTTCTATATAGTGTCCATGTGCAGTGGACAGTTACACCTGATGCTTCTTGTTTTGTTCATTTTCCTCATTTTAAAGCACAATGTTGAAAAAGATGACTAACAGACCATCAGCTTGTGTTTCTATTGATGTATTCACCGTTCATCAAGCCACCAACAGCTGTTAAATGTTTCTGAGATGGTGAAATAATCTAGTAGTCGTCACTTGGGTCACGGGATTATGGTTCTGGTCTGATGACCGGGCTGAGATGATGACGACCTGGTGATGACCACCTGCACACAAGCTGTCGTTATTTGACTGAGGTGAGGCTTCGACCTGCATCAGCAGCAGTGGCATTAAGGAGGAATGAACACACACACACACACACACACACACACACACACACACACACTATTATTAATAATGACACAATCCAGTAAAAATCCATTATTTTTGTCTATAAAATGTTATCTCCCTTCAAAGGTAGGAGAGGTGTCGTCACAACACAAAAAAACATCCAAATCACCAAAAAAAACAAACAAATAACTCCTTCCTCGGCTCAGACTCAGTGAGAACTGTTGACTTACTAACACCGTGCTCCTGTTTAGGAGGACTAGTCGTGGGCAAAGTCAACGACCACAGAGGGAGGGTCAAGCCAGGTGATAGGCTGGGAAACGTCCTTCTCTAAGACAATATAACAAACACACAGAGGGGATTCAAACGTCCTAATCGGACTTTAACAGGCAGACATGAGGAAATACGCCTGGGACAGTTTTACGGATTTAATCTTTAGGAACCCTGCAGTTGTTGAACAGGTAGGTCAACAAATCAGCTTTATGCTGAATTTAATTGATTCTTTTCCAATTAAAATAAAGAGTTTGTCTCATTCATGTAAAATAATGTTTGAATACAAAACGCAAAGGTATAAAATTCTGGATGCATGTAAATGTCAGTAATTGTAAACAGTCGACACATAACAGAGAAAAATCAGCTGATTTTTTTTATTTATCATGCAGCTCATCATTCATTTTCTGATGCTGATAAGAGACTAGTTTCATCATTTAACTGGTTTATAATGTGTTTGGACTTCCTCAACAATCAGGATCCAGATGTGGACGTTGGAGATGAAAACGCCGAGCGTGGGAACTGGTCCAGCAAGAGGGACTACATCCTCTCTATGATCGGATACGCTGTTGGACTGGGAAACATCTGGAGGTTTCCTTATTTGGCCTACAAGAATGGAGGAGGTGCATCACTGTTTATTAATTTTGTTCATCATATATTTATTTTTGATGCTTTAAGAACTAAACCTTTGATTCCGAGCAGGTGCCTTCCTCATCCCCTACTTCACTATGCTGGTGGTGACTGGAATCCCCCTTTTCTTCCTTGAAAGTGCCTTTGGTCAGTTCTGCAGCCAAGGTCCAATCAATGTGTGGAGAGCGGTGCCGATGCTGCAGGGTGAGACGATTCTCTACTCAGAGCTGTTTCTGAAGGCTTTGATGTGCTGAGGGTTTCTGTGACAGATCCATGACAGATGAATATGGTCTGTGGTTAATAATAAACCACAATGACCACAAATGATCCTATCTTCTATCTAATGAGACTTGCTGTTAATGAACAACTCCATCTGCAAAAGTTAACTCTACCCCTGAAGGTATGCAAGTGTTTTATCACATAAATGTTTGTAATTTGCACAAGAGGGGTTGTGCTTAATGGGTTAAGCTGTCAAATGAAACAATAGCTTGTTTTTACAGAGACTGTGGATTAAATATTAATAGTAAAATAGAAAATCAATCAATTCAGATTTAAGGAAGGTTTTCCTGGTTGTGGAAACATAAAACAGAGAAGTTTAGAAAAGTTTTTTAAAGAAACTGGAGAGGTCACAAGCACATGGATGAAAGTCATGATTTGTTTGTGACATATTTGTTGTCTAAAAGTTTCAAACCACCTCTGAATTCTCTAAACTGTGCTTTTAAAGTGGTATTGATGGATTGATCGTTTTTCAGATGTTCTGAAATTGTTCAGGTATTTTTTTTTTTTTGGACTTTGGTCATATTTTAACAGATTTTCATTCCAGTTCTTGTACCTGACCATGATGGCATGTTAGGCTGTGTGTGCATAAAAATAAATAGAGTGGACAAATGGAGGACTAAAGAACAAGAGTCACATTTAAAAAGTTGTCCACAGGAGATCTGAAAGTCACATGTTTGAGAAACTGGGAAAATAAAAAATCATCAAGACCTGAAAAAGGACCAGAGAAATGCAGATAATTTTCTAATGTCTGACAAGTTTTAAAGGCACACTTGGCAGTTTTGGCTTGCTTTTAGCACCCCCTAGTGTCCGTTAGTGAAACTTATCTCCTCGCTGTGCGTTCGTCTTTTTAACACCTTAATCTAATTGATAAAATGTCTCCTCAGCCTTCATTAGTGTCTACAGGAGCGGTTCATCACTAAATCAAACAAATCAGCTGTGTTCAAGATCTAAAACATGCAGGAAGCTCCACTTTACTAAGCCCAACAGGGACCAGACAGCCACTCTTAAGTTGCAAGTGTGGTATTCTGGCCACAGAGGGCGGTGGGGGTCTGAGTGACATTTCATTAACCCTGTAAAGGGTCATTTTAGCACATACTCCCTCAAGAACATGATTTTAAAATATGAAAAACTGCATAGATGTCAGTTATATTTACTAAGCATGACTGAAGTTTAACAAAGAACTAGAATACTTTTTATGTGTAAACTGAGTGATGATTGGTATTTCTCACACATAGAAGAGATGAGGCACGACTCAAGAATTTTGCACAATAATGAAATGTTTAACTTTTACACACGTGTGTTATCTTTTTCTAGGTGTCGGTGTTGGCATGGTTATGGTGACTCTAATAGTGTCTATCTATTATAACGTCATCATAGCCTACAGCCTGTACTACATGTTTGCCTCCATGCAGTTCCCTCTGCCCTGGTCCAGCTGCCTCAGCTGGGCTGACAGCAACTGCAGTGACACACCTATAGGTAATCTGTAGTTTCCTGTTGTTTTAAGGGTCAGATCGGCCAACATTGTTAGAAGCTTTTATTTCTTTGAGGAGGAATGAGAAGATGCAACAACCTGAACATATAAAGAAAACATAGGCGTTTAAACCTCTGATTGCTGCGTTGTTGGAATAACACTTACCTGAGGACATTTTGGGTCGCTCCATCATTATTTTTGTTCTGTTTCCACAGTATATTGTAATGTGAGTGGTGCTGTGATGGCTAACTGGACTCAGGAGAACAGTACCTGCCCTTCATCAAACATCGTCACAGTGCCGGTGCAGAGCCCGAGTGAGCAGTACTGGGAGTGAGAGCCAGCGTTTCCTGCAAACAAGCACAAATGCACTGATTTACTGGAACTCTGAATGCGCACAAGCTAAATGCATCTTTCCTGTCCCGTTAGCCATGTAGCTCTGCAGAGATCCAGCGGTCTGGATGAAACGGGACCAGTAGTTTGGCACCTGGCGCTCTGTCTGTTGTTGAGCTCCATCCTTGTTGCAGGAGCGCTGATCAAAGGGATCAAGTCATCAGGAAAAGTAAGTTAAATGTGTACAGGTATGCTTTAAACATGATCTGGTTTTTAACTCTTTAGAAAACGGGATTGTTTTCATTAATGCTTTTTGAGTAAGTTTATAATTGATGACATTTACCTGTTTAAAATGCACCAACAGATTGGAGCAGCATTAAAATAAAAAACACTTTCCCTCATTTATAAATTAATCATCTAACACAAATTCTTGTAATTCTTTGACAAATTCAAATTTGTTTAAACATTTAATTGCATAAACACATTTTTATGTCAGGAAAAGTAAAAGTAGAGGCACACGCTGCCGACAGATTTAATACTTTTTTTTTGTTTCATGTAAGACATTTAGGCCCCATCAACACTACTCCAGATTTACCTTTTTCCATTCAAAACATGTCTTCATCCACATAATTCTAATGAAAACACTGTAATTCATATTCTTTGCCACTAGGGGGTGAGAGAAAAACATTTTTAGCTGGGACCTCACTGTGTTTTTTGGCTGTAGGCAGCACAGGACTGCTCGTGTCACACTGTGAGAACTCCAGTGAGAACTGTACGGTCGAAGATTTCAGTCAGCCAAACTGCACGACGTCCCGCTCTAGCAGGACACGTTACGTCATGAGTGCACCCCTCGAAAAGCATAATGTTGCTAATTCTGCTCTCATGTTGCACTCCCGTCACTAGCTGTTCACCTCACTTCCTGGATGTATTTTCATTGGTCCACTGCATATGGGAGTTGTAGGTTTTCAAGCGGTGCTTGAAGACTGTTGGAGGCTGACTTTGGTCATGAGGGTGCTCAATAAGCTGTCGCTGGGCCGGTCACACCAGACGGCCACAGACTTGCAAATCATCCTCACGTTCACCGTTTTTTGTCACGGATATGTTCACGATGAGGGATTTGTCTAGGATGGCTGAAAAACACACATTGTGGTCTTAGACCCAGAGGTGGAGCTAGGATATTTCTGAGTTTGGGGCCATCAAGGGGCCACAATTGTTACAGAGAGCCCAAAAATTACTCCAACATCCTTACCCTCCTATAATTGACCATGTTGCCAAGGATAGATGAGTGACAGGACAGGGGAACCTCAGGAGACCAATCAGGCCAATGCCCCTGTGGCCCCGCCCCTATAACCGCTAGTGAGTAGCTAAAGATTCTTCCAAAACTCATAGTTTCCTTTCTGTTATTTTCAATTTCAACACAAGATCAACTATTAATGAAGAGTTTTTGTTTTGTGGACACAAAGAAACTGAGTGAAATAGGCTGTTATAGTTTCTGTTATTTCCAGTAACATCAAATAATATCTTCTTTCTGTAAAGCTTTTTATCCTTATCCTTATTTTGAACATGTAAGCACTTTACATGATAAAAAAGAGAAAACTAAAAACAACACAAAAAGAAACAAAACAGTAATAAAATAAACTAATTCAAGGTTTCTTACCATTCAACATCTTTCTTCTGCGTTCTAATTTAAGCCACATGTCTGAAAAAGAGTGGAACGAGGTCCATATATCAGAATTTATTCATCAGACATCAATGTTACAACACATTACACACAATATGGCAGTTTTCTGTTTCAAGCTTCAAAATTAACATGATAGTTATACACCCATCAAGCTAAAACCACGTTTTAAACTTTAAATGTATTTCTAAACATTTCAAACCTCACCATGCAGCTCTTTGAAAAAGAAGCTCTGACTGAATTTATGTGATGATGACGCCAAAGCTGAGTTCTGTCATCAACTCTAATTTCAAAAATGTTTTGACCTTTCTTGTGATTTTCTTGACACCATTTAAACATTGACCCACATCAATCACACATTCATAAATATTCTTGCAGATGTAGAAACATCTAAGAATTGCTACAGATCTAACAAAAATCCTAGCTGTAGAACAACATAGACGTGCATAATTGTGTGTGGCAGCGTAAATGTTCATGATGTTTTTGAGAAAGTAGGGCTTTTTTAACACTAGTAATCCACATTGTCCCCTTAAATCCACTGTGACTGTTTGGTTATTATCTATTTTTATCTAAACTGAGGCTGTTCATAGAGCAGCAGGTAAAAGGTTACTTACTGATTATTTAAAAATAGAACGAGAGTTATCTTAATAAAACTAGATGAAACCATGTGGACCCTTTATATGACTGACTGTGCTTTCTGCCATGGAGGTCGTGTACTTCACAGCCACATTTCCATATGTGGTGATTTTGATCCTGCTGATCCGAGGTGTGACACTAGAGGGTGCTAAAGATGGGATAGAGTTCTACATTGGCACCCAGTCCAATTTGACAAAGCTGACTGAGGCTCAGGTAGGCGTCCAGTCATGGTTTTTCTTTTTTTTTTAAGCACATCAAAATGAATTCAGATTGAGAGAAAATGAAGCTCTGGTTCATTTAAATCTAAAGCATAACTGTGTTGTAGGTGTGGAAAGACGCTGCCACTCAGACCTTCTATTCTCTCTCTATCGGCTGGGGCGGACTCATGACTCTCGCTTCTTATAACAACTTTCACAACAACGTGTTCAAGGACTCGTTTGTTGTAACACTTACTAATGCTGGTAGGAGCTAGATTAAACAGAACTATCAGTTACGTACATGTTCGTTCTTACTGGTCTGTTTTTGTTCCCACAGGAACCAGCGTGCTAGCGGGCTTTGCCATATTTTCCATATTGGGTCACATGGCTCACGTGTACAAAGTTCCTGTTGGAGAAGTTGTAAAAGAAGGTCAGTGGTTGAAACCATTTAGGAACCAATGAGGAGTAAATGCAGTGAGGCAGAATCTGGTGGATTTTTGATTTTTGTGCAGGGTTTGGCCTGGCCTTCATCGCCTATCCAGGAGCGCTGTCTAAGCTTCCTGTTTCCCCCCTCTGGTCCATTCTGTTCTTCTTCATGCTTCTGACCGTCGGTCTGGACTCCCAGTTTGCAGGAATAGGTTTGGATCCATTCAGTTTAATTTGCAGGACATTACCAATTTATCTCATTGACGTGTGCTAAAATCCTTTTTTATTGTCTTTAGAGGTTTTAACCACATGCCTGCTTGATGCATTCCCTCAAATCTTTAAAACCAAACGAGCCTTGCTGACGATAACAACATGCTCCATTCTTTACCTCCTGGGCCTGCCATGTGTCACTAGGGTAAGTTTATGATGATGTTGTTGGTATTAAGGCAAGCTATTTGTGTATTTATTCAATGCCTCTGACATCAGGAGTCATTTAACTCTATTAGTTTATGACTGAAATATATTTTTATGTCTAGTTTGATCTATTGCTGCACTGGTTTGGAAAAAAAAAACACTATCTAGTGGGAGTTTTCATGTCAACTAGAGACACTTTTGTCCAACTATTGATGCTAAAGCTAATTGGTGGTGCACTAGCTGCCAATAAAACCCAACTAGTTGCTTTTTCATGAGCTAGGGGACCACTGGACCAAACTCGTCGTCAACTATCTCATGCAATTTAGCTAATAAGCCTAACAACCACTTACAGGTGAACTATTCAAGACACATAAACAGCTGACAGGGACCATGTGCTTTGCTTTTCTTTGTTTTGTTTTTTAGCCGTACCACTTACTAAAGTCAACGTATAAGTACCTAGGCTTTACTCATCTACTAGGTAAAATCTTTGGTCAAGCTATTTGATCAGTGTGCACTTTGATAGTTAGTAGTCAACTGCTGACGGTGCACCATTAGTGCTGACTGGCATACTGGTCTGCATAACAGCACAGTCTTCTGTTGTTTTGGTACTTTTGGGCTACTAGAGCAGCACTTTGGCTGACTAGTACTACTTTAGCCTCAACTAGTAGAACAAATGACTGACCAGTTAGTGTTTTTACTCAACTAGTGTAACCATATGTCAAACTAGAGCAGTAGATGCAAACTAGTTAACTAAAATGACATTTGACTTCAAGAATATCAGAAAAATGACTCGCCATAGAGCTTGTTTCACATCTTCAGTGTGTGTGTGTGTGTGTGTGTGTGTGTTACAGGCAGGAATATAC
This sequence comes from Aphyosemion australe, assembly GCA_006937985.1. Lineage (NCBI taxonomy): Eukaryota > Metazoa > Chordata > Actinopteri > Cyprinodontiformes > Nothobranchiidae > Aphyosemion > Aphyosemion australe. The sequence continues at coordinate 338,820 of SSNS01000480.1, forward strand.
TGGGTGACTCTCATCGACCAGTTCGTTTCCAGCTGGGTGCTGCTGTTTCTGGTCCTCTTGGAGATCATCGGCGTCTCCTACATTTACGGTGAATATGATGATTAGAAACACATCCATGCAGTTATACAAACCCCAGCTTGTGTGTTTCTGTCGTACATTTCACAGGAGGAAACCGTTTTATTAAAGACATTGAGATGATGCTTGGAAACAAGTCTTCTATGTTCTGGTTGTGGTGGAGAGCTTGCTGGTTCTTTATCAGCCCCTGCATCATACTGGTAAAGAAAAATCCCTCTGACATTGTTTCTGCTCATTCATGTTCATAATGTTTCCATCTAAAAACAAAGTTACAGAGTTTGTTTTGTGCCATCTTGAAACAGGATAGTTGTGTTTATCTCAGCTCTTTTTGAACAACCTCAGTTTGCATTAATGGTAATTTATTCTGACGGGACTGATAGGCTAACAGGTAGTCAAGGAAGGTCAGTTCTAAAGTGTATTGCTGCAACTAAAAACATCTCTAAAATTTCATAGTGGTTTATGTGAACACTGTTTTATTTAGCTTTACACTGATATCAGTTTGGCATTAATCAGGGATTCATAAGGAATTTTGTGGTTATTTGTAAGAGCTAATAGTAGCAGCTAGCTTTAGCACTTCCTATACAATCTTTGGCTATTTTGGATAAACTAACCTGATCATATCTGCTAAAATAACCATGATGTGCAAAAGTTTTTATAAAACAGAGTTTGCATGGACTACAAAGACATTTTGGAGATTGTTTGACCCAGACTAGATGTTGTCTTTAATATAATGAACACATCTGAGCATCTATCATCAGAGGAACTGCACTTCTGGATTTTTCTCTAAATAAATGAATAATTGTGGCTTGATTTCTTTTTTGTAGGTGATCTTGGGATGGTCTATGGCAACCTTTGTCCCCCCCACCTATGAAAGAGTAGAGTACCCAGACTGGGGCTTGGCTCTGGGCTGGTGTATGGTTACTTTTGTCCTAATCTGGATTCCTGCTATTGCTGTGTATAAGCTGATAAAAGCAAAGGGAAACCCCTGGAAGGTGTGTATCAGTGTGGTTAATCCAACATTTATGTCATTTTTCAGGAAGGGCTGATTGAAAATTAGCCAAACAAATTCAAAAATTAACAATAAGCTCTGCTCAAATTATTTTATGCAGCGTCTGAAGTCTCTCTGCTCTCCATCTGAAGAGTGGCGTCCTTACCTGCACCTCCATCGAGGACCGCGCTACTCAGAGGAACGCTGCCACCATAAGAAGAACCATAAAAATCTCCTAGAGGTTAATGTGGTCTCCAGCTCATGGCTCTGATGAGTCTGTTAGTTTGTTTACATGTTTATTATTTCTCCTCTTTAGAATAATAATCTGTTGTTTGTGATAATTAGCACAGAGGGAGGTTTCAGGGTTGTTTGCCGAACACGAGGAGACGACGTGAATTGTCACCTGCTAAATTAGAAAAGGTGGATTTCAAATATGGTGTTGATATTATGAGAATGATTTCTGCTGTCTAATTCTAGAGTGAATTTAGTGTCAAGTGTTACAAACCTTTGGTCTAATTCTGGTCCTCAAGGGCCACCATACTGCATGTTTTTGTTGTTTTCTTGCTCCAAATCCATTAATTCAATTGTAGAAATTCCTTCAGCATGTCCTTAAGTTCTACAGAAGCCAGGTAATTAATCATTATTCCAGGCCAGGTGTGTTGGAGGAGGGAAACATCTAAAACATGCAGGATTGTTATTCCATCAGAATGAACAAAAACTTGCATCATTATTTTTAGAAAGGTGAAAGTGACCTGACCACAGATTTTCAAAGAAGAGCAATATTGATTATTTTTTAGAAGATACTGATTTTAAATTTCCAGATTTGTTTCTTTAACTTGTGTGAGAAAGAACAAGGAATCTTATCCCCCCTTGCTTTTCCCTCTGAGGTATTCTGATAATCATTACCCTGAAAGCCGGGTCTTTAGAAATCCTTCTCGACTGCCACCTAATTACCTGTGTCAGCATGTACACCTCAGAGCTGCAGCTAAGCTCTGGTGACATTACCCACACACGGAGACACAAGAGGCTCCGTCTCTGCTCTCCCACAGCTACGTCACAGCCTGGTTAACCACAGCCTCAGCTGCAGCAGTAATGACACATCTGCAAAACACACATGGAGTTTGTTTATCTCACAGTGACATAACACTTGAAAATATTTCATTTGGCAAGAGTCATAATAAAAGCAAAACAGAATAAAGTAAAGAGGCAAATATTTTATACAGAACTGTATTTTTTATGTGATTTCTGCTGATTTTACAGTCATGTAATGTGTTTTGTTTTTTTATCAGCAGTGATTGTTTCAGTATCAGTATGTTGTTTATTTTTATTCAGCATTAAAGGGGACATATTATGCAAAACTCACATTTTGCATTCTTTTGTGCTGCCATGTGGATCTCTTTTGCCTCGATAAACTCTCCAAACGTGGAAAAAAACATCCATCTGATTTCTGTTAGTGTTTGGTTTTAGGAATTATGTGCCTAAAACAAGCCATTTCAAAAAGTCCCCGTTTCTGATGTCACAAACAGGAATATTAGATTAGAACCATCTCTAACATGCAAGAGAGCTGCTGAAGGAGCAGCCTGAGTGGGGGATGGGTGGGTGTGGCCAGCTCCAGCTTGTTTTCTTAAAGTGACAGCATCCTGACACAGCTCATTCTGGAAGGTACTGAAACTGTTAAGAATAAAACTGCTGTAAAGCGACTCTACCACTGACTGTTTGCTCTGCAACATGGATGTTTTATCTCCACAAATAACACAAGCTCGAAGGAGTTCAGCTGTGTGGTGGAGTTGCTAATGCTAACGGTTAGCTTCTACTAGTCGAGACATTCTCTGCTGTTTCCTGGATGCTAAACCAACAACAACCTGGGTGACCGTGTCAGTGTGACATAGGTCTGTCAGGGTTTTCATATCCTAGCATTTCAGCATCTATTTTCTATCAGAAGCTAATGCAGGAGATAGGTATAAGAGACTATTTTCATGTTCAGCCTGCATGAAAAGCTAATCAATTATAATCAGAAATAATATTTAAAAATGTTTTTTCAGTGTTCCACACCTTTAAATTATTTGCTTTCATAACTAAACTAAGTGGCTTGCCTGTTTTAAATGATCTAATTTGCATTATACCACAAATAAACCCAATCTTCAACACAGTCCAAATGCAATTTTGCATCATTTTGTTGTGTTTTGTTTTATTTTGCATGTAGTATTTTTCAGGATGAATCGTAAATCATCCATACTGCAGGATGCGTCCCTAGAAGCAAACCAAAACCTGATAAACTGTTGATTTTGCACACATAACAATTGTGTGCATGCTTTTGTGAGTCTTTGCTGAGACCATAATGAGTTGCGGTTCTGTAATAAGCTGTTGATGTGCTGTGGTTAAAGAATGATGTCTTTTTGATGGCTGTGACTCATTACAGCGTCGTCGTAACATTTGTCTCATGTTGTCGGCTCTGCAGGTTCCTGTCTGGACTTTGTGATCTGCTCTGCAGCCTTCACATCCACACATTGTTTAGTCAGACGCGCTGACAGTGTGTTATAAAGCGCTGGTGTGGTAATGAAAGACAAGGCATTGTGAGTAGAATATAATAACACACTAACCTAACCGGATGACCACAATGGAGGGTTCAGTGTTTGCTCTGAGGAACAGAGGAGCTACAAATCCAAACACTCACTGACTCATTAGAGTCACTCAACCTTCTTCAGGAAGAGGACTTTGTAAAAGTGGTTCAGCAACAGTTTTTTTTTAAGTCTTTAACCGCTTTTCAACCCAGCTTCATTCCTGTTGTAGTTTTCCCCCGGTGTAGGTGTCTGGTGTCACACTTTGGTCATTTTCTATCATTTTAAATCTAAAGTTTTGGGTGTGAGTTCTGTTTCTGAGTCAGTTCTTTGTTGTGACATTTGCTTTGATCCTCATCTGTTAACCTGCCCACCTGTTTGCTCTCCCTGTATAATACTCCTCAGTTTCTCTTAGCACTTACAGTTCCTTCTGTTAGTGTTCTAGGTGTTGACCTTAGCGCCATTATAATCTTTGTTGGACTTTTTTGCAGCACTTTTGATTTGTAGTTTCTTTGCTGTCTTGCGGCCCTGTTTTTTTATTATTAATCTTTTTTTTGTGAGTTTTTGCATTTTGGGCTTTTGAATTTCTCCACATTATCCTTCACAGCTACAGATGGAGGGTACCATCATCAACTGAGGGACTGACAATCTTTCATATGGAACTAAACTCACTAAAATAATAGCTAAGACAGTGAAATGTAAAGATTTGATTAATATTATGATAAATAATGTTTGACCAAAGTATAGGTGATCAAATGGGTTGAGATCTGATGATTGAAAAGAATGACACAACTTATTCACATATTTCAGCTAAATAAACGTTTTCTTACTCGATATCAATCAGAACAACAGAAGAATAATAAAATCACAGCATGACGAACCCACCTTTAAAGGGTGTGAACTTTTAAATATTAAAAATGTAATCCCACTGAAAACAGTCAAGCTTGAAATTAAGAAAAAATGTCAAAATCTTTAATAAAAGCATAAATTGTTACAAAAACAAAAGAAAGAAATACACAAGAGATGTTTAATCCAATAATTTTCTAAGGAATTTTATTTTCTGTCTCTTCAGACACTTACCCCAGCTTTATGAACTATTATAGCACAGACATTTTACCCTAAAATATAAGATCAGGTGAATTTGCATCCAGTGAAAGACAGAAATTCTGTTGCATCATTATCTATTTAAGGCATTCAGCAATTAACAATCAAAATATCTTGAAATGAGAGACAATATCAGTGTTTTCCTGTGTGCTCAGTTTAAAATGTGCCTGAGAGGACGGGTTTTACTGCAGCTGGAGGTCAGAGACCATATTTGTCTTGCATGTGGAATATTACACAACACATGTCTCACTGCTCTGTGGAAACCCAAACAGGTTCCTAGATGCACCATTAAATCTCACCATCAGAGAGCATCAATGAGCTGAATCCAAATCCTTTTCTTCCCTCTATCCTTTTTTTTAAATAAACCTCCCAACAGGAGATTATATGTTCTTGGCTCATTTCAGATCCCCCTCCAGTCATATTAAATACACTCTTTAAACAGGTCAGAACACCTCTGAAAGTTCTTTTCTTCTCTGTTGCAGAGATAAATTACATTGAACTTACAAAGCTCAAAGCAAACTCTCTCCATCCCTCTCACCATGGCAACCGTGCACAGGGAGCCAACGGATGAACACAAACCTGTTGCCATCGCTTCAGTGAACACTTCTGCAAGATGTTCATGTGCATAAACACAGAGAAGTAAGCAAAAACCTGTAATTATTGCTGATTGGTAAATATAATTGAAGAGGGAAAAAATGGTAAATCCTTTAAAATCGCTGCAGATTTGAACTTTATCAGAACATCAGGAGAGTAGGAAAGATTTAGGTGTAGAGTTCGCAATGTTTAGTTTCATAAATCTGTGATCTTCTGAGACATGCAAGACTAAATGTTTAATAAAGCCAGTGGCAAAAAATTCCATTTTATTTTGTTTTAGTCATTAAAACTTAAAAATGTAAATAAATAAACAAAAAACTGAGCCAGCCTCAGGATTCAAATCTATTATCAATCTGTGTCCCTCTCTTCTCCGTCCACCTCCACCCGTCCGCCCACCGCCCCGATAAGCCAGGCTTCTCAACAGCCTGTTGCTATTAGATACCGCCGGGCTCGTCACCATGGCAGCAAATGCTCCATCATATTCTCTGTGCCATGTTTCCATCCTCACACAGTCACATGTACACAAGCTGTGATGTGGTGGGAGGGCTGTCCTTGAGTCGCCGAGTCTCCGCAGGTCCAGCTGAGGAACAACCCACCTGTGAACAGAATCCCAACGCTGGGATGGGAAGGACTTGTGCTGCATTAGCACATCATGTCTTCTGTGTGTGTGTGTGTGTGTGTGTGTGTGTGTGTGTGTGTGTGTGTGGTGTCAGATGCTTTTCAAATAAATTATCAGCCTGTTATAAATTAAAGTGACTCAATCATGACTGAAGGCTCAAATATTTGTCTCATCATTGCTCTGTCACTAACTGCAACAATTTACATCTGCTTCTCATCACACACACACACACACACACACACACACACGTATGTATTCCTTGTAGAGCTTCACTTGTGCTAACGTGAAAAGATTAAAACAACAGACGTGACTTGAATGTTCACGGCGTTGTGCAGATGTCCCAGGAAGCTGACGTCAGCTGGTGGAGGATGAAACGTTCACACACAGACGGGGAGGAAAAGGTGAGATATAGAGATAGAGAGAGAGAGAGAGAGAGAGAGAGAGAGAGAGAGAGAGAGAGAGAGAGAGAGAAACGAGGATGGGAGATGAGGGGATAGTCAAAGCTGATTCTCCCTCTCCAATAAAAGCGACAACCCCCCCATTGTTGCCATGGCGACCTCCTCTCGCTCCCCTTTCCTTTTCAGCGAGCTACCACTTATCCTTGGTGCCTTTCAGTCAGCGGGGCATGTGGGTGTGTGTTCGCTTTTGTGTGTTGGATGTTGAATGAATCAAGCAAATGAAAGGAAGAGCTTTTAGAGAGCCAAGTCTGCAGTTTCTTAAATTTCTGTTTGTAGACTTCTCTGTTCTTTCCCCTCGCTGTTTCTTTTTGTTAATCTGCTAATGAATTATTTTCATTACCACAACATGTGTAGGTTTTCCATTTTGCTTAATTTTTTCTTTCATTTCCTGATTTAAACTGAAAAATAATTAAAGTTGACTCAAACCTTTCTGAGTTTCCACCTGTTATCATTCAGAGCCTAACGACTAGGTAACTAGTTTCAGCTCAGCCTCAGCTTTAGTTACTTCGTTTGTCACTGCTTGCAGATTGTCTCCAGCATGACAACATAGCCGTGCTCACACACTGTGTTTGTTTGTTTTCACACTGTGAAGGAACTTCTGAACGTATCAGCGACTCCACGTCAGCTCTGCTACCTTTGTCGTTACCTACCAGGAATTCTGTTTCTGTGCATCTCTCTTTACTCTTCACATACACTCCCTTTTATTCTCCCTCTCTCTCTCTCTGAGAGCCTTAATAAAAGATAAGTGTTTAACAGCTGCCAGCATCAATTAACGTATTCAAGAGTTTTAATAGATGCCTTTCGAGGTTTTATTTTACTTTTGAAATCATTGAAAACACCCATCAAATAAAATGATTACTGACTCTTTTCATTTATTACTGTTGAAAAGTCCTGATCGTAGATTATCCGTGCCCACCAACAACCATCAGCTGAAGTTCTAATTTATGTTCTTCATATCTCAGTCATACACTATGGTCATGACATCAAACTTCAGCCTCAGTAGAACTGGCTCTTAGATAAAGAGTTTTATGTGCAGAAACAGCAAGTGGTTCAGATCCTGAAGCAGCACCAGACCATCACTCCACCACCGTGCTCGGCTGTGGCTATGATGTTCTTTTTCTGAATTTTAGACAATGCTCTTGGTTCTTTGGTTCTTCAACTTCTTAAGAACGGGGCATGATGTGTTGCTTTTTGAGATCTTTTAGCCTAATCCATGCTGCCAGACAGGCTTTTTATTAAATGACTTCCTCATGCTATCCATACCTATGCATATTAAAGTTCATTTGCATGTGAATATAAAAGAGTAACAATTATTTTCTTCTTTTTCTGAAAAGCTCAGATTTTAGTTTGTCCTCATCAGTCACTGAGGATTATCATGTATCCCTAATGATAAAATTATGAACAGTCATACTTTTCAGGTAATTTTTGTGAATATCTACAAAAATACAGCATTATGGGCTCGACACACGGGAGGCGACATCGCCTCTCCTGCATTCATTTTCAATGAGACAAGCTCGCCAAAGCGATAATCGCGGGTCTCCCTCCTGCTAAGCGAAACGCAAAAAACGTGCATGTGAAATTTTGCGCTCATGCATGTGTCGTGCACATGCGAGCCAGCGACGCAATCCCAGAAAGTTGAAAAAATTTCAACTTTTCATCGCTGTCGCTCGGACAAGGACCAATCAGCGGAGGTTTCATTGACTGACCAATGAGCGGACAGGATGCTTCTCAGCACATCTCCGGGCAAACATGAAGGAAAAGTTAATATTTGCCGTGTCGGATTTCCAAGAGCTTTACAAGACTTCCCTTAACTCTAGCAAAACATTGTGAGACTTCATATCTACCGCTTTTTCAACTCTGAACTGCTTTAATAACCTAAAATTCCCTCCAATCTGACGGCCAATCAAAACAGAGGACTTGCTATTCGCCCTGGAACAGAGGCGTCGCTGGCTTTTGCTGCTGGCCGCTGCTGCTTGTCGCCTCCCGTGTGTCAGATTATCAAAGCGATAGCGATGAGTTTCGCTGATCGTGGTCGTTTGTCGCCTCCCGTGTGTCGAACCCATAAATGTAACTAATGTAGTCGGTGTATGTAGTGATGATGATGATGATGATGATGATGATGATGATGATGATGATGATGATGATGATGATGAAGAACTGATGGTTGAGACTATATGGAAGAGTTCTGGGCTGCTTGTTGTTTTGATTATGTGAACTCGACGGGCTCAGCTGACGTGTGTCCACCAGTGCTCTTTGCCAGCAGTGCACTGACTCATACTGTGGCTATTATTTCTCTGCTGTTTTCTGTTGAATTTCTGGCCGCTTACACAGCTAAAAAAAAGTCATTATCAGGTAGATGACTGTGTTCCTGTATGTTAAATCACATGCTGGCACCAAGCCCTTACCAACATGTATCCATTAGTTACACCTGATGATGGATGGTTCAGGAGGCAGGCTCTTATCCCTGCTGCCACTAGAGAAGCAAATAGCTCAACGTCGCTCCTGTGTTGCACTAAATGACCATTTTCCATCATACACTATGAGATTAGCTACATTTAGGCTGCATTTTTGTAGATAATCACGAAAAATAATTGAAAAGTATTAATGTTCATATGCTTACACTTTTTCCTGCAGATGGTGCAAGCCTTTACTGCAGAGTACTAATGTTTATTTTTACAGATTGCAACCAAACAGTAGAAACAAATTATTTTATAAGGATATGTATTTGTTGTATTCTATTAATTCACCTCTAGAGGTCACTAAACTCCACACAATGCTTCTTAAGTTTAATCATATGTATTTTTAGCCTAGGAATCTAAACCAACCCAAGCAGTAACAAAAAGATTTGCTCTGCAGGTCGGTCTAGCTGCACTCCATTGTAGCCTCAGCAGGTCTAACTTTGGCCTGACCAGTTTTGAGTCTTACCGATCACAGTGCTCTGTTTGTTGGGCAGGCTTGGTGCTAAAACTGTGATGGAGAAAAACTACAAAGATGGCATCGGCTCAGTAACAGCGCTTGTTTGAAACGACTTTGGCTTCAACTTTGACTCATGACCAGATAGACGTACTGAAGTTGCTTATTTTGAAAAAGGATGTATTTGTTTCTTCTTCTTGGACGATGTACGGCAGACTGCTTCATTGACTGATTTCCATAGCGATGAATACGTCACGTTGTTCATGGCTCTGATTGGTCCTACTATGTGGAGACATTTCGAAATACAACCTTAGATTCTGCCCCACGATAAGCTCTGTCTATGGGTCGTGGCCAGACTACATATTTACATATATAGGGTGGCTTGCCAGGCTAATGTATTTTAACTCTGAACATAACTTGAATGTTGAAGTCAAAACAGAATAAGCGACCCCTAGTGGCTGGATTTATTTTATGTTAGTGCCACTCCCTTCATGTAAATGAATGGGTTGTTTTCTTGATCTTTATTAGATGTTGACATCCATTGATTCACATAGAGTCCATACCTTTCTACAGCATGTTTTTTACTCAAATATTTAGCTGTAAAATATTAAATGAAGGTTGAAAAAAATAAGATTTTGTGCAGGGGAGACTTTTGGCTCCACAACTTGACTCTGTTTCCAGTTATACTTGGCAGGTTATGGTGTCACTTTTGCACAGTGGAAAACAATTTGAAACACTTAAGCTATCTTTGCAGCAGTCAATAGTCAATATCAAAACACATTATCATTAGAATTAACTCAAAATAAAAATAAATAGACAAATATGACATCTTCATTTTTTTATTGCATCCCTAAGATCACCAGATGGTTGTGTCACTTAAAACAGGCAAATGTCTTTGAAGTGATTGTTCTTCTTTTGAGGTCACATCATGAGTAATACATCTTACATTTAATTTGGGTTGAGTCACCATTAACCTAAAATACGTTTCTGTGTTCCTGTGTGATTTAGGAACTCATATAAAACACATTTCAGCCATGCCGTCTGTGCTTCCTCACTCGTCATCGATTCACTCTATTAATCAGATTTAGGTTTTCACATTTTCTCTCAGCACTCATGCACTTTACTGCTGTAACTGCAGCTGCACAGTTCAAAAGCCTCCCTCGTTTCATGTCCCACCTGCTCTGATTTTACTCCACTTACTGTATCTGCACTGTGGAGTTTTAATTTTCACAGGGGACGTTCAGGCACTGCTCTGCATGCATGCTGTTGATCACGTCTCAGCTACATTTCTGAGGGCTGGTACAACGCAGACAGTGAAGGGCATTTTCCTCTACTGCCTTCTTCATTTGCAACATAAAGCCCAAGTGATGTCTTGAGTTATTCCTTACAGCATTATTGCAGTTACTGATATATAAACCTGCTGCAGGAAGTCTGAGAGTGTTTGCAGTCATATTAAGTTACTGTCATACATAAATTACAGTAGCAGCCAGCTGTCGACATTAAAGAACCAGCAAGAAAGACAACAGGAAAATGGAACGAGCAACTTAAAGGCGGTTCAGAAACATTCAAAGCACACTTTACAGGTCGTTTGTGCACAAAATGAATGACTACCTCATTATAATCATACATTTTATTTAAAGGGATTTTCTGGCCATTTTAAAGCATCTCTCCCTGTGATTAAATGAATAATAATTATTCTACCCATTGCAGACGACTTCCTGAAAACTATTCGCTCAGAGAAATAAAGCTTATATTTGACAGAACTGATTCAGGTGCAAATATGCTTATTATTGATTTTAAACAGCATGTTAGAAACATTAAAACTGTGTTGTTCAATCCAACCTAAATGTATTAATTAGCACTTAAAAGGACCATTTTGTAAATGAAATCTATAGGACAGGTCGAAGTTCACGAGGTTCTTAGTCCAAGGAAAAGAAGCTGTTCATCCTTGTTGTCCAAGTTTTGAGGTTGTTCAACGGCAGGAGGGAAGGGTGAACAGCTGGGATGGATGGATGGATGGATGGATGGATGGATGGATGGATGGATGGATGGATGGATGGATGGATGGATGGATGGATGGATGGATGGATGGATGGATGGATGGATGGATGGATGGATGGATGGATGGATGGATGGGCTCCATGGTTTTCTTTGTTCTGGGTCTGAATCAAATGATGTAATGATTAGTTTGAGCACATTGCTGTCACAATGGAAGTGAATGGCAGGTATTAGCATGCTAGTACCTTCCATTGTTTATTGCTAAACTAAAGCAGACAAACTGCTGCCCAATCAGGAGAATTACTGCGCTGGTTACAAAATGCTTTTTCCCACTTGTCTAACTCTGGGAAATATGTCAACAGACAAAATTTCAATTTTGGGTGGAATATCCCTTTAACACTTCTCCTATGTCCAAACTTTTTTAAAATTTTTAATTTTTAATTTCTTCACATAACTGTAAATGTTACATGATTTTTTTTTTGTTTGGTTTTTGGCAAAAATATTAAAAATCCTTGTCCGACTTAACCCCACATTGGGCCCACCCGGTATGCCAGATGGCCAGTCCACCCTTGGTTCTATGGTCTCTATACCAAATATGTTCATGAAGTTCTTCACTCAAAATCCCTCTCACATGAAGTGATTTCAGACGTTTTATTCTTGACATTTTTAGTATGTTGCAAAATGACCCGTTCCAGGGCTCTGTCACTTTAAGAAAACAAGCTGTGGCTGACCACACCCACCCATCCCCTGATTGGCTGCTATGAGGTGAGGAGCTTGGATATCTGGGAGGGGCTTGGAGTAGAGCTGCTCTAGTGTCAACAGGTGGGGGGTGGTTCTGTACAATTTTCCCCATTTGTGACATCACTGTCGGGGATATTTTGAAATGGCTTGTTTTAGGCAAATAATCATCCATGTTTATAGAGGCAAAAGAGTTTTGTGTAACTGTAATCAGTGTTATGTAATATGTCCCTGTTAAGGTTCATCTAATTTTACATGAACTGCTTTGAGATTATAGAAATTAAAACTGTTTTAGGACAGCAGCACTCAGACTAGCCATTAGCTTGTCAGTCTTGTTAGAAATTAACTCTGTTTCAGAAATAAATTATTCATAACTTTTACACAAAATCCTACTTCTAAGAGCTGGAATATTCATTTAAACTTGCAAATATGTAAATTCACACAGATTAAACTTGAGATCTCGAATTACAGAGCTGCTACAGATCAGTAACACATAATAACTGCATGTATTTGCATCTATGACCAAGCATCTTTCAACATGCTGGCAATGATAAAAAGAACATTACTGAAAGCCAAAGGAAAAGACCTTTCTCGCATACATATATATATATATATATATATTTATATATATGTTGGTATAAACATGAGAGGCTTTCTATTGGCTTGTGAAATTGGAAAAGAAAAAACGGATGAGAGTCAGGCAGGCGATAGAGAGAGTGAAGGAGAGATGAGAGGCGCTGCTGCAGAACACACCTCATCTCCTCTTTAGCTGGAGGGATAGAGGGAGAAAGTCTGTGCCAATTTTCTCCTCTGCTCAGAGACGGAGAGGGAGAGCCAGCGAAGTGATATTTCAGGAATCTTCAGAGATAAATAAACAAGAGACTGACAGGGAGAAGAGAGGAAGACGGGACAAAAACACCCCGGAATGTGAAGAATCAGAAAGGAAGAAACAAATGGAGAAGGAAGAAACGACTGAGAGAGATGCAGTCGGTGCTTCTGCTGCGGTAAGATATTAGAAATATGTTGATAGAATAACCGGAGCTAGCAGGACATTGCAGCACTCACAGACACACGTAAAGTCACTCACACACATGCAGCAGAGGATGCAGCCACTTAAAGGTGGTGAGAGCAGGTGTGTGTCTGAAATGGAGAAGCTCTGGGGGTGGGGGGGGGGGGTTGGAGGAAAAGAAATGTCTGTGTCAGTGTGTGTGTGTGTGTGTGTGTGTGTGTGTGTGTGCTGGAACACATTCAGATGCAGAGCAATGCGTCTCCCTTTTTTTAAAATCTGCATCCAGCACCTTTATCTGTGTCGTAGCATCCTTCTTTTCCTGCTCTCTAAATCCTTTTTCGTGCTGTTGCTCACATTCTGTGTCGTAGTTGCACGACTCGCTCAGAGCTCAGAGAAATGTCATACGTGTTTCTTTTCATTCTGCAGTTTTCTTTCCCAGCATTATTTGGAGGTCTTACTTTATCACAAATATCATCATGGAAAATGATGGAATAGTTTAACTTGTGAAAATAGCCTTTGATACTTTCAATCGTCTGATTCTTTTACATCAACAGTTTGGTTTTCTAGTTTGGATCCATTGTTCTCTTCATAACTTCTTTATAGAGGACAATAAATCTATGTACTTTAATACATTTATTTACTTCATTTAATGAAGAACTGAGTGTCAAAAGGTCAGAATCGTGCCCTTACAGGGAAAGATTAGCATCTGATTTAAAGGTTGTTTCGCTTTTCTTTTTTATATTTTCATTGTAGATCTGCCCTTTTTCACCTTGGGTTTCAATTAGTGAGTTTCTTTGAAAACTGTTTGTGCATTTTGTTTTTTCTTTCTTTTTTGCCACATATACAAAATAAATTTAAGGTAGTCAGTCAAAAGTAGATGCATGAGTCAGATGCTGCAAAAAATATTACACTGCATGCATGAAACTTGACCATCAGCTCATCTGAATGTGTAGCTGTGACTTGTACACATCAGTAGATTATCCTTTTTAAGCTGGTGACTTGTTGCCTCACATCAGGGAGTTTAGTCATTTGAGTCTAACTGAAGGAGGGTGGATGTAGCGGTGGATTGGTGCAGCGCCTGCAGTGATGTGGACCTTATATTGGGTTTGTTGGAGACAAAGCTAATAGGACAGATAAAGTCTAGATTTATTGGTTAATCCATATTTCTGCTAGAAGAAGCTGCAATAAAAGCTTAAAAGTGAGTTTGGGCTGATAGGGGTGGATGTAATCCTGGACTGAAGCTGAGGCACTTCTGAGGCAAAAAGTTTGGGAAGATCCTGATGATCTTGAGGAGAACATGCAGGTTAAGACATCTTAGATTTGATTAAAGCCTTTTTCTGGTGCAGGAGAGCGGAGAGGCTTTTAAAGGCTCTCATTCCTCAATTTAAAACCACAAATTTAAAACATTGTGTCTTTTGAGTGTGGTTCATAAAGAACTGCAGAAATGTAAAAGTCAAAGTCTGACTTTTCCATTTTTATCAATTCATCACTCGAGCTGTGCCACAAATGTACTTCTGCTGAAATATAGTGTTGTATTAATTTTGTCCACTGGCTTTTTAATAAAGTTATCCTGATCAACTTAGATATTTGCAATTAAAGGTTGAATATGGAACAATATAATAAAAAGTTATGTTTTTTTAAAAATAATACCTCCTCGGGGCGTTTAGAGGTGTGCAGAATGAAGGTACAGTATTTCCTTTAAAAGTTATATTTTAATTAAAAAATAATCAAATATTTATTTTGACGGGCACGACACTGGGTTTATGTTTACATCTACCAGCCACTGGAGGGCACCATTGCGGGTTTCCAAATACAGTAAACAGTCCACTTGGCACAGCGAGGCTGGCACTGTGGAAAATGGCGGACTCGGCAAGTCAAGCAGCTGCTTCTGAGTCCAGAAGATGTCGTTATCCTTCTCAGAAGAGGAGCGACCATAAAAGATCTAAAACCAGAGTGAGTTTAGGTCGTCGCTGGACACGGTGCTGGCTGCTCACTTCACGTATCGGCAGCAAACCTGGCATCGTGATGGCTGGAAACCTTGTTTTAATGCTCCAACCTCCACACACTAGATGTTGCTTTGTTGTTTGTGTTCCATATTCAACCTTTAATAGTTGATTGTTTCTCTTTTATTGTTTTTTTGCATCATTCAGAATCTTGTTTAAAAATTCACAAGATTTACATTTTTTTTGCTCTGAGGCTGATTTTTACAAGTAAAACAAAAAATAAATAAAAAAAGAGAAAGGGAGAAAATGTTGCTTGACCTTCATTTTTAGAAAATGACTGAATACAACTAGAGTTCTCTCTGATGTTGCAGACAGTTGTCTCTAAGGACTGCAGCGGAGAGAAAAGATGATGAATCTCCTCAAAATGGATGGACTGGTCGGATGAGATTTGTACTAAAAAAATCATAAGATGATTCTACAGCTGACAGATTGATCCATCACATTCTCTAACCCTGTTCAAAAAGAACATTTATATCAGCATTCGTCTGTCTTCACTTACGCTCGGCTCGTTAAAAAAACAGCCAGCAATTATTTACATTTAAGGATCCTGTTTATTTCTCCCTTCTGTGGTGAGAATCCTGCTGTGGATCGTTTGTGAGACATTTTTTAGAACTTTCACAGAAATCTGACTCAGAGGAGTCTGAGGAGTTATAATGGCCACCAAGAGCGAAAACATTCTCTATTCATCCAAACTGAAAAGACTGTGGAGTGTTCAGAATGCAGCCACTGATTCATGCGTTTTGTGAGCAATTCAAAATGCAAGGAGACACTCTACTGGCGCACATCCGCACGCACGTCTGCTTTTCTGACATGGCCGTAAACGCTGCGAGCTTTTGAAGGCAAATGATTAAAGTGGAGAACATCAAAATGAAATGATGAATCCATTATTGAGCAGGTTGGATGAGAGAAGATGAGGGAACAGAGATTAAAGTGGACGGATGAGCTATGACGAGTCCCAGGAGGTGAAAGTGTTCCTGTTCACACGTTAAACTGACTGGATGTTAAAAAGCAGCCAGAATAAATGTTTTCAGCTTAAACTGTGTTTTAACGCATCTCATTAATTAAAAAACATGAAATCTATGAATGAGTCTTCACCTTGATCATAACTGAGGAGCATTTCTCCACACGATGCCCTCACTCTCTAACCAAAACCTGACTTCAAAGCTTCAAAGGTTTTACATTAAATCCCGTCAGTCATAGACGGCAAAGCTGCACATCAGCTGACAGAATTTTTAAAAAGCTGTGCAAATGTCAGAACATGTTAGAAAATGATTTAATTACAACATCCTGAACATACTTTGATTTTTTTAGAGACACTGAACAGATCAGAGTTTTATGCAGAAAAGCTATGTTGTTGTTTCAGAAACAACAATGTTCAAAACTCTTCGAGATAAGATTTCTGGATGGATGCAAACTGCATTTTGTTGCTTTGTACTTGTGACATGTGCAATGAATTCTATTCTATTCTATTCAACGTCTAATCATTTGTATCCCGTTTCATTATAAGAAATAAAAAAACACACTGAGATCCTTTTTCCCCTCTCCTACAGATTTTTGAGAGTGTAGTTGTATATTTGGGATGGATGCTGCAGAATAAACCTTTATGTTCCCCCTGTGGGGTGCATGCTCCCTGTTATCAGGGAGTCCAGGCAGAGGCTTCTCCTTTATGGCGGTGGGTAAAAGTCTAACGGCAACAGGCAGAACATGAATCTGGATCAAGTGAGACGTTGATCCATAACTTCTGGTCCCAACTCAACCAGCCCTTTAACCATTAAAGGGACTGTATCGTGCTATTTTACACCTTCCAAAGCAACAACAGGCACAATATATTATAAAATATTACTGTTGGCACTACTGAGATCTCAATTTTTCCAAATTATAAGTTTTTTTTGTGAGACATTATATCAATCCGGAAATAAGACACTTGGATTACATGAAATCCTGCCTCCACTGATGTGAGCTACACCCATTTCATGACATAATCTAGATCCACAGCAAAGCAGCTTTTGCAACAAGCAGCGGTGAAATGTCTATCAGAAGCTGCGGGTCATTTCCTGGTGGCCGGTTTGAACTAGTTATCTATCTAAAACCCCACTCTGGTACTGGCGGTGATTTAACAAGAAGTCAGACTGGACTGGGATCCTGTTCCTCTCACAGACAGAAATGCATTTTTGGGTTCTAGTCATAATTTAAAGAGCAGACTAGATCAGAAAGAAATCACTTCTCCACAACTAGAGGAGTTAAGTGGCCACCTTGCAATCGGAAGGTCGCAGGTTTGCATCCCGCTCAGTCTGTCGCTGTCGTGTCCTGCCTTAACCTGCCTTGCCTGCTGGTGGTGGTCGGAGGGACTGGTGGTGCCAGTGCTCGGCAGCCTCGCCTCTGTCAGTGCGCCCCAGGGCAGCTGTAGCTATGATGTAGCTCATCATCACCAGCGTGTGAATGGGTGGATGACTGATTGTGTTGTGAAGTGCCTTGGGGGGTTGAAGAACCCTAAGAAGGTGCTATACAAATACAGACCATTTACCATAACTGTGTCACTCACACAGTTTTCAGACCCGTTGTGTGCTTTAGAAATGAGGACCCAGGAAAGGAGGGATCCGTACTCGAGAGACTACCTGGATGAGGAGGAGCGGGGCATGATGACATAAACATGCACCTGGAATTTCAACATGATAATAGATGTGTCCATGTTCTCTCTCTAGGTAGCTGTTGTCCATCATATTGGGATTAAATTGTGTTTAATTCCCTAAAAACGAGTCGCCTTTGACAATAATAAAAACAAATTCAACTCTGAGATTTCACAAAAATATTCAAATACATATGAAGCACCAAAAGAAAATAAATGCCATCAACATTCAAATATAAAAGCTTTTCTTGCTAATTGTTATTTTAAACATGAATAAATATTTTTTTTCTTCCATCTGTGTGAGAGGAGTGAAAATTGACTTCTTCAAAACAAAGACTTGAAGTTTTATGAATAACTAAACAAACATCAAAGTCAGAGATTTATTTTAGTTTTGACTAATTAAAAATCAGATTTTCATAAAAATATTAATTTACCTTTGCCCTTTTTTACATGTCACGGATTTCAGCCTGCTAATTATTTAATATTAGCATAATTCTACTGTCTGCACAGCATGATGGAAATCACCAGTGTTACCTCAGCTTTTTGCAGATTAATCGTGGTTTTTGTGTTTTATAAGAAATGTTTGTTTAATTTGAAACGTTTGGTTAACAAGGATTAGAAAAAGATTGCATTCATTTAAGTTATGCAGACATATATAAATGCAGTGTTTATTCATTGTTTTAGCACATTAGAGACGCCACTGCAACATGCAACAGGATGTCCAAAAAATACACAATATTAGAGTTCTGTTGGAACAAAAACACTCTAAAAACAAGAGTTTTAAGCATATTAAGACATTCTATATTTCTAATTAAAATGATAACAGGCTGGTATTATTCTCCTCCACTGCAGGGAGCATCCTTTCACAGTCAATTACTGAGATGCTCTGATTACTGCCAAACATCTACAGTATGATGTGGTGGTGTGATAAGTTTGTACTACGTTAGCGCTCTGGATTTAAAAGCTGCCAAGTGCTGATGCAACTCCGGTTTGTTTATGCGTTTGTGTGTGTGTGTGTGTGTGTGTGTGTGTGTGTGTGTGTGTGTGCGCGTGTGCGTGTGTGTGTGTGTGTTTCTGTGAGTGCGTGTGTGTGTGCGTGTGTGTGTGAGTGCGTGTGTCTGTGTGTGTGCGTGTGCGTACATGCATGCGTGTGTGTGTGCGTGTGTGTGTGCATGTTTCTGTGTGTGTGTGTGTATGTGTGCATGCATGCGTGTGTGTGAGTGTGCATGTGCATGCGTGTGTATGTGTGTGTGCGTGCGTGCGTGCGTGCGAGTGCGTGTTTCTGTGTGTGTGTGTGTGTGTGCGTGCATGCATGCGTGTGTGTGTGCGTACATGCATGCGTGTTTGTGCATGCGTGTGTGTGCATGTTTCTGCGTGCGTGCATGTGTGTGTGTGTGTGTGTTTAGGGTTGCTCCAGCAGCAGAGGCAGCAGCTAGTCACACTGTCGTCCCCGCTAAAGTCTGAAACACAGAAGACCGATAATATAAAAGATCCTTGGGGTCTTTTTTAAATGTTACATAATGAATAACGTTTGTGGGAGGCGATGCTCTGACTAACACAGAATGTGAAGTACTCACATGAAATATTAACATACTTGCTACGTGGTTTCATCACTCCCGCACTCCTGGCTGAAATTTACACTAAAGACTACAACAGAACATGATCTTTTTTCCACCAGAATCTCTTGGGTTTCTCTGTGATTGTTGTCATTGACATGCTGCCTGTGTATAAATGGACTCTTACAGTGAAATGGTGTGTTTTTTTACACAGAATAAATACTCCTTTCACATTTTTCTTTCCATTCCTGACCATTTTTACCTCTTCTGCTCTCCTTTATTGTTCTTGACTGAAGAGAATTTGAGCTTTAATGACTGCATAAAACACCCTTGAAACTAACTCCAGTGACCTTGTTACAATAACACTGAAATCCAAATGTGAACTGATGAGAAATAATGTGGTGCGTTTAGTTGTGTGAGCTGATTCCTCCCTCCCTCTGGTCTGTTTCTGAATCTGTGTTTATCTGCTCTTGTGTTTCTGACAGCAGTGACCCAGTACTGAGCCGTCCACCTGTGGTCAGCACTTGAGACGGACGCTGTGACAGCAGAGGCCGTCGTCCAGCTGCCGTGCACTTCCTGCGCCAATTAAAGCCAAATAGAGACTTTGCTTAGAGGTTCCCAACATTAGAAGATATTTTCCAGATATTTAATATTCCTCAGAAGCCCGTCTCTCTTGTTATGAGCGATGACAGTAAACCATCTGCTCTCCAGTTACAATTAGCTCTCACATCACTCGTCCAAATGATTTGTCGCTCCTCTCCATAACAAAGACTTCCTCACCTTGTCTGAATCGGCTCCTGAGATCTGCAAGGATTATGAGGCCGGCTTTAGTGCTTTTCCAGTCACATTGTCTCTTGTGTGTGTTTAGTGGTGTGTGTTTGCCCGTTGTAGTGGGCTCACTGCCTCCTGCACTGCCATGGCATGTTTCCTGCCCAGCGAGGTGTGTGTGTCAGATCAAGCCGTGGTTCTCCCCTGACTCCGTCTACCATGAAGCTCCCACCATGGACTGCAACAACCTGCTGCTGACCAAGCTCCCCTTGCCCATCCCACCAAACACACACACGCTGCGCCTGCAGAGCAACCTGCTGTCAGTGCTGGACACTGCGGTTCTGCATGGGCTCCCCAACCTCACCGACCTGGACCTTTCCCAGAATCGCTTCAGCCGTGTCAGGATGATAACTCAGAGCGTGTCCCTGCCTTCTCTGCTGTCCTTACACCTGGAAGAAAACCATCTCAGTCACCTTCCAGAAGCCTCCTTCTCCTCACTGCCAGCTCTACAGGAACTCTTCCTCAGCCATAATAACTTACACTCAATAGCACCTAGAGCCTTTTCTGGTCTCGACTTGCTTCTTCGTCTTCACATCAACAACAACAGACTCACTACCGTGGACCCTTTATGGTTCAGGGCTTTGCCTCGCTTGGAGGTTCTCATGCTTGGAGGTAATCCTGTGGAAGCCCTGCCTGAAAGGGGCTTTACAGCTCTAAAATCCCTCAGGAGCCTTGTCCTTGGGAGTATGGGTCTGAAAGGGTTGGCTGAGGAAGCTCTCCAAGGGCTCGAGGGTCTAGAAAGCCTCTCCTTCTACGACAACCTACTCACTAAAATCCCAAGACAAGCCCTGAAGAGAGTGCCAGGCCTAAAGTTTCTCGACCTCAACAAGAACCGCATCAAACTAATCGAGACAGGAGACTTTAAGGATATGGTCCACCTGAAGGAGCTCGGTCTCAATAACATGGAGGAGCTGGTGTCGATTGAGAAAGCCGCCCTGGAGAACCTCCCAGAGCTCACCAAGCTCGAAATGACCAGCAACCCTCGACTGTCGTATATCCATCCTCAGGCTTTTGTCGGGCTGAGCAGGCTGGAGAGTCTAATGCTCAACTCTAACTCCCTGAGCGCTCTGCACCAGAACATCATCCTCTCCCTGCCAAGCCTTCAGGAGGTCAGCCTACACACCAACCCACTGCGATGCGACTGCCTGTTTCACTGGGCTGCCAGAGACACCGCTCATCCTCACCTTGAGAAGGACACAAACACACCGACAGCCCGCGTGGTGCGTTTCATCCAACCTCAGGCAACCCTGTGCTCCGATCCTCCAGAACTGAGAGGCCGCAGAGTGCGTGAAGTGTCTTCTGGAGAGATGTCCGCCGTTTGTTTGCCCACAATTCCTGCTGCTTCCCTTCCTTCCTATGCAGGGGTTCAAGAAGGGGGGAAACTGGTTTTGCACTGTCGAGCACTTGCAGAGCCGCAGCCTGAACTCTACTGGGTGACCTCCTCTGGCCTGAAACTTGGACCAGACCCTCCGTCCAAAGCTTTATCATCCACAATTCTCTGCAAAAACACAACTTCTCACGGATTTAACCACTTCTATTCCTCCAGTGTCCAGGTGCAAGAGGAAGCTCCCTGCCAACTTTTCAGACACTACAAATTACTCCCCGAAGGAACTCTGGAGATCAGCAAGATCTCCCCCAGAGAGGCAGGACTGTATACCTGTGTGGCTGAGAACGCCCTGGGAGCGGATACACGCAGTGTCACTGTGGGTGTTCACAACAGAGGAAAAAATAGAAAGAGGGGCATGGCAACTAAACTAAAGAAATTCCAAGCGATCAGAGCAGATGCCAGGTTGGAGCTGAGAGAGGTTGGAGAACACTACGCTATCTTGTCCTGGCAGAGTGGACAAAACCTCCCCTCCACCCGTTTATCCTGGCAGGCCATATACTCAAGCTCCTACTCGCCAACATACACCACACGCATCCTCGCCGGCACGCAAAGCTTCAACCTGACTCACCTGCAGGCGGAGACGTTTTACCGAGTGTGTCTGCATTCGGGGATTAGCGAGAGCACCAAGCATGCAAGCCAGAGATCAAGCGAGAGCAGAAAGCCTCAGTGTGTCTCGTTCAGGACAAAGGAAGTCCCAGAGCCTCAGCCTAGACTGCAGCTTAACCCCCAGCTGACCTCCACGGCGGTCACACTGCTGCTCCTCGCTCTCATACTGCTGCTAGCGGGGCAGGGTTGGGACACCGAGCCTGGCGGGGAGGCAGGAAAACACCACAATACCCTCTATGTTGACATAAAGGTTCCCAAGACTGTTATCATCACACAAAAGACAGAAGAAAACAACAAACATCAGTCAGATCAGAGGGAGATGACACATAAGTGTTGAGCTCATTGCACATCCACACAAGAAACATTACAAACGTACACCTGAAACTCACAACAGTAGAGGAACCACAGACGATGGTGTAGAGAGAGATTTGTATTTATTTTATATACAGTATAAAGTATATATCGTTTCTGTGTTGGGGTATGCTGTAAAGACTGCTTCTCCACTAACCAGGGAAATGAAACTGGACAATCATACACCTGCTGAACACAGGATGAACATCTGAGCCTGAGCTGACCACTGGACTGAAACTAAAAGAGCCTGATGCAAGGCAGGATCCGATATTTACAGAGAAGAGACGCTCAGACCTCAAGGGTTTATCCCGTTTAATGTCAACATGTTCCCACTGACTGAAGCATCCTCTCTCCGAGCTGATTAAAAAAATAAATAAAAATCTGCATTGTGACGGATGCCGAATGACCTTTCTGCTTGTTTGGACAGTTTAAGTCAAAGTGATTGATGTAAACAATGCTTTTGCTTCTAGCTCCTACTACTTTGGACTGGTTTGTCCAAGTTGCAGTACATATATGTATACTCATGCAGATTCCTGGTAAAGCATCTCAAATACTGTTTTAAAATAAAAGTGATTAAAAAGACATTGTCTAGTTTGAATTTCATGAATAACATTGATTAATTTTTTTAGATGTGCTGAGATTATATTAGTTTTTAGAAATTTGCATGATGGCGTCAACACCTTCTTTCTGTTCGTTAATCTGCAGTCAGCATCTTTCTTATCAGTATTTACAGTTTTCCCACTGCACCAATCAGCATAATTATAGATCGGGTCATCTGGTGCTTCTGCACTGAACCTGAAGACTCGGTGTGTCCCCTGCTGGAGGAGACATGAAACTGAGCAGCAGCTGCAGATATGTTAAAGGAAAACGGACTCAAAGGTCACTGAATCTCCATCGTCTCAGTAAGGAAAGATTCAAAAACAATTAAAGCATTCGTTTTATTTATTGACTTAAAAACTATACTTGCGAGAGAGGAATTGAGTTTAGCTTTGGGATTTAGTTTAATGACACTTTCTAAAGAAAGATCTAGGAGAAAGTAATCTAGTTTTTTCTACTTATGCATAGGTGACAGATTTTCTACTTTTATAACAGCTTCTATCTCCAATGTTTGAGAGGGTTTCATGCAAACACTATTTTATAAAACGCTACATCACTGTCAGTTTTGCAGTGAGCATTTTTTTACCTAATTCTATAGTTCTTTGCAGCACAAACAGCAGCAGCTGCAGTCCCAGGAGCAACAGGAGTAAAATCACATTTCTGCCAGATTAACTGTGTGAAATGATGCGCTGTGTAAATGATTAGAGAATATTTACAGACTAGCTGTTAGCTCTTAAATCATAGGAAAATCATTTCTCCCAAATTAGCCATGTGACATGAAATAAATGGTGGATGAGTTTTTTTTAAATAACTTTTCCCAAAAAAATTATATTTTTGAGTTGTAGTAATCGGTTTTGTGAAACAGTTCAAAGTAAATGTCAGCTTCTAGTCTAACTATTTTTCAAAGTTGACTCCAATGAAACTTAGTTTAGTAGCATTCCTCTGGAGTTTCTGATTCATAAAGGAATGTTATGGATTGGTAAATTATTATTTAAAGTATTTACAGCTTAGAACCGTAGCTGCCACCCACGCAAAATAAAATTAGAGCGATATCACGTTATAACCAGTGACTGCATATGTAAGATGGACAAACCCTCCACGCCGTTACATGTAGGTTTCTGAGTTGAAGCCCAGTGGGCGGTTCCCACCACCACCATCTTGGCCGCGTCACGCATCTTGTCACTTCCAGAAAATACTAAATTTAAACTGAGAGCGGTGCTGTGAGGGTGGGGACAGATGGTTGACACCCAACAAACTCTGAGCCGATGTAGCTACGATCTAACTGAGCTAACCACAGTTATTGGAGGCTAGTTTGCACTTTTAGCCCGACAACCGCGGTTGAGCGACTCTGCTACTCTCTGCCTTCTAGGCTGTAACACATTTAACTTGAGGCCGAGGTCTTTCCTCGAGCAAACAGGAGGGCAAGCCGCTAGCACTTCCTGTCAATCAAATGGACACGCCCCTAATTATTCATAATTTCAAATTTTAATTACATCTAAACGGATGAGTTACAAAATAATTCCCCTCAAAGTTGCCATGATGGTAAACTTGACCTATTAAACCTAAAATGTTTTTTTGAACTAGGCTGTGAACATGTTTATTTCTGCTGTGAAGTTGGCATTTTTAACATGGGAGTCAATCAGAATTTGCTTCTTTCTGGAGCCAGCCCCTAGTGGATGAGGGGGGAACTGCACTTTTTTGTCACTTCTGTGTTGGCTTCACCCTTTGGTTATAACATGTTTGTTCTCACAATATAATGCTTACGTTTGAACAATATCACTTCACATTCTTATACATATGCATCACATTTGTACAATATTATTATATTGTACAAACATGAAAATTATTTTGTTAGAACAATAAAGTCATCACGTGATATTGCATATTGTCATATGTTGCAGTAATAAACTTACCTGTGTATTATTTGTAATGTATCAGGTGAAAGTTGGAGCCAAATATCTGCAGCCAGGTGTACGTACACCACACGGTGGCGTAGCAAAAATGAACCAAATAACAAGTTATGTTGCTATATTGATATTTGTGAAAGTAAATTTTATCTCTTTTTCTACTGCTCCACACATATCTGAGTAATATGATCATTTTTCTGAGCATAAAATAATTGACTTATTTTCCCTAGACAATGATTCAAGTCATTGGTTTTATTATAACCAGCAGGTAAAAAGTCAGCTTTCCTTCTTCTAGTCGTATTGCCCACATTCATCTTAAAGACATGAGTAATTAAACTGATGAATTATGGTGGATAAAGAATAAAAACAAGAATGCTTTTGTCTGGAATGTGAACTCTGAGTTACAACATCTCTGATTATTTTTTGTTATTGTTGTTTTAGCAACTCGTTTCCCACAGCTGCCACCTCCAGATGTTTTCTTTAAAAAAATGAAAAAAAAGAAAAAGTCTGTCTTCTGATTGGACGTAAGACCAAAGGCATAAAAATGTTGCTCTTTGAATTAATATCGAAAAACTTCACACATTTTCCACTGAATCATGTTGATTGTTTCTTTTTCATTATTTTTTTTTATTAGGAAGATTTAAGAACAACACATTAAACACTCAGTAACAATCCTCCTGTTTACAAGATAACTCAAAACCTACCCTTCCCACTGTGTCCAGTCAGTCCATCCCAGTCATGTTAAAATGATTCCAGATTCATTTCTGTTTGTTCTCCGCTTAATTGAGTCATTCAATTGGTTTTAAAGAGTCAGTTAAATCCATCAATATTTTTTTCCACTTTTTAAACATAATCCATTTCCATCTCTGCAATAAGACACAGATGGACTTGTTACGCCCCTCTGTCCCATTAGCCTGGCTGTGATTGCAGTGAGTGGCTGCACCTGCGGCTGCAGGATAAAAGCCTGCTTGGTGCAGCTTTAGGACAGAAGATCACCTCAGGAGCTCCTGTCTGTGAGCCAGTTAGAGGCTGCATTTAATAAATATACTCGCAAACTTCAAAATCAGTGTTCATTTCATGTTGGGGTCCTACGAGCCGGGTCATAACAGAAACATATTCATAAAGCAATATTCAGGTTAGTTTTCACCAAAAAATCAAACTCATATAATTTATGTTTCACATATCCATGAGAAGATAATGTCCAAAACAGATGAGTCTGACCCACTGGTTGAAAATTCATAAACTCTGCTGTTTTATAAAACTATTAAAACCTTGAAAATGATCCTGACACTAGCTATTTTAAATTATAGCAATGGAAACACTTCATTTAGAAGAAAAACAAAAAAACCTTGGGATGGAGATTTTTCACACATTTAGAGTGTATTGTAGGTTTTAATGACTAAAACCTTTGATAAATACAAACATTCAAATGAAAAGATTTTAGTCAAAATATATTTATTTTATCTCATAATTTTCTTTCCCCAGAGATCTTCATCTAAGTCGAGATCACCTCTAAAGATGAGCCCTGGTACAGGAATACCAGCAGAATTTCACCAGCAGTGAAAAACAAATATTTGAGGGACAGATTTAAAATTCATCTTAGTTTGAATAAATTATCAGTAAAGAAAAAGTGAATCTAGGAAGCACAACACTTTGAGGATTTGTTAAGTATTTATTCACACAAACCAGAATACAATTCTCCAAGTAAAGCAAGACAATACTGTATATACATACAATAAACTAGATTTATACCATATTCAAATATTTATAGAATTTCTGCCATTCTTTTAGTGTAAATAAACTATTATGCAGGTAAAAGAGGACCAGATCAGTTAACCTCACATAGGTAGTCATCCGAGGCTCTGGTCCTCACTAGCTGTGCTATCCTGTGGTTTTTTGTTCTAACTGGAGCTGATAATTGGCTCAGCAACTGACTTGAATAAAGGTTGATGCGGTGGCCTTGAGAGCTCAGAGCACTGTGCAGATATAATGAATACAAGGAAACAAAGAATGTTTTTTTCATTAATTACAAAACATTTAGTAAGCACACAAACTCACAGCCTTCTGCACCAGGTTACTGAACTTCTATTAAATAGAAGGTGTGTGTTATTTCTGTTTGTTTCCTTGTTTTTTGGTTGCAGTAAAAGAAAACAATCTTTCAGGGCCACGTGAAAACAGAAAAACAAAATACATTTTCCAACTGGTTATAGCTTCAACATCAGTTAAAACCCAGACTAAAAGTCAAATCGCGTTCCTTCTCACAGCACTAACAGTAAAGGTGAGTTCCAGTTTTAATTACAAGGAGACATCATAATTAGGAGCTGGAGTCGATTCCAAAAACGGTACGATAAATGGTTCCAGCGCAAAACGAGCATGCTGACTCTCTTCACCACTGACCAACATGGACGATCATTTACAAAAATATAAATCTATAGTGCATTAACAAACAGAAGCTGGGATTAGCTCTCATTTACAAGCTGACAGGATCAATGTTTGAGAGTAGACGGGAGCAGGAGTACCTCACTGTTTTACTGTTTATGGTTCCCGACAGGAGGAGGATCAGAAACCCGCTCTTTAGCTTGTGCAGAATGTGAGAAAAGTCCAACCCTCGGATCTGCTGAGTAACTAAAAGCAAGTGGGGTTTTTCACACTTGGATAGACTAATAGATGACTTTTCCTCATGAAGGGATTTTGAAGACAATAAATGATATTTACACAATATAATGCAGTTGTAGCTGATTTAAGGAGACTATTAAGAGTTTACTTTGGTTTCTCTGGCAGCCATTAAGGATCTGAACTAATGTAAAATGACTCTGTCGTCGACCTCGACCTATGGTAAAAAATGAACTTTATCAGAGCATAAAATTCACTAAGTAACTAAGTAAATACCTATTAAAGCAGAAATCCAGAATTTTTTATCCGACGGCACCACCTAGAGGCTGACAAATGTATCGCACCATAAGCCTTTCTCACCACTTCTGTATTTACGGCCGAAAGTAACGCCTCTCGTTCATGAACGCACACCTCTAGCCTGCCAACAGAGCTAAAAGCACACTGTTTGACAATTGTGATTTTAACATTGTGCTGCATATTCATATACAAGCCAAAGGTTTGGACACACCCTCTCATTCAATGTGTGTTTTTTTATTTTCATGACATTGGTAGATTCTCACTGAAGGAATAAGGGATATTTGACCAAGAAGGAGAGTGATGCAGCAGGTGACCTGGCCTCCACAGTCACCGGACCTGAACCCAATGGAGATGGTTTGGGGTGAGCTGGCCCCCAGAGTGAAGGCAAAGGGGCCAACAAGTGCTAAACACCTCTGGGAACTCCTTCAAGACTGTTGGAAAACCATTTCAGGTGACTACCTCTTGAAGCTCATGGAGAGAATGCCAAGAGTGTGCAAAGCAGTAATCACAGCAAAGGGTGGCCATTTTGAAGAAAATAGAATATAAAAGATGTTTTCAGTTATTTCACCTTTTTTTATTAAGTACATAACTCCACATGTGTTCATTCATAGTTTTGATGCCTTCAGTGAGAATCTACCAATATTAAAGAACACACACTGAATGAGAAGGCGTGTCCAAACATTTGGCCTGTAATATATATATATATATATATATATATATATATATATATATATATATATAAAGACTTGTCCACAAGAAAGGTCACCAATTCTGCATGTGTCCTCAAATGCTCGTGCACGGTCTGTGATAGAATTCTGTACGTAAGCAGATGTCTAGACGGGGGTTGGGCCTGGCAATAAAAACAAGCTGACGTATTGCCTACATTAAATCACAGTACAGGGAAAGACTATCACTTTTACAGATTTCTAAAAAAATGATACATAGTTCCTAAAAGTGGGAAAACTCAGAAATGTAGCTGTAGATATTCAAAAGCTTAAAATCTGTTAAATCTGCTAAAACTGCATCATACAGCGATACAACATACTTCATGTCAGAGTGATAAGGCAGCATGATTATGTCATTCATGTTTTTTAAACATTTTAATTAAGCATCAGAGATTTGATCTCAATTTAAATGAGCTGATTTTCACATTCAGACAAAAACCCTAAGTACCTAAAGTAGGTAAAGGCAATGTTATCACACATAATTCCCTTATTCTGATGTATTTTTTTATTTACTAGGTTCATGTTGTAGAACTGCAGAAGAAAAGGCGCATTTGTATGGTGAAGCAAGTGAGTGACATTATTTGGCAGGATGAATGTAGGTTAACGGTCCAGTTGAGGCTGGGCCTGCAGAACTCAGCTGTGTTCTGGCATCTGCTCACGGTCAGCACCGAGCCAGTAACAGTCACCAAATTCAGTCAGAATTAGAGCTGAAAAATGGGACATTCAATAGCAACTTTAGAGCATAAAATCTGAATTTGAAGATACTAAAAGTTTCAGCACCTGTGATTGGACCAATTCTAGGCCCATTTGCTGACGTTAATAGCTCAGGAAAATGAAAGCACTGCCAACACTAGAGTCCAGTGGATGAAAAAGAGCATTATAAAGAGATGTCCTTCCATCCTAGCCCTGAATCACCACTGATTTCTTGATGAGATGATAATATTAATGTAGATAACACGTAGAAATGATCATTTAACATTCCTCTTTAGAAATGGAAGCAGTGTTTTAGTAAACACAGGAGTTAAAATGCAGCTACTTCATTCTCAGTTACCATGGACACTAAACACAAGTTTCACTTCATCTGACAAAGAAAGTAAAAGTTCATTTGTAAATTTTTATTCCTATTTTGTTTCTATTTAAATCAGAAAAAAATAAAAACTGCGTTGAGACTGAACTATTAAGTGAATCTGTTCTGTAGTTTTTGTATTATATCATCTTATCTGCCAACCATGACGGCGTCACAAACACAGAAACCTTTAAGGTCTGCACAGGGGAAAAGCCTTTTCAGGTGTACACGTATGCAGCTAGACTCATCATAGAACCCATCCGTTTACCTACATATGCGTGCACACGTAAACATTCACACATCTCAGCTGTAGTTGTAGGTGAAGTTGTAAGAGCTAGGCTCCTTTGGCACCGGAGGCGGAGCTTCAGGGATTGTGATGTTCTCAAGGTCAAGGAGGCGGAGTTTCATCTCCATGCTTATGAGGGTATCTAGGTCGCTGCGTGTCAGGTCACTGCCCATCTCTCTGCCCAGCAGCGCACACAGCCCGTCGGTCCAGATGCAGTACTGCACACACACACACACACACACACACACACACACACACACACACACACACACACACACACACACACACACACACCACACACACAAACAGGAACATTGTTGGTCTCATTAGCTCTGTTGGAGGGGTTAAACCCATCAAGTTGTGAATGTGTTGAGTGATTTTGTCATTCAGAATTACAGTAGTATCAACAAACACACACACAACAAACACACATTTGGGAAGTAATATTTTTTCTCTATTGGACAAAACGCTTGCATCGCCTCCAAAAAAAGAAACTTACCAGGGAAAAATATCCAGATAATCTCTTAAAGAGGACATATTAATGTGTTAGAGTTCTATGGTCGATACAAAACATGTTTATGTAGTGCTTTGCACGAAATCCCTCCTGCATAAAGCAATTTCAGCAGTTTCATTCTTGACATTTTCAGTACCTTCCAAAATGAGTCGTTTCAGGTCTCAGTCACTTTAAGAAAACAAGCTGGCGGTGGCCACGCCCACCCATCCCCTGATAGGCTGTCCAGGAGGGGCTCTGCTCCTCTAGCAGCAGATCTCTCTTACATGTGAGAGGTGGTCCTATGCTAATTTCCCCATTTGTGACATCACAAACAGGGACTTTTTGAAACTGCTTGTTTTAGGCACATAATTCCTAAAACAAAACACTGACAGAAAATATATGGACATTTTTTCCACATTTTGAGTGTTTATAGCGGTAGTAGAGAACCACATGGTCACACAAATGGATGCAAAAGGTGAGTTTAATGTCCTCTTTAAAATAAACTCTAATTTGAAACACCTTTCAATGAATATTTATGAATACAAGCCCAGACAGATGTGTAGGGAGAACATTAAAGCTGATTTGGGATACTTATCTGTGTTTACAAATAAATGCAGACCACTGGGGTTACGTTCTGCCATCTAAACAATATTGTCATTTATTTCAATAATGCCCTGCATAACGTTTTTGCCTGTGTGTTCTCTGTCTGTTAGCAAAATATATCTCATTAAACCATTTGATGGATTTTCATAAAACTCTTAGAAATTAATCATGAAATGTACATCCAATACTGAATAATGTTTGGCGTTGATCCCGTTCAAGATGACTGCCATAAACAATCAATATTAGGAAACACAGAAATGGCTAAAACTCGGAGTTTTAAAGAAAATGAGCTCAGATTTCTTGTGGAAGTCGCTGACAGTCAGTCACAACACATATGCTGTGTTCTAATAAATAGCAATGGATTTGGCAAAATCAGATTTCCAGAAAAACTGTGAAGAAGCCTCATCCCTCTACTCTCAAGTAAACCCAAAAGCAAACGCAGCGACTTCCTCAACAAGTTGGACATCCTGCTTGCTCCACACTTTAGCCCCGCCCTCGCGCTTCCTCCGTCTCCACTGACGGAACCTCCTGCTGTGAAATGCACGTGTGAATAACAACTGCTGAGAAAATCTGGACTGCACATTCTCTGGGAAAATGTCTGGTACTCATGTGTGAAATTAGTTCTACCAGCATGTGACTAAGTGTGAAATATGGTCACAGTTTCTCCTTCTGATCCTGCATTATGGTGTTGTAGAACGAACAAGAAAGCGCTTTTGCAGAACATCATCATGTCATGCTAAGACTGGTTTCCTTAACCTTTAATACCTTTTTTTAGAGCAGATTTCTAAATTTTGACCAAACTGTTTTCTTTTGAACACTAAATCCAAGCAGATGTTGTTAGTGTGAATAAAAGTAAACGTGCTGTCCTCAACAGAAATTGTGTGCAAACAAATCCCATGTGAGACTTTTCCTGGCTACGGAACAACAGGATTGAACACTTATTGTGTACAAATCGGTTTACCTCATACTTGTTGGGCGCAACAAAATTGAGTGTTTCGTCTGGATCGTAGAGGACAGAGAAGGCCAACTCCAGCACCTCCTGAGGGAAGCAAACAGGTTCAGCAATACTGCACCCAATCTTAGAGGCCACAGAAAGAAACGAAGTGTTACAACCTTGTTTTGTTTTAGAGCACTTTTCTCTTTCATATGAGGGCAGTCCTTCCCTGTCAGCACAGACTTTATATCGGAGACGGGGACTGATGGGAAAATGGGAGAATAATTAGAGAAATTTAGCCTGTCTGCCTCCTGATGGAGAACACGATCGTCATGCGTGTTTCTACAACTAAATGTTGGCAGAGAGATGAGGGCACTTGGAGAAATGATGTTATCAGTGTGTCTTACTCTTGTCGCTCAGCAGCTCAAAAGGCACTTCACCCTGAGGTGACTCATCTAAGTCCCCGTAGTGCAACACTTTGTGATTAAGGGAGAGCCTGCAGAACCAAAATTTTTCTACAAAATAAAAAACAAAAACATCTTTAGATGATTAGCAACCCTGTATTTCTGCAGAAAGACAGACATCTTACGAACCTTGCCTTCGACGGTTGCCCAGCTTCCGGAAGCAGCTTCCCTCACACAGCCGGTTGAGTCGCTGTTGTTTGATGAGCTCTAAGATCTCAGGCTGAATTCTCTCCCGCAGCTCTCTGCAGCGCAACACAGAATGAGAAAGAAGGAAAAATACAGATCAGAATGTGGACAAACAGTGTTGTATAATATCGATACAGAATGAAGCAGCTGTTGATCAAATGAACAAAAAAACACTTTGTGCATTTTTACTGACCACGTTTAGACCTGAGACTAAACAGTTCAATCTAAGTTTGGACTGACATGATAGGTGGGGACTGGAAGTCATCCTGGCTCATTCTCTCTGACTGCCGCAGACGCAGAATCTCTGAGTAGTTGAGTCCACGCAGTTTATTCTTCAGCTGGTCTATGGATGACGGCTTCATGGCCAGAGCCCTGGTGATTTGCTCGCGAACCACCTGCATCACCTGGATCATCACACACAAAAATAATTGAGGGCAGGTGGAATAAAATGTATACTTATCCATGTATATGGATCCATGTATATGGATAAGTAAAAAACTCAACAAACATCTCAAGATTAAATGTTTTTCATTTGATGGCCTGGCCTTGAGTTGGTTTAGGTCATATCTTTCTGACAGGATGGTGTTTGTGAGGATGGGTGGTTTTGCTTCTGCCTTTTCTCCATCTGCCTTAGAGGGTCCCACAGGGTTCAATGCTGGGACCCCTGCTCTTTTCTGTTCCTATTTTAAAACTGGGTGACATCTTGTGGAAGTATAGCCTTGGATTCCATCTATACGCAGATGACTGCCAACTATACTTACATGTGGATAAGTCAGGTGATCACTTTATTCAAAATCTTTTGGATTGTATGGCTGAAGTCAAGGCATGGATGGCTGAGAACTTCCCCTGTCTTAATGAAAGTAAAACAAAGGTGGTGTTTTCTGGATGGAATGGTCACGTTGATGCTTCTGAGGTTGACTGTGGTATATTACGTTCCAACTGAACTTATCTGGTTTCTTGAAGAAGTTTCACTTCTCATACGAGGAGCTTTGTCAATTCTGACTGGAATATGGGAGGATCAAGCTTATAAACTGTAGCTGTCTACTGTTGCTTAACGAGCAGAAACTACCTACGAATACCCATCCTTCCTACCTCCTGAATTGTTAGCCTCTATTGTGTGGGCGTCATTGTACTGATTAGATGCAGAAGGGTGTGATCTAGACTGAAACTGTTTGGGAATAAGATTCAAAGCTGCATTTTAGGTGCTGGAAAGGTGAAACCTGAGTCATCCTCCCTTATTTAATGTAGGTTTTTCCCATTTGACATAGATAGCTTCCTTCATTCCTCTCTCAAACCATCTATCTTCTCTGTCCAGAATGTGTACTTTGTCATCTTCAAAAGTGTGTCCCTTGTCCTTCAGATGTAGGTGGACTGCAGAGTCTTGGCCTGAAGAGGTGGCTCTCCTGTGTTGTGCCATGCGCTTGTGTAGTTGTTGTTTAGTTTCCTCTATGTAAAGGTCTGGACAGTCCTCACTACATTGGACAGCATAGAAGACGCCACTGAGCTTCTGTTTAGGTGTCTTGTCTTTTAGATGGACCCATTTCTGTCTGAGGGTGTTGTTGGGTTTAAAGTATACCGATATGTTGTGTTTTCTGCTTTGATGCTCATGGTAGTGGTGTGGTGTCTTCATCTTTTTATTATTTTTAATATTTTTTATGTCTAGATGGGATTTTGAAACTGTTGTTCATGCCTTTATAACTTTGCACTTAGATTATTGCAACTCTGTCTTATTTGGTGTGAGTCAGAATACTCTAGCTCACTTGCAGCTGGTTCAGAATACTGCACAGAGATTCTTGGAGGGCAAGTAAGAGTTTGAACATGTTTCACTAATTCTGGCTGCTTTACATTGGCTGACTGTCATTTTTAGAATATGTTTTAAAGTTCTTTTATTGGTGTTAAAACCCCTGAATGGGTTGGCTCCGGCCTATTTGACTGACATGATGGAGCCATATGTTCCATCTTGGATGAACCGCTCTGAGAACCAGATGCTGCTCTTGGCTCCCAGGACTCGGTTGAAGACGAGGGAGGGTAGGGCATTCTCAGAGGCAGGTTCGAGACTATGGAGCAAGCTTCTATTGTCTATTTGTCATTCTTCATCTGTGGCTGAAGACCTATCTCTATGATCTGGTTTTTAACTCTGTGGGTTAGCTGTTGCCATTACATATTTTAATTTGTAATCTGTACTTTTTTGTTGGTTTTCTGCTTTTATTCTCATTCCTGTGCAGTAATTTGTTGGCATACTTCATGTCTGTAACGTGCTATAAAAATAAAGGCTGGGTCGAGTTGAGTTGAGAACTAAAATATTCCAATTCTGGTTTAGTAGTAATTATCGTGCATTATTTAACAAACCAAAACCTTTTTCTCCTTTTTGCTCCATCGGGCTGTTCCATAACACACAGCAGAACATGAGAGCAGTAATACACGTCTGTATGAAGCCAGACAGTTCTTATCGTCATGCTGAACCAACAACATCTGGACAGATGATGGTTAATGATGACTGTATTCTGTAAAAACACACACACTCATCATAACTGGACCAGAAGGAGCCAATCTCTGATTTTAGAGCTGCTGCACACTAAATACAACAAATACAGTTTAATAGTCGCCTAACAGCAAATATTTGAGCAAAATGTGATCATTTTGCACAAATGTTGGAGTTATATAAAAACAGCTTGAAGACACAAACAACTGTATGTTCATTACTATCTGTTTAATAGCTGCATTTAGCTGATAATCTATTGGCATTAACATCATGGATTTGTTGTTTGGAAGCAAAAACAGCAGCACATCTCCCATGGGCACACTTTGGTTTAAAGCCAAATAAATGAAAAACAGTCTGATAATTAGGTGGATGTTGTTTCAAGAACTTGGCTCAGAAAGATGCTAATTTCAACAGTCTGAAAGGAATGTTTGCATAAAACAAACAAACTTTTAACCCTGATTGTTGTGTATGAAAAGTTTTTATTTTCCACCAGTACAAGTATGAGCATGCATGGCTCTGCCCTTTGAGTTTAGTTTAGGATTTCTTCCAAGCAACAAACTGAAGCTAACACGTGCACAGTAAAAGAAAAGACTGAGACCTTGTTGAAGTCCTCAGCTGTAGCTCTCATCTCCTTCCAGGTTTTATTGAGCAGCTGAATGCAGACGCAGAAGAACTCCTCCCAGGCTCGGTCATGGGTGAAGAACATGGGGTGGTAATCGTTACAACCCTCATTTGCTAAAAATATTATAACAGAAAATATCTCAGTTGTAAAAACTCTGGTTAGACCACATGCTGCAGTGAAAATAGAAACCAGAAAAACACACATATACCATCTAATTTCTGTATTTGACATTTAACGTGTTTATCTGTTGTGTGCAAACAGGACAACATGAGGTGAGGGTGCAGGCTGATATTTATGTGGGACATCCTGGTTCTCCTGCAATAAAGGTTCCCTGAAATGTGAGGTTTACTAACATTTAATTTGTTTGTTTTGTTAAATGTAATGTCCTAGAGGTCATTGATGTTATAATATGATGGACAGAAATCCTTTTCAGTTACTATTTATAAAGTACATGTTATTACTACATCGCCAAAAAAACATATAAGGACAAAAACAATGAAATTCATCTAACACCCATTAAAGCTGGGGTTCATAGCATGAGGTCGTCGAAGAGAGATTTTGAAATCTGAACGGCTATAGACCCCCCCCCCCCCCCTTCTGGAAGGAGCTGAAAGCCACGCCCCATACCGCGCATAACAGGAGGAGTCTTGTAGCACTAAAAGACAGGTAATGTTTTTGATATGTTCCTGCTCAGACATACCAGATTCTAACGATTCAATTATCTACTTAACCTTAATCAGGTTCTGCAGGAGCTGCTAAATACTCATTTTAATCATATCTGCAGTGTTCAAGTAGGGAAACATCTAAAACCAGCAGGAGTCGGGCACACACTCATGGTGCTAGCACACCCCTGCTAACGCTATAAAAGGCTAAAACAATATTCCAATGTAGCGTAAGGTTGAATGCTACGCTAATTACTTAGCTCTAATACACAAAAGAGAAATCCCTTTATGTTCCCCTCCCTCTTCTTCCACAGTTAGGGCCGGAATATACTTGCTGTTTAACCTCGCGTTGGTGCAGGCAGCAGGCTGCGTCTTTGTTCATATACTTGCTGCTATACAGCGCTGCACTGGTTGTAGTACTGGAGTGTTCCACTAGGGGGAAAACGAGAGTACTCAGACCGGATAGAGAGCTGGTACAACCAAAACAAACATGGTGTCAATAAAAGAGCTAAAAACTGGTTAATTTTGAGATTACAGCAGAAAAAAGGACAGCAGCGGTATCATAGATGGTGTGAAAGACCTCTAAACTAGAGATGGAGTCACCATGGTGAGTGTGTCTCGCTCGTTTTGTCAACTCCACCTACCGGTTGCTCGTATATTGCAGCATTCGGGCGCGTTGTGTCGCGTCATGTTAATTTTGGGGGATACGCACAAACGACGCTTCAAATCAATGCAAGCTACGCGTGGCAGCCATTTTAAACACGCGTACGCGTCGCTAAACAGCAAGTATATCACGGCCCTTAGATTGAAGTTAACAGACTGACAATAATTTGATGCAGGTTGAGTTAGCATTCAGGCTAGTTTGGTGTGCTAAGCTGACTGAGGCATACGGTGCATGCTGGGAACTGGGATGAATTCTTGTTGATTGACAGCTCCCTCTTGTGGATATACAACTCTATTGGTCAACGCTATAGGTTTGTGTAATGATTCCTTCTGCTGTAGAAGCCACGGGAGCGACTTCCCTGCAACAGTCAACGTCGCATGGGTCTATATTGGGTCTGTCAGTCCAGACAACGTCTGTAGGACGTCCTAACTAGGTCTTTGCACAGCGGGTTAGGGGAAATATAAATTATGAAAGATTACTTTATATCATAGAACAGGGCCAAATAACCAGGTTTAAGTGTTTTTTTAAGTACATTTTTAAACTACACACCCCAGCTTTACTGCTAATCTTTTCAAACAAGGTATTTGCTAAACTTTTGACAGGATAGATGCACACATCTACTCTCAAAATTAAACTTTTTCAACAGCATGTTACATTAAAATAAAGATAAATATCAGCATAACATATACAAATCCCCTTACGCAGTTCTCCGACTTGAAGAATCTCACACAACATTCGAGTGAGCTCGATGGCGCAGCGGCCAAACGGACACTCGTGTTTATCCTCCCGACTGCTGTTCTCCAGCACGATCTGAAACAAGAGGACATTTGTTAAGATCTATCTGATGATATTTAAATCTGTAACGACCATCACTAACCCTGATGTAGGTATCCTGATGAACTCTAGCCAGATACAGCATGTTATCCAGGGCCAGCATCCCAGGAGGAGTCTGGGTAAAGTCCGTGGCTGGGTTCACGTGGTTCTGCGTTAGAAGTAGACATATCAGCCCAATATAAAGAAAAAACAGTATTTAACTTTTTCTTTTTGAAACCAGTCATGCGCAGCGTTTAATGACTACATTGTGAGACTGAAATCTGTTGCTCACAGTGAATCCTAGCATCTTGTAGTCCTTGGTGTACATGGCTTTCCTCTTCTCCGTACCGGTGGGATCGCTTTCTCCGTCGAAGGCGATCCGACGAAGCTCAAAAATGATGTCTCTCTGAGCCTGTAAATGAAAACCATTTCAACAGCTTATCAGCATGAAGAGGAAAACATTTAACATGATAGCAGTGAAATAATAAAGGAGGCTATAAAATAGATGGGTCAATCAGTGATGAGCAGATGGCTTTCAACTGGCAAAAACAGAAAAATCTTAATTTTCTGCTCGGCTTGTTACAATCAAAGCAGATCCATCAGAAAGTCATCTCCCCTGGTAGGAGGTTATCTCTATTAAACTTTCACAGCATGCAGACTATTACCGTTCAATTAAACATTTTATTCATTTAAGCATACCTCAGAGGATTGCTCACAGGTTGTTTTATTTTCAGTTCATTTGTTTAACTGCATTTAGAGACACTGAAATTCGCTGTAACGGGACTTTGTGTCATTACGGTTATAAAAAAGTCTTGACTTCAGATATACCTGATCATTAGGGTCCATTTTGGTCATCATTCTTTCCTCCAAGAGGTTAAAGGTCAGTACCTGCAGTACATACAGCTGATGCGCCATTTCAGCTTTGATTGGTCGATTTCCTCTGATGACATGCTGGAACAGAACAAACTGTGATCAGAGCAAAGCTTCTACATTGATGCAGTTTGTGCTAAAACGACGGCACATGAGATTATGCAAAACAGAACAGCATTTGAAAATAAAACTAAACAGCCTCAATTAATTCCATCTTCATTAGTTTCCCACACTCGTGTTTGCTGCAACGGTTAGACGCAACAAAAGGCAAATGCATTCTTTATTAAAGCGAAAATGAAAACTGCAGATCAGTGAGCTGCTGCGGTAACCTGGTCTCATTAAAAAGTGCTCAGAATTTCAGGGATTTGTTCTGAGAAAGCAAACAGAACAGGAACTGCTTCAGGACACTGGAATGCAGCGTTCTACTCGCTAACATTTGCAGCCAGTTTAGGCGAGCGTTTCTTGACAAACGCCAAAAGGAATCACTTTTCTGAGCAGATTTTGGACTCGGCGTCATATCACATTTACCGGTTTCGAGTCACAGCCCTATGAGTCAGAAAAGCTTCCTATTTATTCCAAATTCTGACCAACTTTTATTTCCAGGGATGAAGCTGCGGGCTCAACAGTCACACAATCTCACGAGACCAAAAATTAGTTTTATGTAAAAGCAATTTTTCTTAAATATCAACAAAATATCCATGAACACTGAATTAATAAGCTTTACTGGAAAAAAACGACAGGCACTGATTCACTAAGAATGCACCTGGTTTTTGCTCCGTTTTACGTATCATCAGCACCCACTATCAGCTCTGCCTCAGCATCAGAGCAACAGTGTTAATGCAAGAGCACGTCAGTGAAATTCAGCAGGTCTGAGTTATTGTTTTCTTTTTATCTGATCATAACTGTTCTTGCTGTACAGTCTAAATATGGATTCCTTGTACCAACAGACATAAAAATGACAAAAAGCCTGATTTCCAGGTCTCAATGGATCAGGAACTTTGATACTCCACAAAGGCTAAAATCACTCATTTTTTCAACACATTTGCAGTGGTCTCTTGTATGAATGAATGATCTTTGTGGGGAAAAAAACTCTCACTCTCCTGTTTCAGGAAGTAGAAGTTAGTCGAAGGAGAGCAGAAAACGGCAGGATTTGGAGTCTTACTCTGTATCATTTCCTGATATTCTGACATCTCGACTCTGATTGGCTAACAGCAACGTGACTCTACCACTGACTCTGCTTGCTTTGCAACATTTCTGTTTTATCTCCACAAATAACACAAGCCTGAAGGAGTTCTGCCATGTTGTGGAGTTGCTAATGCTAACGGTTAGCTTCTACTAGTCGAGATGTGCCCTGCTGTTTCCTGGACACTAAAACAACAGCCTTCCCCATCGCAAGTCAAGATGGGTGAGTACTGATTTTCAGTGTGACGTAGATTTGAAATATATATATATATGTATATATATATATATATGCAACAGATCACATAACACTTCTTCCTCTCAATGTTAAATCAGTGCATGTCTTAAAAAGTCAGACCCTTTTTACCACAGCAGAAATTTACATAAACAAAGGTGTGTTTTCCTTTAAATGCATGTATATCTTATTTAAACATGAGTAAACTTCACTAACACAGAGTTGCTGGTTGGAGGCCAGTGCAGAAAAGAATGGGGCAAATGTTCCTCTGCAATGGCTTTTAGAATCAGATGCGTGTGTGAAACCCTAATTTGCACACAAAGATGCACAATCTCTCTCAGCTGCAATATTTTCCTTCCTGCAACTTAAACTTGATACTTACATTTAGGATGATGGACCGCAGGTGTTTTTGAGCCAAAGTGCTCGCCATTTCCTGAAGATGCACACAAGTCAACAAGCCAATCAAACAAGATGATTTAATACACAGCAGAGCAGCACCACAGTAACGCTACTGAAGTCTGCTGACATAAAATGAGCTTTTTTATACCCTAAAGCTACATTTTCATCACTGGTTTGAACCATAAAGCCTTCAAACACTCTGCAAAAAGAACATTCAACTTGATTCTGTCAGCACAGTCTGTCTGCTGCTGCAACAAAATGCGCTTCTATCCTAATTTCAATGGATTATGCAACAATCGGCCACGACACAAAAAAGAGCTACAGCATGAAGGAGGACAAGAGCTGTGGGGCGGTATGAGCTGCTGAGAGATGCGTACGCACAGTGAGGTGCTGCTCCAGTGGGTTAATATACTCCTCCTCCTACGAGGGTGTGTGTGTGGGGGTGTGTGTGTGTGTGCATGTGACATTAATGGAAATAAAAAAAAGTGCAAACACACGAAACATGAGATCCAGACACACAACATGCTGTGAGAGATGATTCATGTCAAATAGGAACATCAAACAGTCACGACGTAGCGGCTCATGCTGATAGCAGCTGTGCAAATATTCATTTCTTCACCTGAATTATAAAGTCATCCAACTGAATCAAAATTCTAAACAGCTGCCTGTTTTCATCGTACCAATGACTCATCTAGAGGGGGCAAAAGGAAACTGACCTTTTAAAGAGAGTCTTCAAACTTATTTAGGTGTTTTATGTTTATGATTGCAGTGTTTCATCAGTGGAATCTGATATTTCCTCTGCTTTTTCACTCATTAAAACTGACTCAGTTTGCCCTCTAGTGGCCAATAACAGCAGCTGAACAAGGAAATCCATCCTCACAAGTACATCAAACCTGGTTCTATAGCAAATACAGACTACACTAATCTAGAATCTAATTGCTTTAAATTCAGCATAACCTGATGATCTGCAGCTAACTCAGTGGAGAGTCGGTTACTTTTGGTATCTTAGTGCAGTGGCTTCATTTGCTGTATTTACTGATGGTTTGGTCATTTTAAAATTTACTACAAAGCCATAATTTACTCGAACAATGGTTTAAAGTGTGTTATATTAGTTTAACTGCTCCTTTTCATTATTAATTAGTATATTGTATATTTATGCTACAAAATATTAGATTCAGTTAATTTTGTTTAAATAACAAACATTGAATTTTTCATGCTGTTAAATATAATAATAAAGTATTTTTGAATATTTGTGAAAATTCCTTCATGCATT
The DNA here is from genome assembly GCA_006937985.1 of Aphyosemion australe. Taxonomy (NCBI): domain Eukaryota; kingdom Metazoa; phylum Chordata; class Actinopteri; order Cyprinodontiformes; family Nothobranchiidae; genus Aphyosemion; species Aphyosemion australe. Next base: position 380,601 of record SSNS01000480.1, read on the forward strand.
ATTTATCTATTTCTACAGACGAGAACACGCTGAGGACACTGGAGGTGAAAAATCAGTTTTTCATACAGGCAATAAACATTCCTGTGGGTATGCAATCACCCTGGACCTTTGTGCACATCAGAAACGTTTAAATATTGCATTTAGAATGTAAGATGTTCATTTATCTCATCTTCCTTTTGTTTTTGAGTGACAGCCATCAATGTTTAGGGATGTTTTATTTGGTTATTGAGAGGGTTGTTTATGAACACCAAACAGTTTTCCAGTAGCACAAAAATGAATTTTCTTGTGTGCATCAAACATCTTTTTGACATTTTTCCTTATTTGTCCTTTAAAGGGTTTAATAAATGTCTGCTTATTAAGCTAAAGGGATTTTTACGAACTATTGCACATCAGACTGAAAAGTGTAAAATCACAGAAAAAACGATAAAATTATGTGAATTTGAACTAAAGCTGTAATTAAACAAAAGCAAATTCAGATAGAAGCAACACGAAAGCCTGCAGACAGACATTAGCTGTAACGGCTGTGAACATTAGCAGCCAAACTGAGCCAGTTTGCAGTAGTGTTGTTTAGAGCGTCATATGAGGATAAAGCATTAGTATTCATGTTACTGTAGGTCTAATAGTAAATGGTCCGTGCTGCGAGTGCAGCTCACTGACCTGCCGCCTGTCCTCTGGTGCCTTCAGGAAAAGAGCATTGATGAGAGCGATGGCGTATGTCTGGATTTCCTGATTTGACCTGAGGAGATATCCAGCAGCGCAACAACCAGTTAGAAGCATCATGCTCTAAAAAGTACATGCACTCATTTGAACTACAGCTAACAGCTATTCTACTCTCAGTCTGCGGGTTTATTAGGCTTTCTCACCATCGATGCAAATTCAGGGACGATCGGAGGATTTTTAAAACTTAATTTTTTTACCATTAAATAACAAAACCAACATTTATGCAGTCTGGGATTATCTATTAAATTACAAGATTTATAATTTTTCACACAGGTTCCCATGGCTGTCCATGAACTTTAAAAAATTAAAGTAAAACTGTTTCTGTTTTGCAGTGTAATCAGGCTGGGGGTTACACTCACATGGACACCTAATTTAATTATTATTTATTTTTTATTACCAACAGTAGTCCCTAATGTAATGACCTTTTGTTCTAGATCAAAACTGTTAAGCAGGCGTGGATTTTTACCTTAAATTAGATTAATTAATTAGATTAAAAATGGGATAGTGGTAGAGATGTATTATTTACCAAATATATTGTTGGTTTTGGTCATTTTATGGCATTTCTACACAAAATTAAATTTGGTGTCATCTCTGCATCTTCTGTCCAATTATTCAAACCCCTAAATATCACAGCAAAAACAGCTATTTTATTTCTAAATGACATTTTCTCCTCCTCCTCCTCTTAACAGAGTGCACGGAGCCCCTGTGCGTGTGTGTGTGCTCACACTTGCAGGTGCCCGATGAGCTGTCCCACGGTGATCTCCTGGGCCACGCGGTGGTACAGGCTGTGGCTGTTCAGCACCATGCTCTCCAGGATGGCGAGAGAGCGCTGCAGGATGGACACGTCCACCATCGGCTGGTTCACGTAGCCTGCAATCTGAGCACAGAGAAGCCGAAGCAACATTTTTGTTGAGCTGGAACATGGCCCGCAATGTTTGAAATTTAAAACGATAAGGAATCTGGTTACATAACAAAAAGTTTAGAAATCAAGAGTTTGTAAAGTTCTTTTTTTTTAGATTGTCAAGGTTGCAGAGAAGTTTCTTGAGGAAAACTTTTCAGAAGGAGCTGCAGGATGCAGAGTAACTAGGCAACATCACCCACGCATCTCCGGCATTAGAGATGAAAGGAAGGTCAAACAATTAAACAGAAGAACACAGAGAAGAAAAATTAAAAAAAAAGGAAGGCATGAGTTTCTAAACAGAAGCTATATGTAGTGAGCAGGTTAGGGAAAATGCCAGTGGTTCTGTTTCTGGAGGAAGTACCTGTTTGATAAAGGAGAGGGAGATAAGATCCCAGGACACAATGCCGTGATCCATCAGCTCCAGGAAAGCAGTGAGAGTGAAGGCCAACATTTCCCCAAAACTCAAGGAGAGAAAAATACACAAAGTTTTAAACGTTTTCTAAACACACACTAGCTTAGAACAGAGTATCAAATCTACAGCTAAAAATAAAAGACATGAACAAACCCATGAGCAAATACTTACTGGGTGCCACTTTCTACAAGGCGAGCCAGAGTCCCAATGCCCTCCATGTTTATGAACTCTGTGGCAAAGGTCGGGTCTGCTGACAACTTAGCGAGCTCTTTTAGAGCCTCGAGGCGAGCATCAATCCCATGAGACTGGATCCTCTCCAGCAGCTGACGAGCAGCACGAGCCTGACAAAGACCAAAAATCCTCACCATGCATAGATGTCTCCCATCATTTCTCACTGGTTTAGCTAAAACAGCTTTATAATTTAGGGAATATTTTTAACATAATCTGCTAATCTGAAATCTTGTTTTGAGATCTAGAGCTGCACCATATCAGGAAAACATGATTTTAGATAATGCTGAATATCACAGTAACAATAAAATATTTACCTCTCTAATTATCACGATGTTCATGAGACTTTCCATGTGCTTGATGGGGTTAATGCACCTCTCATTGAGTCAAATTTAATCACTTTTCAAGCACGTTCAAGAAGAGCTTTCAAGATGTTGCAGTCCCTTACAGCGATGATGATTTACACACACATAAACAGAACTAACATTAGACTCCCTTGTTCTATTTTAAAGCATGTTATTGTGTTTGAAGAACCCCAACTTTATATTTTTTGTCTTTTAAATGACGTTTTATTACCTTTTTTTAAATAATTATAACAATTTAGAACATGTGCCTGCAACAAAAAACAATCCACTGGTCAGGTCTGTTTATATCAGTGTTTAAGTAAAGCTGCAGTGGCTAATATACAAAACAAGCTAGCTTTTAAACACAAACACATTCACAGAACTCTCACCCCTCCTGTTGGCCATTATCCCTCGACCACGCCCCCCTGATACCGGATCGTGCATTGCCACAGTAAACGAGAGAGCGCTAAACACCAGGGCTCTGAGTGGTTCCATTCTACTTTACCCTTTTGTGACATCACAAATGGGGACTTTTTGAAACAGCTTGTTTTAGGCCCATAATTCCTAAAACCAAACACTGACAGAAAACAGATGGGTGGGTTTTTTCATGTTTGGAGTGTTTATAGGACCAGTAGAGACCCACATGGCAGCACAAAATGATGTGTAGTGAGTTTTACATCTCCCTGTTAGGCATTTCATTCAAGTTTCAAGCATTTTAAAACTATTGAAAATACCACTTTGCCTCTATGATCTTAACCTTCTGTGAGCATTTAGAGAAGTAAGGGCACCTCTGATTGGCCAAATAATCAGCTTGGGGCTGCGATTTATTGCAATTCTTTTCAGTATGAATTCTTGAATCGCAACAACAATAAAGTTTTGGTATATTGTGCAGCTCTAGCACCATCTGGCTGTTTTTAAAATATATAGTATGTACCGCATATCCGGTTTAAACCTGATAAGTGAAGAATAACACAATCCTCAGCCCAGTGTGTCAAATACACTCAGTGCAATTTACAAAAGGGTGGGATTTTTAAAAAAGCAGATTATCATAAATTATTAGTGAGCTAGAGGATAGTGTCATTAAACATGACCGATCACATCAACTCCTCTTAACCTTTAAAAGCAGTGATGTGGTTTAGCTAAATAATTCAGACTTTTGCAATAAATATATGAGCCTTTCAGCCAATTCAATATTTCCAAATGTATAAAAGGTCAGACTATAGTCTGGTGATGGCTGCAAAATCATTGTGGTAACAAGAATCCAAAAATCTTCAAAACATCTTGTTTATTTGTTCAAAACATGTTTACAAGAGTCAAAATATGTAAACAAAGCTGACTTACGGGGGAAATTGCTAATCGAAGGATGGTCCCATTTTTAATGTCACAGCGGCTCTGAAACATAGAAAAGAGGAGGTGCTTGCATTCAGAATGATTTGACAATCTGTTTAACAGGAGGTGAGAAATAAAACAAAGACTCAAACCTGCTCGGTGATATAAAGCTGTGGACCGTCAGCGTAACGCAGAGCAAACTGCTCGGAGCCTGACAGAGACCAGCTGAGGACACAAACAGCACATTGATTCAAAACAAGTAATTGTCAGGAACAAAATGTGAGAATGTTACAGCGCAGCACACTCCAGCGTGCATGAACAAAAGGTTGCTCGAGTCAGGCCGTTGCTTCCAGCAGCAATCTGTTTGCCCGAGTGATAAACTGTGCAAATGTGAGGGAGAGTTATTCAGTGGGTGGTTGCACAAAGCACAAAAAACCCAAATTTTCTGCTTCAGATTTTACAGAGCGAGGCAGTGGGTAGATGCAGCCTGGTAAAGATGTGGATGGGTGAGATCAAATGTGCAAACCTCCACACTAAAGTGCATGAATGTCAAAGGCAAAAAGACAACTTTAAACCCTGACATCACTGCTGAAAACTTTGGGTGGGATAGATTATGTAATGGACCTTATACATATGTTGGAGATCTGTATGGGAAGTCTTCCTTAGCTGTAGATGAACTAGCAGTTCTAACATCCACCTACAGAGTAAACTCATGCACAAATAAACAAGATTAAAATGCAAATGAAATACAGTCATGAACAGATGTCCACTAACAGAAATACCAACCAGAAAACAAACCTTTGCTGCTTTTTTGCAAACAGAAAAGCTGGTAAGGGCAACTGTTGGGTTGCTTCCTTCTCTTTTTTTTTTTTTACACCCTTTCCCCTTTCTTGCAAGAACAGATGGAGTAGGAAGAAAATTATTTTATTCCGTTTTTTACTTTAGATTGTAGTTTGATTCTGCAATGGGCTGTTTTATTTATAGAACCCACACAGCACTGCACAATGCTCCACAGATATTTGTTTTTCAGTCTTTTTTTAACCAATCTGTGTCCAGAAAATGTAATCACATGCTTCTCAAGCTGTGGTAACAGTAACACTGATGGCACTTTAGTGGTACAAAAATCAAGAAAGGCAGGGGAGGATGTTTTCTGGAGTATTTTTGCCACATTGCTTGAAACGCTCTTCACATACCAATGGCAACCAATAAACTAAAGTGCGAGTAACACCTGAATTTACTTTGTTTTTGCTGATAACCTGTATAGATGAGTGTCTAACAGTGCTGGAGATATGTGATGTCATTATTTTGAGGTACGAGGTGATGACGTCTGTGCCATGGCTGCTCTGCACTGGACTCCAGCTGGCTTGGCCACTCACCTGCCGATATGACACGTTACGGCTCGGAGCCGCACGCCTCCTTAAAAAAGCATCCTTCTTCCACTCTTTCTTCTGGTGATCACGGTGGACAGGAAATCCTCCAGCCTGCTGCAGTTTCTGTGTTTGTTTGTTCTCCTGAACGGTGAGTCTGCTGTGTGCAACTGAGAAGCTCTGAGATTGCGGAGTGTGTGTGTGGGGTGTGTGTTGTCAATCACTGCCTCAGTGCTGCTCTCTCAGTCCGCCAGGGGACGCCTCCTTTAGGTACATTTTTCTAATAGGAAGTGTGGGTGAAGTAAGTCTCCACCCATGGTGTGACTCACCCTTTAACCTTAGAAAATATTTTCCTGCAAATACTGGAGTGGACACCAGTGACAACTTCAGCAAACAAGACAGGAGTGTATGTGGTGAGGTTCTTATCTATAAATGTGGAACCATCACTCATTGACAACATAATTTAACTCTATTAGGTGTCTCGATGGTTTCCCATAAATCAGTGCAATGACTTTTGCAGCAGGTTGTTAAAGTAAAGGCATCATGGTGCATCATGTCAAATTAAGATCCCATTTTGGTTGTTGGGTCCAGAAGTTAAAATGTGATGATGTCTAAGACTATTACATTTATTTAACAATTTAGAATTCTGAATTACATCCTCAGAGATGGCCCTCGGTTTCATCACCTCAAGGACCCACTGAGGATCAGACCACAGTGTGTTAGGATAAACAAATGGGTTTGATGTTTAGGTTAGAGTTAGGCTTTCAAGTAGATTGACATAAACAAGCCAAAAGACCAAATACTTGATCTGTCTGAATGAAGCACTGGTTTTTAATGTCTATCCTACTGGTGGCACTTACCCATCACACACCTCCCGAATAATAGAGGACAAAGGTCTCTTCTGCAAAAGGAAAACACACAGAAAAACACTAATTAAAAGCTGGGTATAATCCCTTAACGCTCAGCTTTTAGTGGCCATCAGAGAATCATGTTGGTGTCAAACTGGAAGTGAAACTAATACTTCTGATAAACACACACCTGGTCCATCTCTATGAGCTGAGCGTTGGCGCCGGGCCATTCTATGGCAACCTTCACAATGTCAGCTGGGGGGGGCATGGCTGCCTTATCGCTAACAACCTACAGCAAAAGAGAGAAGAAAACCTCTGTTGAATGTAATCAACAGAGATTTTTAGAGACATTAGCAACATCTTATGGTTTGATTGGCGCACTGACCTAAGCAGCTACATACAGTAATAAGGATGTCCGTTCTACTGATAGTCAGCTAAAATTAGACGTTTTAGTAGCTGAGTCATTCCCATCATATAGTCCCAGTGTTAACTAAATGCACAGATCTTTGTTTCATTGCCAGTAAAATCTAAAGTTAACCTTGTCTGTAAAATAAGATCTTGCAGCATTAAAGTAAACTGTGCAAAATGATGTTTTCAAGATGTAACTCAAACCTTTCTCAACATAAGACACTCGAACTTTAAAGATATTAAAGGCAGCTGGTGAAATGCAGTCCTTCAAGGAATGTTAGGCTTAAAATTGTAATTATGCATTCGTCCTCATGCAGCATATTTATAGCATTTCAGATTTTACAACCATAAAATTATGCAAAGTCACATTCTTAGGAACATTTCCTGTCTATTTTTCCAGGCCTTACATGTAACACTAACGGTCTCTGCCTTGGCTTAACTTTTTATTTCACAATTGGCAACAACAGGTTTGTAATTCAAAGGGAAAAAGAGCAGCAGGGACCGGTTTTTGGCATCAGGAAGATATTTCCCTCTGTTCAGAGACAGAAAGAGCAAAGAAACGAGGCTGACAAGCACGAATGATGATTTGAAAGCTGTGGTTTGAAAGAACCAAACAAAAAAGAGATGAGGACACGGCTGTTCTCCAAATGGTACTTTGGATTCAGGTTGTGTTCAAGATTAAAAAAAATTCAAACACTTTGTACAGACTCTTATTTCAGAGAAGGCTTTATCATCACCGTACTGCTGGATGTGAGAAAACCCTAGTAGGTAAAACGTAAAACAACAGCCTTCCCTCGATAATCATTAGTGCTGCAGTATTTTGAACATTGCACCAAAAGCTTTTTGAAGAATTTGAATGTTTGTTCTATTAATAGTTCACCTGACAGAGTTTATCGATAAATAGCTGTGGTGTCTGACAGTATTACCCTTTGATTAGGTGAGAAATAAAGAAAACTTTGCCATCTGATTTATTCTTTCGAGAATGCACCATTAGTCGACGGTGCGTCATCACCAGCTCCTCGTGGTATAAACATCCCAGAAAACTTGAAATAAAACCCCAAGCTGTCGTACTATGAATAATAAACGCAGCTGAACGCTTTGATCTCCGAATCTTTGAACCACGAAACTACCGAGCTGTGTTCTCTGCATAATCTATCACAACAGAGCGTAACAGACAGGTCCTGGGTGATAAATACACAACAAATGTACCAGAAACCGTCCCGGCAGATGAGTAAAAAAACGTCACTGTAATCCAACCTGTCATCTGATGGAGAAACAGCACATCCTCCTCATCTTCAAGCAGACTGCCCATCACATGATGACATGAAATGAAATGTGGGAACTCTGAGCCTGCCATACTGAAACACTAACTCTGACATCTGGCCCTACATTTTTATACCTTTTAAAGTCTTTGTGCAATCGCTGCTTTCCTTTGGGACCGAACGGTGTGCTCAATTTTTCTGCCCCGTAACATTCAGCTTTTGCTGCTTCTGTGTGATATTGATGCAATTTTTTATTATCTCGTTAAAAATATAACTTTTAATTTTGAAAAGAAAAATGTTTTAAAACTATATTTAAATGGGTTGTTATGGCCAGAACTAAGGGGTTCTTCTTATTTTAGGGTTAAATTAACCTTTTCATGCATAGTGGTCATTACTGGACTCCCATTAGTGTATCATTCCATACACTAGCATTGCATGGCATCACAATAATAATAATAATGTTAATAATAATAAGAATAATAAAGATGTTTTTGTCAAATGCATCCATTCTACTTTTTAAAAAAGCAGTCTTTCATCAATAAACTATTAAATAAAGTATTAACAACTGCTTAACCATATTATGTAATGCATTACTAAGCAGACACCCCCTTGGCCCTTTGCCCTAACCTTAAATACACTTCATAGTTAACAATAACAGAATCATTATTAAATGGACCCTTTGTTTAATAATGCATAATAATGCACTAAGTAACGTTAATAAAGGGACCCTTACTGTAAAGTGTTACGATTGCCTTATAGTCACAAAACAACATGTACTGGACCCTCAAATCAGAGAAGTTAAAAATAAACCTGTCATCTTTTGATTTGCACTTAGAAATGATGAAAAGACATTTTAAACAGTAAGTTGTAACAGTATTAGTACAACGGAGCCTGAATAAGAGTCACATTTATTTTATTTTTATTTATTTAACATTTATTTTTCCAGATGAGTCGATTGAGAACTCATTCTCATTTACAACGACGATCTGGCCAAGAGGCAGCAGCAACAGACACATAGTTAGCTTTACACCAAAGAAAAACAGATAAGATAAAAAAAAAATACAAGATTTAAATAAGATAAAACAGCTAGACATAAAGACAAAGGACTGTTCTCATATATAATATGTACAAGCCATCAAAATAAACTTAAAACAATCTTTAAGTACTCAGAAGCAGGCACAATGATCAGAAACTATTGATTGCAATGAATTATTGAAGGTAGATAATGGAACGTAGGTAGTGAGCTTTAGTGATTTTTGCAGTTCATTCCAGTCATTGGGAGCAGCAAACTGGAATGAGGAGCGGCCAAAGGAGGTGCGAGCTTTGGGAATAACCATAGAGATTAGGTTACTGGAACGTAAAATGCGCTGGTTGTTGGAAGTGATGAGTAATGAGTGAAGATATGACGGTGTTCTACCGATGATTGTTTTGTATATAAATTGATACCAATGTAACAACCTGCGGGAATGGAGTGATGGCCAGTTAACGCGTGAGTACAGATCACAATGATGAGTAGTGAAAGGGGCACCAGTGATTAAACGGATTGCTGAGTGATAAATGACATCGAGTTTATGAAGAAGTTTTTTGGAAGCAGTCCTATAAATGATGTCACCGTAATCTAAGATGGGAAGGATTGTCATTTTGACCAAGGTTTGCTTTGCAGAATGAGTAAAGGATGACCTGTTGCGGTATAGAAACCCAATTCTTGACTTGACTTTAGAAAGTAAAGAATTAATGTGAATGTCAAATGAAAGTGTGCTGTCAAGCCAGATACCCAGATACTTATAAGAACTGACAAGCTGTAGTTCTGTACCAGTTAGGGTGGCAGGTTGATTGCGGTAAGTTACGGTTGAAGATCATGAACTTTGTTTTACTTGTGTTTAAATGAAGGTGAAGGTTGGAGAAGGCATGGTGAAGACAGTTAAAGTTGTGCTGCAAGGAGGACAAAGCTGCATTCAAAGAACTGCATGCATATATAAAATGGTGTCGTCTGCATATAATGTATGAACAATGTTATTGATATAGATTTTGAATAAGGTTGGGCCCAGTATTGACCCTTGAGGAACGCCCATAGTTAGAGGTAGAGGAGCAGATTGGTAACCCTCTGTTCTCACTGTTTGCATACGGCCTAAGATATAACTTCTAAACCATGCCACGGATGCCTGAGAAAGTCCTATATGTTTGAGCCTGCTAAGCAAAGATGTTATGGTCTACAGAGTCAAAGTCTTTAGCCAAGTCAACAAACACAGCCACACAATATTCCTTATTGTCAATGGCACATATGATGTCATTTAGCACTTTAAGTGTTGAAGACACATACATGCTAGTCCATTATTATGCTTGTTACGGTTGTGTGTAAGCTGGTGCTTTTGGCTGCCGCTGCTCTCCAGCTTCATTTTTTTTTCTCATATTGTCGTTGTGATCTCTTCCTATGCTGTTTAAATGGCTTTACACCAGCTTGACATTGCTGTAGTCTAAATGGACATTTGCAATGTGATTTCATGACCTATCACAACCTGTTTTCTAGTGTTCAGGTAGACTGACTTACCTGGTGAAGTGGAATTTCCACTGTGCTGCTGCCTGTCACTAGCTATCTCTGGCTTCAAATCAGACCAGCGATGAGGATAAACAACCTCTCCGTTTGCTTCTTACTTGCCTAGATTGTTTTGTTATTCTAGTTTGGTCAATTAACACCTGTTGGATTTCCCAATGGCCCTTCACGTGTTTCCTGACATCACTTGAAACCAAACAGCTGACCACAGCGTCCTATAGGGCTGAACACTTTTAGGAAATTATTGAATTGTGATTTTTTTTTTCCTGGCAGATAATTGCAATTTCAATTTGAATCAGGATTTTCCTCTAATCAAGCATCAGCACAATATTCACAATGTACAGTAACATTTACAAACATGGCAGAAAATGACATCATACCATGAAAACATTAAAAGCTATTACTCTAAGAATTGCTTTAATATATATTTATTAACAAACAACCATGAAGAGTTTTCCACAGCACTGTTTTATTAAGGTGGGCTGCTTGGATGTATTATTGGGCCACCTAAATGTTTTTCTCACAAAAACACAGCTTTGACACAAACGCCATTACATTTTATACGCAAACTTTGATTTACTGTAACTCCACAATGGTTTGTGCCATCAGAAACATACAAATAATTTTTTGAAAGAGAAGGTGTGCTTTCAAGTCAGTGTCATTATGGGGATTTCCCTTTCAGCAGTTTCAGGAAGCCAGCGAATCAGCCTCACACATATGAACGGTGCAGTGAGGGGAAGAAAATGAGCGACAGAGGATAAACAGATTGGAGAGCATCAAACCGTGTCCAAAAGATGACCACAGTCATAAACAATAATGACCGTAGCAGTGCCATGAAAACAAAAACACTAGAAAAAACAACCAAACATGCCTGGTCCTTACAAGCTTGTGGCAGATGTGCCACTGTGTCTGCTCAAACATCAGCCTCCTGCATCTGACATATCAGATCCTGGATCAGCCAGAAGCTCTGCTTTGGTGATCACATATTCTGGAGATGCAATTTCAGACAGAAAACAATAGATCACTCAGCCTTAGCATCCTCGTGTCTTCATCACAGACCACAGATATCTCAAGCTCAGAATTTTTAACATCCACTCACAAGAGCAAGAGTGAGTTAGAAACTTGGCAACAAGCTCAAGACTTTTCCCAACTGAATGAATCCATCACTTCAGGAGTTTGCTCAAATTTGTCAACCTCTTGCTACCGGCAGCGGGGGCAGTCTCGCAATAAACCAATATGAGAAGTAGAATGTCTCGCAGGTTTTGTTTTACCAAAACCCACCATTTCTGTCCAAAAACCTTTAAAAAACAGTTGAATCCCAGGTTCATGCTCATTCGGTTCCTTCATTCCATTGAGACAGCTCTGGTTAAAATCACCAATGATCTTCTCATTGCAGCTCATTCTGGGATGTTGACTAATCTCATGCTTCTTTATCTGAGTGCAGCCTTCAACTCCACCTCACAAAACATCCTCCTGAACAGACTGGCAGATTTTGGAATCACCAAAACTCCTATAATTGATTTAAATCTTATCTTACAATAAAATCCCTCAAGTCCATGTTCACTCCTGTCACTTATGGTGTCCCGCAAGGTTCTGTCCTAGGGTCTCTTCTTTTTATAATTTATCTCCTCCTACTTGGCAAAATTTCTATAAATTTAATATTAAAGCAGCATTCCGCAACTTTGCAGTTATATGGTCCCTGTCGCCCTCTAGAGGCTTGCTGCGTAACGTCACTGTCATAACATTAAATCTCTCTCTCAGGCATAAAAGGCATGTTTACATTCCTAATGTCAGGAAAAAAAACAAAACAAACTTTTCCACCTCCACACATTGAATAACAACTTTATGCCCGACCAAACACAATAACCCTGGTGAAATCATTTATTACTTACCTAGCCATTAGCAGCACGGCTAGGTTAGAGTCCGTAGTTCATGCCTTTCTTTCTAAAAGAGCTCTCCAGCGAGGAAAAGACAGCCCAATAATAACTCTGGTCTTTGCTCTTGCTCTATCACGTTCTTTTCTTTTCCTATATTCCTCTGATAAGGCATTTCTAGCTTTCTTTGGTGAATCTGCCGCTGCTACAGCGAGTCTACGTTATACAATTATGGCAAGCCAAAGGGATAAAAAAAATGCCCGTCCTAAACTCACATTATGTCCGCCAAAACGCTCATTCAAGACACGCGTTTTGGCGGACATAATGCTCGCTTTTAGAACATGCAAGTTTTTGCCTCCTTTGGCATCAAAACACGAGTTCAAGACGCGCATTTTGGTGGACATAACGCGCGTTTAGAACGTGCGCTTTTTTTATCCATTTGGCTTTTCATATTCTGCCATAAAACAACACCCAGTCAGTACTTCCGGCGCTACCCCAAGCACAAAAACTGTATAGCGCAGTAAACAGACGTGGGACCCCCCAACACTATCACAGGTATGAAAATGAACATAATAGATAATATTATGATGCAATAACTTTACAAAAAAGTATCATTTTAAGGTGTAAAAGTTGCAGAATGTTGTTTTAATATTCATTGCTATGCGGATAACATCCAGCTCTACTTTTCCAACAAGCCCACCTCTGACTCTCCCTCCTACTTCCCTCTCTGATTCTTGAACAACTTCCTTCAACCAAACAGTGGCTAAAAATACATTCTCCTCATTGGTTTTAAGTCCAACATAGCCAAATCTGACAGCTTCTCTTTTAGAACCAACAACTCCTTCGTTAGTCTCAGGTAAAGAGTCTGAATTTTATCTTATCATTTTATCATTTCAGAAAGATCACTCGGGCTACATATTTCCCACTAAATAACACCAATGGACTACATCCGTCCCTCACACCTGTTGTTCTTGTTCACACCCTGCTCACATTCCATATTGACTACTGTCATTCCCCACTTTTTGTTCTCTCTTTTAAAAATCTACCCACAAACTACAGTTAGTCCAGAGCTCGGCTGCCCACATCATATCCTCCTGAGCTCCATCCACTAACCACATCACTCCAGTCTTGCAGCATTTGCACTGGCTCCTCATGATATTTCATGTCAACTTTAAAATCCTTCTCACATTCAAGGCCATCCATAATCTAGCTCCACAGATTCATCCCTGCCCATTCCACCCGACCTTCCTCCTCTATCCATATTTATGTGCCCCGTCCTGTCGTTCTGCCCATTATCTCAGGAATCCTCTCCCTCCAGACCAGTGGCGGCTCGTCCATAGGGGGCGCTAGGGTGCCGCCCCACCAGTCTCACAGGAAGAGGAAGAAGAAGAGAGGAATCACAACATGTATTTAAAAAAACATAAAATTTAAACTAAACGATCTATACACCATATGGACTGTAAGTGCTGTGCGTAATCTGCATTTAATTGTAGTTTAATAATGTTCATACTTTTAACACCATAGATATCATATATATCACTAGATGCCTTAACTGGGAGTCGACAGCGTCCCTACACGGCGGCCATCTTACCTCGGACAGCTTACGTTCCGTTCTCAATGAATGGTAGCAGATGGAAGGTGAGTGAACAACTTAAACAAAAACACTCTTAACTTGATTAAATATTAACAGATTTACAAGCGGGTTGCATTATTACAAACCTTATAGCACATAGGCTTGATAGGACATACTTTAACATTTTTAAATTAATGGGCCAAATTCGTCATATTTTACAGCCACATCTCTGGCGTTATAACAAACCAAACCGTTTGAAATTCGGTTGAAAAATGAGCAAGTTAGAGTTATTTAAATAGTACAAGCAACATTGACACCAATGTTAGGAAAGGAGGCAGCTGTCCAAGGTAAGATGGCCGCCGCGTAGGGACGTTTGTCCAATCGACGAAGAGCGCGGGAAAGGCATCTAGTGATATATATGATATCTATTCTACGAACCAAGTGGATTTTTTTACTACAAGATGGATTATTTTGACCAGCAAGGTAAGACAGAATTTAGCTTTTGACTTCATGAAAATAGCTTTGTTTTGCTTTTCATTTAGCAGTCATTGGGTGGTGTTGAGGTAGAAAACGTGGATTCTATCGTTTAAAAGAGCCTCTTCCTGTTTAGTGTGTGTGAGGTTTGCATATATTGGTGAATATGAAGCATGTTTTTGGAACAACTTTGTTGCTAACTTAGCAACAAAGTCCGTCGATTTCAAGTTGTGTGACACATAAGAATGGTAATTTGGCATTCCCTAGTGGTGATATGTGGTTAACGCATCTGAAAAACTGACCTGCAAAATGAAGAAAATAATGATCGTTTATATAGCGCCTCTCAAGATAAACACCATTCACAAGAACTAACATAAATAAAAATTTATAAAATAAATGCGCCCCACCCAAAAAAAAATTCACCAGCCGCCACTGCTCCAGACATCTGACTATTGACTCTCACTTTACAAAATTACCAAAAGTGTATTAATCTAGTTTTTTTCATTGATTAATTCATTGGGTGCTTTTATTATATTATTATTATTATTATTGACCGGTGAGAAAACCATGATGACGGGGAAAGGACTATCATCGGTGGTGGTTGGAGCTCATAAAGCTGATCATGAGTTCTGGCTAGCCGCCATCCGAGATGACTGCATCCTCGGTTTGGATTTATTGACGCGCTGGGGCGCATGTGTTGATGTTTGAGAAACTGCGCTATGCTTGGATGCTGAGAGACTTCCTCTCCAGGAGGGGAGTGACCTTCATGAGAGACGACGAGGAGTCAGAGTCGCTCAGTCGCTGCAACAGCCAGGAGGCTGGATTGAAACCGGTTCCTGCTACTGCAGCCCCGTCACCTGAGGCCGTACTTGCTATGGAGGCGTTGGAGCAACGCAGCGGGGAACACCTCAGCCCGGATCAGCGGGAGCAGTTGAGCCAATTACTGTGAGAATTTGGGGACATCTTTGCCGCGAGAGAAGAGGATTGCACCCGGACCAGCTTGGTCCAACACCGCATCGACACAGGTGACGCCACCCCTGTACGGCTTCGCCCTCATCGCCTGCCATTAGCCAAACACCAAGCGGCGGAAGGATTAATCAAAGACATGGCAGCTAACGGGGTCATCGAACCATCAGAGAGGCCCTGGGCTGCGCCGGTTGTCATGGTGAAGAAGAAGGGGGGTGGATGGCGGCCCTGTGTGGATTACCGGAGGCTAAATGATTTGACGCGCAAAGATTCGTACCCTCTGCCCCGCATTGATGACGCGCTGGATCATGTAGCTGGATCATGCTGGTTCAGCTCTTTGGATCTACACAGTGGATATTGGCAGGTGGAGTTAGCACGGGAGGCTAAACCTAAAACGGCGTTCACTATTGGACAGGGACTGTGGCAATTTCGAGTGATGCCGTTTGGGTTATGCAACGCCCCGACTACTTTTGAAAGACTGATGGAACGAGTTCTGCAGGAGATTCCTCGCAGCCATTGTGTGGTCTATTTGGATGATTTGCTTGTGCATGCTAAAGACTTTGAGCACGCTGTTCGCAACCTGAGGGAGGTTTTTGTCGCCATTCGCCAGGCTGGGCTGTGGTTGAATCCCGCTAAGTGCACGCTGCTCACTCGCCAGACCCATTTCCTCGGCCATGTCATCAGCGAGCAGGGAGTTGCAACAGACCCTGCTAAGGTTGCTGCTGTGAAGGACTGGCCTGTGCCAAAAAGCGTCTCGGAGTTGCGGAGCTTCCTGGGTTTGGCTTCCTACTACCGCCGCTTTGTGAAAGGATTTGCTACTGTGGCTAGCCCTCTGCATCGGCTAGTCAAGAAGGGCAGGCGGTTTGAATGGAGTGAGGAGTGCACTGCAGCTTTCTATCAGCTCAAGGCGGTGCTAGTTGACGCGCCGGTCCTGGCGTATCCAGACCCCGCCCAACCTTTTGTTGTGGATACAGATGCTAGCAACATGGGAGTGGGAGCCGTGCTCTCCCAAACAGGTGAAGATGGAGAAAAAGTGGTGTCTTATTACAACCACAGTCTCAGTCGGAGTGAGAGGAACTACTGCGTAACCAGGCGGGAGCTGCTAGCGGTGGTTTTGGCTGTGAGACATTTCCGGCCGTACCTGCTGGGTACCAAGTTCAATCTTCGGACTGATCATGCTAGCCTCACCTGGTTATTGAACTTTAAACAGCCGGAGGGACAGGTGGCTAGGTGGCTGGAGATTCGTCAAGAGTACGACTTTGAGATCCAGCACCGTCCCGGCCGTCAGCATGCTAACGCTGACGCGCTGTCCGGGCGTCCATGTTTAGTGACTGAGTGTTGCTACTGTTTCCGCCAGGAAGAGCGAGAACCAGAATCTGTTCCGGCAGCAGCAGGAGAGCAACACCAAGAACATTCGGCTGCAGCGGTGGAAGCTACTGAGGATCAAGAGAGGGAGTTGTTCTCCATGGAGGAGCTGAAAGATCAGCAGGAGGCTGATCCAACTCTGGCAGAGGTGAGAGCTTGGGTTCGGGACGCCAAGAGACCAGAGTGGCCCGACGTGTCCTTTCGTGAGGCTGATCTAAAGAACCTACACTCCCAGTTTGGCAGCTTGGATGTACTGTACAGGCGCTGGCAGGCACCAGGAGGGGGGACGGATCGCCTGCAGCTACTGGTGCCACGAAGCCTCCGAGAGAAAGTCCTCTACTGGGTGCACGGAGCAACAGGAACGGGGCTCTTTGGAAACAACAAGACGGTGCGACTGCTCCGGCGGAGGTTTTACTGGCCGGGTTGCCGTCAGGACGCGGAGCTCCACGTTCACTGCTGTGACATCTGCACCAGCCAGAAAGGGCCAACTCAGCGCTCCAAGGGCCCGCTACAACAGTACCTGGTTGGAGCACCGATGGAGCGGGTCGGGGTGGACATCCTCGAACCCTTCCCTACAACAGAAGCTGGAAATCGCTACGTTTTGGTGGCCATGGACTACTTTGCTAAGTGGCCAGAAGCGTACGCAGTGCCGGATCAGAGTGCTGCAACTACAGCTCAGAGGTTGGTGGACGAGATGTTCGCTCGATTTGGAGTACCTGAGGAGCTGCACAGCGATCAGGGGAGAAACTTTGAGAGCCAGCTGTTCAGTGAGGTGTGTCGGCGGTTGGGGGTGACAAAGACCAGGACCACTCCGCTGCATCCCCAGAGTGACGGGCTGGTGGAACGGTTTAACCGCACTCTGGCGACGCAGCTGGCTATCCACACCAGCCAGCATCAGAGGGACTGGGATTTGAACCTGCCCATGGTGTTGTGGGCATACCGCACTGCTGTGCAGGAGTCCAGCCAGAGCACCCCCGCGGCGCTGATGTTTGGGAGGGAGCTCCGGACGTCGGTGGACTTGGTGTTTGGGCCGGCACCGGAGATTGTGGGGGGGGCCTGAGCTGGACTACCTGCACAGACTACAGCAGCGCATGGAGGAGGTCCACCAGCTGGCCCGGACCACCCTGCTAGTGGCTGGAGCCCGGCAAAAGAGGGCGTATGACTGCCGGGCTCACAGACCATCGTTGGCTGTGGGGGACAAGGTCTGGGTTTACTGCCCAACCTGAAGGAAGGGCCTGTCCCCCAAGCTCAGGAGCCACTGGCAGGGACCCGCAGAGATTTTGGACCAGATCTCTGCGGTGGTCTACCGGGTCCGCATGCCCGGGAGGGGCCGGCGGGTGGTCCTCCATAAGGACCGGCTGGCACCGTACTGGCCACGGACAGGACAGCCAGCTGCAGGCCCTGAGCCTGGTGGGGATAAACATGGGGGGGAAGCGACGGAACCGGGGAGGCCGGTGCACGTTCGGCGCCGGCCACATCATTATTATTATTATTATTATTATGACATGCAAATTATTATTATTATTATTATTATTATTATTATTATTATGGCATGCCAAAATGTCTTCTGCTCCTTTTCCATTTACCATGGTGCAGGTGCTGAGGACAGTTCCAGAGTAACGTTGATGGGAACTGTTTCTCTCCCGTGCGAGGGGGCTTTTATTCGGGCCTGACTGAAAAGAAATTCAACAGTGTGGCCTCCTTAACTCGAAAAGACTTGTTTGGTCCCCCACCAGCTGCTTTTCATCACGACCCGGATGTTTCTGACGCCATTTTAGTGCTCCTTTAAAAAAATGTGGTGAGGGGCTCTCCTCCAGGATCTCGTCTATAAAAAATCACACAGAGAAACTGCGCCGAACTTTCATCACGGTGAGGATAACAAGTTAAATATGCGCAGCGCCTCCACCGGTCACAAGATGCTGATTAGGAGAGTGCTGCTCCGTGGAGGGAACAGATTTAATCTCTGTTAGCTGCATTTATCTACATTAAAGCGGTTTATCAAAACTGCTTTGGACTATTTAATGTCCAAAGCTTGACAACAGCTAGCATCTCGCATGTTTAGACAACATTTGTTGTCTTAACCTGTTAGCGTTTGTGTTGCCAGCGCAAAAAAACGCGTTTTGCATAAAAACCCTCAAGTTAGAATCATGTTTCGAATCGATTACAGGTGATCGATTAGGTTGGACTGAAATGGCAACCAAGATCTCACAGGTTGATGCTGGCTGCTTCTGTGGTGAAATCAATCATTACTCGTGTCATTGTCAAATATCTGGTTAGTACCCAGCATTATGACATACTGACTGTCCTTCTATGAAAGTTATACATAAAACTCCATTAACAATAGATAGCAGCGTGTATTCCTTAAAAGAAGGTTGATGTTCGTCAGTCATCCATTTCAGCCTGTCTCTGTCCGCTCCTCCATTGCAGACAGGATGCAGCCCGTCTCTCGGAGGACGATGCTTTCTAGCTTCACCTGTGTGGTTTTATCGACGCGCACAAACCGGCTAATGTCATTATTAGGAGCTACTCACCCCGTATCTGGGCCATCTATAGTCGTCTCATTATCCCCAGTGAGACTTGTGGAAAGCAGGCACGCACGACTCCACGCCTTGTAGGCGGGACACGAAGTAAATGTCACCGTCTGCAAATGAGGCAGACCCTTCCCCTCTCCAGCGTCTGAACCCAACGCAGGCAGCTTTCCCTCAAATCTGCCCCTAAAACATCACACTGCTGCATCTCTGTTTGACAACTAAGCACACGAGTGCATTTTAACAGGCAAGATATTAGACCCAAGTTTGAAAATTAGTCACCCAATTAAAAAAAATTAGCTTATGTATGTTTATTATTTTGATGCTTATCTGTTTGTTTAGTTACATTATTGCATTTTGCTACGTTTTTATGTTTTTTTCTTAGTTGCAAATTTTTAACATAATAACCCAATAAAAATTTTATCTTCCAGGTTTCAACACACACAATGAATAAAATAATCTGTCGCTACCTGGTCAATGATCGATGGTCGTGCACGAAAGACACAAAAATTCACATGACAGTTTTATTTTACACAGAAAACCATGTTTACAGGAAAAAATGTCCAGCCTCAATGTGATCGGTTACACAAGCTCAGAGAAACGCTGCTGGTGAAAACAACTGCACTTAAATTCACTGAGGGAACAACTTCTTGTGGTCATTTCCATCTTAAATATCATGCAGAACATCACAAAAATAGTATCTGACACATTTAGTTTCACAGACAAACAGATGCACCAAATCTCAAATGTTGTACAGGCACAGAAACTCAGATCACCCGTTTGAAGAAAGTTTTAAACATGTGGCAGATAGTGAATCAGGCCTAGATGTTAGCCAAGTAACACATTTGCTAAAATAACAAACTAGATTTGTATCTTTATTTTTAAACAAATTAAGTTTTTCCTTATAAAATGGTGACATTTTACTTTAGAAAAAGTTTCCCCTTTAATTCTGGACCATCAGTGTTTTATGGAATTCCAGCATAAATCAAAATGACAGAACAAATATTAACTGACACACTTTATAGAGGCAACAATATGATGAAAGTTGAGGGTAAAAGGTTTACCCACACGTACACATCACTGCATAAGACACCCAGATAAACAGACGGTATCAACAGAAGGGTAACAAGGCTGTTTAAGGCTTTTAACACCATTTATGAACACGACAGCAGGGCTTCAGCAAGCAAAATGTTACAGGAGTGATCTTTTTTGTTCCCAACAGCACACGGCATCGACACTGAAAACACACCAACACTGTAGGCTCAAGTTTGGCGTCTTGCTGACGCTTTTTAACCCACAAAAACCACACAAATGTTCAACGAAAAGTAATGAGATCTACATCAAACAACGCTGAGGAGTTGGAGAAAAACAGTTTCCACTGACAAACCAGACAGTAAACTGAAGACTTTAGGGGAAAAAGCACAGAATGAATCATTAAAACATGGAGATATTTTGACCCGTCTTGAGGATTAATGAGAACTGTAAGATTTTTACATCATTTCTCCAGCAGGTTTTCACCCAAGCGTTAAAACAGCAAGGGTCAAATAATCTGATTTTAAACATAAAGCACAGTTTTCTTAATTACCAGTGGGAAAATGTTGATTTTTAGCCACCAGAGTAAAACCAGAGGTTGTATTTAGATCAAAGGTATTAATATTAGGTTTTAATTTGTTCCATCAATTAAAGAATCACCAATAAGTCAGATGTTCTTTATAGTTTCATTTACAGTCCAGCAGCATTCCCATAACTGAGATTTCTACTGATGATTTAAGAGTTAAACCCGTTTATGGTGCATCTGTGTGCATCCATGTTTATACAGAGGGATCATTTAGTTTATTAATATTAGAGCAACAGGCCTCATTCAGATCAGTTTAAATGCAAAGATACGAACATGAATATTCCTGCAGCTTCAGATGAAATGGTGTTTACAAAAACCTGCCCACATTCACAAATCAGCTTTTATAACACATCCTGATAGCAAATAGTTCAAGCTGCTGCCCCATGCCCAAAGAATCTCTATGTCGGTAAAAAGTTATGTGTGTATTATTTATGCATAAGTCATTACAAACTCTAAATGTGTCTCAAAATTAATACATTTGAAAAATAGGTAGAAAACTATCTCATCTACATCGAGTCCTTATTCCATGATTCTGAAAAAAATTAGTTTGTGTAAAAAGAAATCTGTGATTTAAAAAAAACAAAGGTGAAAATTGGTCCGAACGTTTTTCTGCAGAAACACGGCGTTAGTTATTTAGTTCCACATCCAGGCTGCGTACAGCATCAACACCCATCACCAAAAACAGTAAATTAGTTCCGTCATTAATGACGATAACCGCCAAGACGAGCTAACCAACGTTAGCATCAAATATAATATGAGAAAGCATTTTGTTAGATCAGAAATGTGACTAAATACAGAAAGAAAATAGTTGAGATTTAATTTAATTTTAAATAAAAAATTATAATGAAAGTAAAATAAAAATCTATGATTTAATGTTTGAAAAAAACTGGAAAAAAAAAAGATCAGAAATATTTGCTAAGTTTTGGTGCAACACAAATTTTGAATGATAATCTGATAACATCTCATTTCCTTTTCTGGTCCTTTTATCAGGCTGATGCATTTAGCAGTTCAGACAATCCCAAATTCATTTACACTTTTTTTGTTTTTTACAGAAAACAATAGTTTCAACAGGAACAAATAACACTATATATATGAAGGCCATGTAGTCACATATTACACCATACATATCCACGTAGATCAATCTGTTACAATAACTTTGTTCCTATATAGTAATGTAACATAACACTGACTGTAGGTTGTAATGGGAGTCGATCGGTCAAAAATGCTTTTCATAAATTAATTTTACAAACCGTGCAAAAGCTCTAGGGCCCTAACCCGACTGTTTTACAATGACTCATATTTACAGAGTAATTCACTCATGCATCATTATTTTCTGTTTTAAACTCAACATCAGCATCACTAAACCGTTAGGAACACTGGACCTTCACAAGCATTATTATATTTGGGTCATTCACACTGGAAGGTGCCATCTTATGTACACTCATTATGCTCGATTCTTTGTGATGAAGGCAATTCATAATAAAATATAGCTCTGGAGATTGATAGACTTTTAGGGTGTTGTTTTAATGAGCTGGACTCATCTCTGGGGTTCATTGACTGGTTTGGGAGTAAATAATAGATTCTATTTAAATGCATCAATAGGAACTAAGCTAATGCAACTCTATTCCAGAAAGTGCTAATGAGATGAACAGTGGTAGAGGGAGAGAGAGAGGCAGTGGAAAAGCCAGAGGAGGAGAAAACTAGAGGAGAGACTATGTTGGTGAAACCACTACCATGCTGCAGCATCCCAGCTCTCCTCAGCAGGTTTTGAGGGACTCTTCTTTGTCTTGCCATCTGCATTCTCCCAGTTGTTGTCCCAGGCTTCCCAGCTCTCCCCTGTGCTGTGTTTGTTGTTGGACGCTCCTTCAGAGCCCCAATTGTCCCAACTGTCAGAGCTCTTCTTTGCAGAATTATCTGCCATGGTCCAGCTGTCACTGCTGGGAGATTTCTTTTCCTTTAAGGAGCTGTTGCTGCCAAACGTTTCCCAGAAGTCCCTGGACATGGGCTGGCCAGAGCTGCCTTGATACCCCTCGGTAGCATCCATGTTCTGGTAGCTCTCTGCACCAGACCTGAGCAGGAAAACCAAAGGAATTAGTTAATGGAACAAACAACAAAATCAAATAAGGTCTTTTCCTGTTTTAGATGCAATTGTTTTACCCATCTTGTGGTTTTCCAGACAACAGATTGGTCAGTTTTGAACCCGCTCCCTGCATCTGAAAAATGTAAAAATAATAAATACGTTAAAAAATATTACTTCACGCCTCAACAATAAGACAAAGACAAAAAATAAAATTACAGACTCTTAAAGGAGTTTAAAAAGTGAAACAATTGACCTTTCGCCGAGCCCCGCCCCCCTTAGTTACTGTTGCCAAGTCCGACAATAAGTGGATCAAATACTGCAGCTCCGCAGATTTCCGTGATGGAAAGAAGTAGACAGATGCGTGTCAGCGACATTTTTTGGAGCAATTCATCCTCAATATCATCCAGATCGAGGCAAAAGGGTTACAGTATGCAGTGGAGGGATACATTAGTGTCGGCTCCGCTGAGCGAAGCGTAGCAGGGAACAAGGAGTTGGGAGTTTCGGGAGAAGGTCCGGCGTCCGGGGACGCGTGGATCCGAGGAGCGGTGGCGGCGATGCGGTGTCCCTGTGAGCTGTCAGATGATCTGAGCTGCAGGCAGCTCTAACGGAGAAAAGCTCCCGGCGCTCTGCATCGCTCAGTTGATCATCTCAGCTGAGTCTGTTTATAAAATGTAACTTTTTATGCCCGTGTTTACTGTTATTTTCAATAGTTCCCGGCCGGAGCTCGGCATTAATTCATCACGTGATCATGACACCACCCGTTGTTGCGCCATGGCTTAATGTGCGTTTATAAGACACACGGTTGAGGTAATATTACGCTGATTTGCCGGCACAATGTCTTATCTAAAAGGGTCTTGGATAGTCTGGGAGGCGGACCTCCGCCCAGCCGCGGGCAGGGGGAGCACTCATGCTTGGCTGTTGCTGGTTGAGCTCGATAAGGAGGTTCTGAAGGGGAAACGAAGGAGACACGACTACTATCGAGGCTAATGCTTAGTAGTAAACTAGGCTTAGCTTCATCATTTTGTTTGGAGTTGTCGGATAGTAACAATTGCTATGATGTGTGATTGGACAATAGCCGTTCTGGGGGCAGGGCCGGCGAAAGGCTAATTACAATATAGTTCAAAATTAGCAACACATCGAATAAAAAAAGTTAGCAAATTCAGTTTTATTAAAGCAGTAATCCAGAGTTGTACCATTTCCAGGAATTATGTATGATTTTTTTTTTTTAGAAATCCATAAAAGAGATCATTTTACCCAGTACTGTGATATAATAAAGTCCCATTAAAGTTAAAGTCCCATTAGTCATCATCACACACGGGTGAAATTACATCTCCGCATTTGACCCAACCCCATGGTGGGGAGCGGTGAGCTGCATTTGTGGTCGCGCTCGGGAACTATTTGGTGGTTTAACCCCCCAATCCAACCCCTTAATGCTGAGTGTCAAGCGAGGAGGCACTGGGTCCCATTTTTTCAAAGTCTTTGGTATGACCCGACCAGGATTTAAACCCCGATCTCCCAGTCTCAGAGCGGACACTCTACCACTAGGCCACCAGAGCTGGTTAATGGTAATGTAGGCGACATGTACATTTTTCCCGTAAGCAATTTGAATTGAGCGCGGCTCAGCATTAGCCAATAGCGTTAGACATGTGCTTACATACAGATATCGGTTACAAAGCGTGCACATGCATTTGTGGAAATACCTAGACAGACGGAGAGTTGGTGACATTTCATATGGACATTGGACAAGTCTAAATAAATGACTACATATATGACAATAATTGTAAATCAATGTGTTTAGCTCTGTTTGCCAGCTAGAGGTCTGCACTGACGAATGAAAGGTGTTGCTTCCAGCCCTAATTGTAGAAGTGGAAGGGGGACTTAAAGGTGCGATACATTTTTCCGCCTCTAGATGGTGCCCTCTGACAAAAAACTCTGGATTTCTGCTTTAATGGAGGCTAATCGTGACACTTTTCAACATTGTACTCACCACCAGAATATCAACAGCAGCACAAAAACACAAGAAATCACATTTCATTAGCATTGTTCATTATTATCAGCACTGCAAACCCAGTCTCCTGAGAGGGTAGTATACCGTAAAGAAAGTCAAATAAAACTCTGAGCTGAACTGCCGGTACACAACGGATGTCGATTTAAAGCCCGGGTAAAATGAGATGGCATTGACTCTGGGACGACTCCTCTCACTCAGGAGGCTGGTTTTGCATCACTACAGCGTGGCAGACACCTGCCCATCCTACCTTGTTTGCCAGCCCTGTGATGCTGACCGCCATTTCATCTAGCAATTTGCCATCTTTGACCTGGATGAGCCAAATTAGGATTAAAATCTTTGAAAACCACAAACGGTTGAAAATAGGTTTGCTACATAGATTCTGTTGTGAAAATTTCTCTTGTGAAGACGAGGAAAGAAGTGATTTTGGTATAACGGCACTAATTAACAAGACAAAAAGTGACACACCAGTAAAGACGCTCACACACCACACACTCATTTAGTTAGCAACGCCAACTGTACATTAGAAGACAAAATCTATTTGCTTAAATCTTTCAATCCCTGGATTTCTAAGCACCCAATGAGATTGTTTTTTGTCATTATAATTTTATAAAGTCACTTCCTCAGGATTTGTTTTAATAAAGAGAGTTATTGTTTTCCCGTTAACACATTAAAACCCATCTCAGCAGCTTCTCACTTGATAGTTAAAATTAAAGTTGTTAAGCAGAAGTATTTATTTCAGAGGATACTTACCATGGCCTCTGGTATGGTAGGGTAATATTTAGGTCAAAGAAGAACTCAGGTAGAGAGTTTAAAGTCAAAACATCTGCAAAGACTGAGTGTGCACTGATCAGCCGACACAGGTCCTTCTGCCACCAACGCACCAACTTTAACAAAATGTATTAAAGTAGTCCGAGTCCAGCTGAGTGTGAGGTTGGGTGTACATAGATCAGGTTTGCTACCCATCCCATTTTACCATCTGCTGGGAAAATACATGCAGCTGTTTTAGTGAAGGACTCCTGTTGCCATGTCAGAGGTGTGATCAATCTGTAGTCTCAGTCTCTGTGTCTCAGAGTTAATGTCCATCTTTGTCATCTCATAAAAATGAACAGACTTCAGCTCTGAGTGGCCATATTATTATGGCTGATCAGTGTACATTTTCAAACAAGGAGCTGCTGATTGTATGTATATATATACACATACAGTGGAGGGAATAATTATCTAACCCTTGCTGATTTCCTAAGTTTGTCCAATGACAAAGAAATGAACAGTATCATTTTAATGGTAGGTTTATTTTAAAAGTGACAGATAGCACACCAAAAGGAAAATTCAAAAAATGACTTTCATTTCTTTGTCATTGGACAAACTTACAAAATTAGTGAGGGGTCAAATAATTATTTCCTCCACTGTATATACAGAGTTCAAAGAAAGCAATCTCAAAAACCTAAAAAGAATGAATTTTCTTTTTTGGGATCATTAAAGACCAGCTCAAGGGTGCAGATTATTTAAAGATTAAATCTGCTTTAGAAAAGCTAATATGCAGATATGTGAAGGGGTCCATTTAAACCTAAATAAAATATGTTTGCTAAATGCCACCAGTGTAAATTTGTAAATAAACACTGAACTGTAAAGCTCTTGTTTCACAGTAAATTAACTGTGAGATGAGACAAATGTGGACATCTTCAGAAGGTGCTGGACCAAAAGCACGGATAAACCATGAAAGGAGGCTCCCACAATGCACCACTCCTGTTGTGGTTTGTTTCTGATGGTTGTTAATCAGTTTGTTGATCTGTGGAACAGCTGCTGAGATCAAACATCTCCTCTGGTCAATAAAAAAACTAAATTAAGCCCTAAAATGTGTGAGCCTTTTACGGTGTTTCCACCTAAAAATATTCCCTAGTATAAAATAATCCCACACCTAAATTACTTTCTACTTTAAATACAGTTCAGCCTCTCACTCAAATGATAAAGAAGTAGAGCTTTACTAAAGCTAAAAAAGGTAATTGAAAGCTGAATTCATTTAAAAACTGTGACTAAAACCATTTGAAGCTAAATCCAGTGACTGTGCTGACAGTTGTGGACTCAGATGTTCTCCGATAAACCATTCACAGCTGGATTTGGCTCCAAATCTACCGGCTGAGTCACAGACTGGCAGGAGGAGATTTTTTTGGCCCATTTACGACTGAAGACTTTGTCTTTTAATGTAAGCTGGCACAGAAGAGATAAAGATGAAGAGCAGCGCAGAAAATAGCACATTCACATCTGAAGCTGTTTTTGACTAAAGCATCGCATCCCACCACCAAATCAACAACTTCAAACATCAATGTTACCTTTTCTTGAGTAGGTTTGATAACATTCTCATTTAATGTCTGTCCTAACTCTGTGGCCTAGTTGGGAGTCAGAGAGGAGAGTTTACTTAAATAAAACATTTTAACATTCACACTCCAGCAAGTTATTCTCCAGCTGCATTCAGAGACAGAACATTTCTATTCACAAAGACAATGAAAATCAGCCTCTAGAGGGTGTAATGGTCATAAAGATGGGGCTTTAATTAGATTACTTCTTAAAAAGAGAGCACTGCATTGACATTAATTAATCTCTAGCTTGATAAAATGCAGTAGATTTCATGGTTCACTTATAATGAGAGCCTTTCTACAACTGTGCTCAAAAGTTGTGAAAATGACTCAAATATTAATCAGCACATAGTTTACTGCCTCGGTTGTAGTTTGTGCATACTACTGAATGTTCTTGTGAGTTAATTAAAGACCAAGTTCACTTGTTTTTTCAACACGTTTGCAGTGGTCTAAATTAATGCTTTGAGAGATGATCTCTGGGGGGGGGCAGCGAATTTTGGAGCCTTATTTCCTGATATTTGGACATCTCTCCTCTGATTGGCTAACAGCAACGTGACTACCACTGACTGTTTGCTCTGCAACGTTGATGTTTTATCTCCACAAATAACACAAGCCTGAAGGAGTTTTGCCGTGTTGTGGAGTCGCTAATGCTAACGGTTAGCTTCTACTAGCTGAGACGTTCTCTGCTGTATTAGAGTTAAAAATTAATAAATAAAGGCAAACTGGCATTTTAATAAGGAACCATGTTGGAGCTCTCAACTATCTTTGTCTTCTAAAGTTGTGCCTTCAAACAATTTTTATTTCTCCCCCTGGTTTATTACTGGAAAGAATATTCAGTTTGGTTTTTTGTTACCATCTGAGAGAACTGTGTTAGGCCCAGTCCCAATACTCGCACTGCGCCCTACGGTCCTCAGCAAAATGCACTTGGAGGAGGCGTGCAGTAAGGCTTCGAGTGCGTAGTACACAGGTGTGCAAATAACTGCCGAATTGGGACAGTGAGCATTGCGTCATCGACAGTAATGCATGCTGGGATGTCAGCTGCCGTTTGTGCAACTTTAAAAAAAAATGTATTAACAACTTTCAAAGAAACAAAATTTACATTCATTGTTGTCCACATTAAATATTAATCTAAAACAATCAGAGCATGAATAAATATAATAATCGTCTTAAAACGAACGTTTTTCATTTCAAAATACATATTCTCAGAAAAGGCACTTGAGCCAATGCTCCACCTTCCTCTCAAAATTCCCACACAGCAATGGATTGTGGGTAATACCTTTGTCCGAAGTCCACATTGATGTGGACTTGGGCGAAGTGCAGATAAAGGGTGAAAAAGGGGCGTGGTCAACTTCCGCACCTGAGAATCAGGACACCCTACGCACTCGCATCCCTGGTCGGGAATGCGCAATTGAAGGGTGCAAGAGTGGAAGTGCGAGTATTGAGTTTGGGCCTTACTGTAGCTTTGCCACTAGACTGTTGCTTCATCAGAAACGAACCTCTTTCCCTTCAGGTGGTAACATCAAAATTACTGAAGTTTTATTTCTCTCCTTTTTAATCTACTCTGTGTGCAAAACGACTGAACCAAAGTCAAAATTCAGTGGACAAAGCTGAAATGTCAAACCATTACACCTCTTCAGCTCTACTGGCAATGATATAACAAAAACAGTCGTGCATGAAAGGATAACCCTTAACAAATAAGACTAAACAGTAGCTAAACTAAAACTATACAATAATATACAGTTCCCAGCTCAAAAATATTTTGTGTTAACAACCAGATGCACATGCAGGATGCAAAATGTTCATAATTAAAGAAACGAGAAGCTGACATAACAGTATAACAATGGGTGCAGCTTTAAATGGAGAAGCACCATGCAACTATGAATGGCTTTACCGGTTCTGGAGGGGCTTTGTAACCCCTCAACTACATCCAGAGAAGGCAGAAAGATATTAGTAGCAGCACCGTTATCACTGGTTCAAAGTTTACATTGTATTTTTAAAGAAAGTCACATTAGCGTACTGCGTGTGAACGTTTACACTAAAGTGAGAGGAGATGTCTTACTACACTTACCTTTAAAGTCGCTTGGTTTGCCAGTTTTGTTGTCTGTGGGTGAAAAAACACATATGTGAGTTTAATAGTTTTTGAAGCAACAACTGAGTACAGAAACTCATCATATTAAAGGCATACTATGCAAGTTTTTCATATTTTTAAATAATTTCTTGAGCCAGTTTGTGCTAAAATGACCCTTTACAGGGTTAATGAAATGTCACTCAGACCCCCTCTGTGGCCAGAATATCGCACTTGCAACTTCAGAGTGCTGGTCCGGTCTCTGTTGGACTTAGTAAAATGGAGCTGACATGCCTGGTGCTGCAGTCTGCTTCCAGCATGTTTCCAGCATGTTTTAGATCGTGAACACAGCTGATTTGTTTGATTTAG
Organism: Aphyosemion australe; assembly: GCA_006937985.1. Lineage (NCBI taxonomy): Eukaryota > Metazoa > Chordata > Actinopteri > Cyprinodontiformes > Nothobranchiidae > Aphyosemion > Aphyosemion australe. The sequence continues at coordinate 410,242 of SSNS01000480.1, forward strand.
TGATGAACCGCTCCTGTAGACACTAATGAAGGCTGAGGAGACATGTTTCACATTTGGTTTCACTAACAGACACTAGGGGTGCTAAAAACAAGCCAAAACTGCATAGTATCCCTTTAACTTCTGTTAGTTTCATTTCACTCACATTATCTTTAGCAATTGAAGCAAACTTGCTAGCTCCGACTGTAAAACTGCTCCAGCCCTAAAAGAAACAAAACAAATACACATAGCATTAAACGTGAGGGGTTCTGCAACAACAACAACCTAACTAAAACACCTGGGTCATGACCTACTGTGTAAATTGAGGTCATGGCATTATTTATGAAGTCATCATCTTTCTTCTCTGGGGTCACTGTGTTGCCAAAACCAACATAACGATTGTCTTGGTTTCCACTGTAACCTCCGCCACTGAACAAGAAAACAGTCAAACATAAATATCAAACAAGTTCACAAAGAATTTTTAAAAAATAGCAAAAAAGGGTATGTCAAAGAAAAAACGTACCTCTGATAAGAGTTAACATCATCAGATAACCAGTCCTCAAAAGCTTTGTCACCAGAACTTACTGGGTTCTGTCCAGGTCCTCCAGAGCTGAAATAAAGATGCTTTAATGGCTGCTCTTTGTCTGGTATTACAACCAGAGCTGCTTTGTCCGAATCTGTTTTCTCTTACCGATGGGAGGTTGAAAGGCCCATCTTAGGCTGAGGTGGAGTCCAGTTTTTAGCAGGAGATGTCTCAATGGACCATTCCTTCCCCTCTGCTAAAGTTGCTACCTATTATATAAAAAAAATCCTTCTCAGCAGAAGTTATCATTGGACTTATTTATTTAGCTACATATCTCCCTTCTAACAAGGCAATGCAGCATAGTTTAATAAACTGAGTCTGTCCCACCTTGTCTCTGAACAGCGCCGCGGCTTTGCTGTTGTACTTCTCCTGTAAAGTCCAGTTGGGGTCATAATCATCTTGAAGTTCAAGAAACAGGCGAAATTTTCCATTTCCTCCTGCTTTCATTTTCTCCAGCTCAATATCTTTCCACTTGTCCATGGTGACTGAGCGCACAAAACTAACAGAAAGGAGATGAATGAAAAACAGAATGTGTTTGAATGTTAGTAACGGAAGAAAAAGGAGATTGGCCTTTTATGGTTCGCTAAATACATTTTTTTAGCAAACATTTAAGCCATTTTTATATTTTAATAAAGACAAAATATCTTGCAAGCATTAGGGATAAAGAGAAACATTGCCCGACCAATATTTACCATATATATATATATATATATATATATATATATATATATATATATATATATATATATATATATATATATATATATATATATATATATATATCGCATCGGCCAATATACCTCTTTAGGACATGGTTATAGATTTTAGACGCTCCACACCATCTCTTCCTGGCAGTAGTATCATCCACGGTAATGTGGTTGAGGTGGTGGATAAGTATAAATATCTTGGTTCTTGGATCGACAACAAGTTGCGGTTTGACATAAACACAGACTCAATTTTTAAACGTGGCCAGCAGAGAATCTATCTTTTAAGGAAATTAAATTATTTTCAGGTAAATAAAAGGATTCTCTGCAACTTTTATTGCTGCTTCATAGAAAGCCTTTTAACGTTTTCATTCGTTTGTTGGTACAAAGGTTTGTCGGTGAAAAATAAGAACAAACTGCAAAATATTGTCAAAATCTGCTCCAAAATCATTGGAGTCAAACAAAGAGACCTTCAGTCTCTATGGGAGGAGCAGGCGCTAAAGAAGGCTAAATGTGTTTTGGGTCAGCCTCGCCACGCTCTACACTCTGAGTTTTCGCTCATGCCATCAGGGCGTCGTTTTTATGTTCCCTCTCGGAAAACAAATCGTTTTTCCAACTCTTTTATACCTTCTGTTATTGACATGTTAAACTTTGAAGGACGTGTGATTAAGAAACTTGGACCCTGGGTGTGAGCCCATTGCGATGGTTAATTACCACTAGATATTCTACGCCTAAAGTAATGTTGGTGCTGACACACATTGCTTGACTGATTGTTTGATTGATTGCTTGTTTGTTTGTTTTGTATAATGCTGTTATGGTATGCTACAAATTAATTGCCCTTTGGGACCAATAAAGTTTTCTGAATCTGAATCTTTAACAGAGCTGATTTTAAGTCAGGCACATCTGCGGGCAGCTCAGTGCTGCTCCTGAATTTTATTTAAATGTATATTTACATTCCTTAAAAACATCTGCTTAATTTTTTGTATATTTAATGCTTGGTCAGTTTGTTGATGTGTTTGATCAACTTTACGTAATTGTTTGAGCACAAAATTAGGACTCAAGAGTTGGTTAAAGTCCGAGATCAAAAAACGATTAGGTTTAGAAAAGTTGTGTATCAAGTGTTATTAGTGATATTTTAACAGGCAAATAAGGCAGAAAATGTCTAAACATCAGCTGGCCATGACCTCTACATATCATCATCAGTATCAACAACAGAAAATCCCACATCGGTTGACCTCCAGCGTGCATACCTCAAATGAATAAATCCAAGACCCATTCCACCAATCCTACCTGAGATGCACCCCCAGGCCCCTGTGTTTTCCAGAACACTCGAGGCAGATCCAAATCCCGTACGTTACACTGACCCACTGAGGGTTAAAAGCCCCGCACTCAAAACACAACTGAGAAGAGAAAAGATTCAGTAAATCAGACTGTATAGAAGCCTGATCCTGTACAACTATTCTGCATTACAGTGGTATTAAAATCAACATTTCTACATAAGTCTATGTAGTTTTTCCTAATTTAAGATAAAATAGCTGTTTTCTTATTATCCAAATAATACAGTTAAGTAGCTACAACTGCCAAATAAGCTCTCCAACCAAATGTCACCTGGCAGAGATGTTTCCATCTAAAATTACTCTCCATTCATTTGATCATTGATGAAAGAACAGTGTTTCTGAAGAATCAGAAGGTGTTTCACTGAAAGTCTGCCAAACAAATGCTACCTTCTATGTGAAGAGCACCAGGCTGACACAAGGAGACTAACTGGGGAGACTTTAAGCCACTTACATTATTTTCATCTTGTGTTCTCACTTCCTTTAGAACTCTTCTGGTCCTTGGACTCGCCATGATCACCCACACTGAAAGAGAATTTTTGTAGATCTTTTATTAATATCAAAAGCAAACTGTTAATTTAATCACTAAGATGTAATCAACAGTATTTCACAAAATAAATTTGCATAAAAGTGACTGATCCACAAGCCTCCAAAGGCTGATGGCTCTAAAAAGAAACTCTTGTTTTGATGTTGCATCCTAAAACAAAACTGAACCGACTCCAGGCAACAGACTTGCTTCTATTTAATCGCTTCTCGCTTGGAAAGAAGATGAGATCAGCTGGCTGCAGCTACAAAAAGCAACAAAATAACTGGTTTATTCTTTCCAGAGACAAGTCATCTAAACACTCATCAGATCACATGTTTTTGGAGATAATTCAAGAGATCTGCTGAAAAATGATAAATTGAGTTTTTGTTCAGCAAACACTGACAACACTTTAGAGAGATTTGAAATGGTATCACATATTGACCAACATGGATACCCATCACTTCTTTTAAGCTGATAGGACAATAATAATAATGAGGCTTTGATGTTAAAGTTCAGTTGCTGGGGGGACTGAAAAGTTGTAGAGGAAGTAGTTAGTCTCACTAACTGCAGTCTTGGTTCTGGGATGTTCCCTGTCAAGCTGTCAGAGGTAAGCCCTGGCAATAATATCACTGGTGAAGAGGAGGAGGAGGAAGAGATTGGCAACAGCTAAGAGAAAGTGTGTTCATAATATCCTCGGGGCAAAACAAGAGTTGTCAGACTCAACCAGGAGCTACAATCAGTGACTGCTTCCAGGTGGATTTCAGGCTAAATATGGAGAAATCTGTCAGCATGGGGGTTTAAAAAGAAGGGTCAGAACAAGTCTCAAAAATAAACGACTTTTGGCAGACAGTCAATTCAACAGAACAAACAAACCCAAGAGCTAAGATTCAGTTTAAATACTTTTCCAAGATTTTTTTTATTAGATTAGCTCCTTTGGGAGTAAACCCCTAAGACCAAAGAAAAAGGTGGAATACTTCTTCTAGGTTAGAAAGAGATATAAACTTTTCAAATGAAAGAGTCTGTATCTCAGTTCCTTATTCAGAGGATGGATCTTAATCTGGAGCAACACACACTCTCCCCCAGAGTGTGGTGGTAAAAAATAAGCTGAGTCAAAAAGCTAAGCTTTCCATGTACTGGTCCATCCAGTGTTCATATTTTCAGTTTTGAATGTTACTTGTGAGATTTGGATCGTGACCCAAAGAATAAGATCTCATAAGCAAACTGGTGAAACTGGCTTCCTCTAGTCTACAAAGTGCCTGGCCTCAGCTTTAAAGATAAGGTGAAGCACTCATAATAGAGGACACAGAACCAGAACCTGCTGGACCTACGACAGACCTCCCAGCCTGGGAGAGCCTCGGAATCTCCCAGGATTCCCCAAAGAAAGAGTGATGGAGGGAGACAAACAAATGGGGAAAGATGGAGATGGCAGATGATCATTTATACTATGGTTACTCAAAATTAAAATACAAATAAGTTACACATTTATATTTCATATTCATATATCAGAAATGATTAGGGTGTATGTTAAAGAGTCAGAGGCCAGAGAGGGGACTATTTTTTTTTTCCAGGAGTAAATCACAACACAAATGGCTGTCAAATAATAAACCTTTCAGCAGTGACTTAAGTTTCCTCCAAAGAAAGCTGAAATAGAATAAGACAGTTTAAATACAGATTTATTAGGAATTATTTTATTAGATATTAGTTAAAATAGCATTCAATATATATTGATGCATATTCTCACTGAAACGAGACTGAAATGAAAAAAGCAACAGATGTTTTCTACTTGTTGTAACCCGTCAAAAAAAGCACTGATTACATAAAAATGATCTTAGGTCACTGTCATGGTAATATCCCTCTTCTCCTCAGTAAATTGTAGTCGTGTCAGGCTTCCCCCACTACTAGTCTTGATGTTATTCACATGTTAAATTGAAATCAAACAACATCTTGACAGAAGTTGGTGACGCGGTTACTGTTTCTAATCCCGGGTAACATTTATAGGCAGGGTTTCGTAATTGACACAGGATTGATGAAAAATCAGTGAACTGGTTGGTTCGTGATGCTAACGTTAACCGCTAGCATGTTACCTGACTGAGGCTGATGAACAACAAGGACGCTGGTTTCAGACTCTGTAGGCTTCGCTGATTAACTCCCCGGAGGATTTTCTTCTGTTGCGGCGGCACAGCAGATGTCAGGCTGTCACAGACTATGTCGAGTCCACAAAAGAGCAATTACAAAATCGCCGATGTTAAAAGCCGGTAGCCATGTTCCTGTTTGCATACGTTGGCAGAGAAATGCATCTTGGGAAAAGGCTTCTTCGTGAAACCTTTGGTGAAAGCGCGTTTAAAGTGCGCGCTACTGCCCTCTATCCGTGTGGATTGTTACTACTTAAACACATTTTCTCCATTGAAGGGAAAACACACAAAAATAACAGATATCAGTAGTATTGAACAAGAACATTTATTACCATAATAGGCAACGGAAATGTGATAGTAGCTACAAAGAAGAAGAAGACCTTTCAAGATAAAAATTGCTTCACAAGCACAATAAAATAATTCAAAAGATATTTATTTCAAAATATGAATTGTTTCATTGCTAAACTCTACTTGTGATAACTGGCCCCCTCAACATGTCTTATCAAATGCAAACTCTACAGTGCATTGATGTGGAGCTATAGCTACAATATAATAACATCACAGCTTTATGCAACTATTGCATTATGTTTAAAAAAAATGGTGATTATGTTTGACTGATGATAATGACAAGAACCTGAAACAGGATGAATGAATGAATGAATGAATGAATGAATGAACTTTATTGATCCCACAATGGGGAAATTTCACATCAAAACACATATAACAGGATCAGGCTGAACTATGGGCAGGCTGCTATGCTGATAGCACTCCCGTTGAAGATAAGCAAAGGCTCTGCACAAGGGTAGGAAGGGGTGATGGAGAAAAACATTTGCCCCCCTCTGCTCCCATTGCCACAGAGTCCAGTGCACCGCATCAATGTGTACACTTTGGCCACTCAGAGGTATGTGGGGGGTTCTGGGGGATGGAGGATATGTTGACCCCTGTAGGGTTTCATGGCCTTCACCGGGTCACAGTTCCAACCAGGTGAGGAGGGGTTCACAACGTCTGTCCACATTCCTTCTGTAAGTTTTTTTTTTTCTTCAGCCTCCAAGGCTAAAGACTGCAAGGGCACCAGATTCTGATAAGATGATTTGTTTTGGAACAGGCAGGGATACGTTTCCTCTCTGCCTTCAGTCTCTGCTGTCTCAACTCCTCCAAATAGCCTAATAATGGGGTTTAAACTTCTCTGCACCATGCTGTAACCGCTCTCTCCATGTTGATATCCACTTTGAGTGTTAAAGGTGGAATCACAGCCAAAGACTCTATAGCTTGTGATTCATCTCGACAATCATCTGAGCCTGTACATTTACCGCACAGCAAAGGATGTAACATTAGGCAGTGACAGGCAAAATGAAAGACAGCCTAGTCAAAGTCAGAATAAGACATGTTCAGAACACAGCGCAAGTTACATGAAACGTGATTTATTGCAGGTTTTGTGGCATGTTGTCGCAATCAGAATGTTCCCCTAGGTGTCAAATAAATAAACACTGGGACAGGGACATGGAAAGTCATGTTTTATTGAAGGGGTGCTAGTTTTTCCAACTCAACAGAAGAGCTACTGGTGCTCAAATTTCTAAACGAGCTAATGTTACCTCTGATAGACATGTGCCAAATCACACTGCACATAGCAATGGTTGAGCCCAAACCTCGACAGGTGAGAGCAGTTTTGGTGTCAGGATGAGTCAAAATAAGTGTCAGCTAGAAAAGTCAGTTGTAATGTTGAAGCTGGTCAGTGTGGAACCAAATACAAGCATGATTTCTTTTCTCTGCGTTTTATCAAAATATTCTCATAAGAAATCCCCTTTTGACAAAGCAAATTTATCTTATTATCTTCTGCAAAACAATCAGAATAAACACACAAATTAATTGTTTCCTTATGTTAAATTGTCAAATAACTGCATGATCACAATTCATTTAAAAATGAAATAAAAGAAACTCTGCAAACATGAATTTTCATCTGTATGAGGTTCATCTGTAATCATGAATAACACAGCAGAAATTGATACTAATAAACAAGCCATTAAGTCAGGTCAATTCAAGTCACATTTTATTATATAGCACATTTTCCTGGCAACAGCCATTGACCCAAAGTGATGCACAGATAAGAACAATGCACAAAGCATAAAACACACAAAGAATAAAAGAAGTAATAAAAAAACTTTTAAAAAACAGTCATAAAAATTTGAGAGACTAAGACACATAAAACAGAAAGTGGAAAGTTTGTATGATTGCTTGATTGAGGTAATCCTCCATATAAAGCATTGCAAAAGTCCAGGTGAGAAGATATCATAACATGAATAATGGCTGCAAAAAGGTCTGGTCAAATGTAGGTTTTAATTGTTGCTCAGGAGTATCTGTTGAAAGAAGCTAGCTTTAACCATCGAGCTGATCCAATTCCCAAACGTAAGAGCCGAGTCAAAAAAAAACCCGGATATCCAGCTGTTGAGTGACCGCTGTTAACTTAGCAGGAAATCAACTTTTAATACCATTACCCATTAAACACATCTGTGTTCCTCAAACCTATGAAAGAGCCTACCTTGTTTTTCTCTGATCATCCTCAATAACTTTGCCTGTTTTTGGTTAAATTGGAGAAATTCATCATCAGAGTGTTATGCTATAAATTTGATCAGTTTAAACTTACTTTTGATCTTCTTTATCTTTGAATCCAGTGTTTTTAAGAGATGAACGTTAAACAGGAGTTTTAAAAGCGAGAGGAAAGATAAGATTACCGTGGAGGATTAAAGTACATTTCTGCTGACATGCTGACCTGTTAAATAACTTTGTCCTACTTCTAGAGGAGGAGGATGTTGAACCAATGCTGTTAGCTGCTCTTATCGTCTCCAAGAGCCGTATTTAAGACGGCTGTTGCAGCAGCTGGAGTCTCGCCTTGATTTGTGCATCAATATGAACTCATCAACCAACCTGAAGCTGCGGTTACCGGTGTTGGTGTTAGTGTTGGAGGTCGTGATGATAACCCTCTACGCTGTGTTTGTTACTTATGATGACAACACCAACGCCAAGCTGCAGAACAATGAGACCAACCCGATGGACAACTCCCTCTATCAGGACTACCCGTACTTTGCAGATGTGCAGGTGATGATCTTCATCGGCTTTGGTTGTCTCCTGGCCTTCTTTCGCTTCTACGGCTTTGGCGGAATGGTCTTCAACTTTCTCACAGCCACGTTTACGATCCAGTGGGCAATCCTGATTCAGGGTTTCTTCCAGTTTTACTACGATGGTAAAATTCACTTGGGGGTGATCAACCTGCTGAACGCGGAGTTCGCCTGTGCTGTGGTGCTGATCTCGTTTGGGGCGGTGCTTGGGAAGACCAGTCCCGTTCAGCTCCTGGTCATGGCTATGCTGGAGATCCCCGTCTTTGCTGTGACGGAGTGGGCGGTCCTGAAATACATCAGGATTAATGATGCAGGTGGCACTATTCTTATTCACCTGTTTGCCTGTTACTTCGGCCTTGGGGTGACATTTGTGCTCTATCGTCCGACTCTGAATAACAGACACCCTAAGGAGACCACCAGTTATCACTCTGACATTCTGTCTGTGATGGGAACGCTTTTCCTCTGGGTCTTCTGGCCTTCATTCAACTCTGCTCTGACCTTTAAAGGTGACGACCAACACAGAGCAATCCTCCACACTTTTATCGGTCTGAGTTCGTCCACCATCACAGCTTTTGCTCTTTCTGTGTTATTCAACAAAAGAGGCAAGCTCACAATGGCAGACATTCAGAACGTCACTCTGGCTGGTGGTGTCACTGTCGGGGCGTCGGTGGACATGATGATCTCTCCTGTAGCGGCGTACGCTTTGGGCGTCATGGGCTGCGCCGCCTGCTTCTTCGGTTACAAGTACCTTTCCCCTTTTTTGGCTCAACGCATGAGGATCCAGGACCAGTGTGGTATTCACAACCTCCACGGCCTCACGGGCCTCATATCGTCCACAGCAGGGATCTGTGCCATCCTTCTGGCCTCAGAGGAGATCTACGGGCCCAGCATGTATCAAATCTTCTCCCATCGGGCTCCGCCTGAGGGAGACCCAAAGCTTTTGGAGCTGCAGCAGCTGATTCCTGGGCTGAAGCCGGGCCTGGGTCGCACCGCCCAGGAACAAGCTCTTTATCAGGTTGCTGCCGTCTTCTTCACTATTGCAGCTTCCACAGTCGGCGGGCTGCTCACCGGACTGGTTATGAAGCTGCCATTCATGGCGTCGCCGCCCGATAAAGACTGCTTCGATGACGAGCTTTTCTTTGACATGCCTCTGGACTTTGACAGCATCCAGGAGCTCAAGAACTTTATAAGCATGGAGGACAAAGACAAAACAAGTTCTGCAAACACCAAAGTCTGAAGCACTTTGTGAACATGGATGTTTAATCCTAATCTGTGAAATGATGCAGAGAGGAGAATTAGCACTATCCTAGTTTTCAGAAATAAAATATACTGAGTTTTTCTGCTTATGCTTTAATCCTGAATGAAAATTAAAGTATTAAGGTCCTTGGTTGTCGTTTGGCTCTTGTTTTTTTTTCATAGTTCTTATTTTACTCCTGTTTTGCTTTTGTTGTACACGTTTCTGTTTTCCATTTAACCTTGACCAAACTATCGATTTATGTTGGTGTTCTTTCGTTGGTGCACACACAGTTTGAGAGAAGCCTTTTCTTTAAGTTTCTTTGAGTCAGTCTGTGAAATTCAGTGTAAAATTGACATATTTAATAACAAAGCAGAGGAGCTTAGTGCAGAAGTAGAAGCTGGTGTGAGTTCTCAGACTCAAAAGATGATGCTGTTTTGTTTTGATTTGCATGATTGATATTTACTTTTATACATTTTATGTAAAAATAAGTAAAAAAAACATGTCAGCAGTTGAGAAAAGCCCTCATGGACAGATTTTTTTTTTTTCTTTGGACTTTGGTTTCAGTTGTGTCTTTTGCAGTTTCAGCTGCTTGCTCTAAAAGTAAAACTGATGTTTTTATCTAAACACGGACCGATTTTTTACCAAAGTCAAGTGATCAAACTCATTTCACATAGAAAAATAACTAATTAGTAAAAGGTCTGTTGTCTTTATTACTTTAACAGCTCAAAAATGTTTGATTTTGTGTTTTAACACAATCAAATGAGCTTTAGACTGTGACACCGTTGTGTCACAAACTCATTAAAGCTTCTTTAGCAACAAATCCTCAGAAGGATTAAAATAGACAAAAACATCTGTATGAGTCTAAAGTTAGAGGAGTTTCTACAAATCTTGGTACAATAAACTCTCATTGTTATTATACCGATCAAGTACTGATATTCATCTTCTGAAAGAGGCAGTTACGTGTGAGGATAGCAGCTGCACTAACAATCAAAGCAGAGCTGCTATTTCCTCACTTTTTTAAGTTGGTGCACTATTAACTGCAAGTAAAGATTTTAATAGAAATACTATATGAAAAGAGGCCTGGCTGGAACACCTACTGTATGTTGCTGAGGTTATACGGTACAGGGACTCATATTTAAAGATTAAAAGCTGGCTAAACCACGTCATCAGCAATAAGTTTTATAACTAAAAATGTAATTAAAACACGAGAGCTGATGCTATATGGCCAAAAAGCTTCTTTGCATTAAACGTGTTAATGATTGTAAAATCACCGAATCACCACAGTTTTGCATTTACCTGGGTCCTCCATTCATCACACACTCATGTATTTAGCAGCAGAACACCACTGGTGTGAGAGGTTCTAGCGCTCAAAAATATCAGAGAAGGAGAAACAGCCGGCTGCTACCACTTCAACTTTAGGACAAGCTACCAGAGTCCCAAAAAGAAAAACACCATTTGAAGTCACGGACAACTAAAGATGTTTGGACCTAGAACACGGCGACTGGTGTTTAGTTCTAGTGTTCCCATATCAGGGGGACGTGGCCTAGGGATGATAGTGGGAGGGGTGAGTGTTTTGTGACTGTGTTTGTGTTTAAAAGCTTGTTTTGCAGATTTAAAGGTGCATGATGTAAGAATGCAATAAGAATGTCATCCTGTGGTCAAATCTGGGTACTGCAGTCCATGTTTCAAAATAAACGGTGACTTTCCCCATCCCGTTCATGGGTTTGATGGCTGTTGTAGATAAGGAGGCGGTCTGGTTTCCGAATGGATTCTGGGCCGATTGGAACTTTGTGGGCTGAACGTCTCCAGAAATCTGCTCCTACAAGAACACCAAACGATTAGAAATTTGACATATGTTTGAAAATAGACCTGTAAAAATAAAGTGAACTGTCGTACACTGTGAACTGATATCATGAATAATAAAACTAAAGCTGGCAAAAATAATGTGACACATGTTTTATTTTGAAATATAATTGCTCAAACACGTCCGACTCACGTAATTTCTTTAACTTCATGACAATCCCCATGCATCTGGCAAAAGTATACTCCATGCAGGAACTTTTCAGAGTTCCACATCCAGATGTGCACCTCACCACAGCCAGTGGGAATGCTCTGATTGGACTCAAGGATTTTGGATCTATGCAGTAGCCGTACAGAAATCGGGCCGCATCTGTTCCGCCTTCGGTGTGAGAGAGGCTTTAGGGTTATGAGAAATAACTTCTGGGTCGCTCCTGTTACAGCCTTAGGTTCTTTCCAAAATGCTGATGCGCCTGTGTCGAAGTAATGCTGGTGCAGACTCGGCACCCCGCAGGCTCACATATGGTAAACAAAGACTACGTTAGTCTTCAGCCTTTTTGAAAGGAGAAAAACTGACAACCTCCCAGCCGCCTGAGAATGAACTATGTGACCTTCCTTCCAACATGATTGAGACATTAGACTGTTTTATAATTATTTCACGGTATAATTCTTACACATTGTACCTTTAACCTTAGTGCCATTCACTATCAGTCTGATCTCTGGGAACACTGGTACGGCTGTCTTTTAACACACATGTAGGCTTTTATCTTTATGTGTTTTATATGGTACCTTGTGTTTACTGTATTTTTACTGTATTTTTATGCAAGCTGGACCTTGAGTCTGTGATAAAATGTATCTATCTTTATATCTATATATTGAGTCCCCTTTATCCGTCTGATCTTGTTAAAGTGTACCTTATGGAGTTATTTTATAAAACTTGTTGTTAGATATGTAATTAACAAACATTAACACACGGAGTCAATAAAATCAGTTTATTATCCCACATTAAACAGTTTGGATTGTCTTTGTTGGTGTTACTCTGTGTTTAGTTACAAAGGTTACGAACGCGTTACCTGATAGGAACAAAGAGTCTTAGGATATGTTTTATTTATTTATTTATTTAAGGTGGATTTTATTGAACTGTGAACTGAGGCTGAGCTGATTGTCGTCCTCATTAAAAATCATCGGCTAGTTTAGTTGATGATGTTTTTGACAACGTATTAATGTTTAAGCTAAACCTAAAACTGTGATGCTCCATATGATCAGATTAGGATTTAATTCTCCGAATTATAAATGCGTAAGTAATTAAGCTTTATGAACAATATTAAAACACATTTAACTGAACTGTAAACATTTGGTCTCTTTGCTTCAGGAAGTTGCTCAAATTTAAGAAACACACATAAAACCTGTAACTCAGGTGGAGCTTTGGTCTAAATGCAGGATTTATTCTTCTTTCCTTACAAATATTTCAAATATTCTCTGCAGGTTTTTCCATATCCAACAAGTTAAATGGATTATTTCCAGTTCTGAGGAAAGTGACACGTTTAAATCTTGACCTGCTCGTGAGTGAAAGATTCTCTTTCAGGATGCCATAAATACAAATGTGTGTACAGAATGGCCCCGTTATTTGTTTGTTAAAAGTATTCAGCTCCTTTTCTGTCACCATAGTGGTTCATGAGTGTTCAGCTTCGGGGTCGGAAAACCTGCGTCACTGAGAGAGTTGCATTTAGCAAAGCCAGATGGCCTAAAAAGATGGCCTCGTTATCTCTAACTAGTTCTTGTGGTGTAGACCCCACATTAGACTCAATAAAAGAAAAAGAACTCGTGTTTTATTTTGGTAAAGAATGTCAACGGAGTGATTAACCTGCTGAATCACATCAACATGGATCCTTGGTTTTTACCATGATTTTATTATCTTTTAAATAATCAAAATCTAAATTCTGAAACAGAGATTAGTTTTTTATTTGTCTGCATTTGTCAAAAAGAGGATTTGTTTTTTAAATATTCTCTATTCAAATGTAAAATCACAAAACTATAAGATAATCATTGTTCTACAGCCCGTTTTCCTGCTGTTAAATATTAATCTTATAGTATTAATAACTCTAAAAGGATCTTATCTCCCACATGTTATTGCTTCCTTTACTGTTACCGCTGCCATAAAGAAGGTCAGTATGATCTTTATAAATTTGTTTTAGGATCTTTTATTTTTTTGGTGGTCATTTTTTAATCATGTTTTAATTTTGATGTGATTTTCTTTGTGAAATACTTTGAGATTTTTTTGTGATAGGTGCTAATATATAATATAAATATAATATATATAAATAAATAAACTTTGCATATTGTCACAATTAAGTTTTACAGAGCTGAGAGCTCAAAAGTATCTACAAATAAAATGTATGAACTGATGAGAAGTGCAGCTCTGATCAGGTTAGATATCAGAGTTAACTGACTTCACTTTAGTAAAGATTAGAAACAGAAAGTGTTTTCTCTCTTGGCTGACTGTCACAACTTTATCTAATATCATAAAATAAACTATTCTACTGCATGAGAACTCAATAATGTGATCTGATTCCATGGATGATTGTGTAAAAGACATCAGTAGAATTATTTTACAATTTTTAAAAATGTCTCTTGGGGGAAAAAAAAAATCTTAATTTCAGTGAAATATTTAGCTGGATAAATAAAGATTAAAAAGAAATGACTGCATGTTCTGAATGCATTTCTACAGATTTGTCTTCTGATGTTTATGAATTTTTAATATCAGTTTTCAGACACATCAACTGTGATTTTATAACTTCTCACACTTTCCACGTACTTTAAAGTTTAAATAATCAAAATAAACTTCAACAGTCTGAAGGGAAATCCATTAAAATACAGAAGTTTGAGTATTGTGCAAATATACTTTCATTTGAGGCATTTACTCATAAAACAAAAATCCTTGCACATTATTTTGGTTCTTTGACTGAAGTAAAATGTCTGAGAACTATTTTCTTTCCAAATGTTTTGCAAATTTCTTTATTTCTCAAAGGTTTTAAGCCTCAGAGCCTCTAAATTATTAGTATATTAGTGGATTTCAGCTGTTTTTTACTTAGCAAATGACAATAGATAAAAAATATTTGATTAAAAGGAAAAAAAAACAAAAAGAAGCTCTTTACATTTGATGTTGAAGTTACTTTAATCAAGTATTTTTTAAATGCTTCTTGAACAGATTATTTAAAGAAAAATATTCAGTTAAATACCAAACGTCCTGAGGTCCAATATTTACACAATACAATCATATAACTATAAACGTATGTTCCACTGTTAAACTGCATTTCATTTAAGTAATACATAAAAAGTAGAACATTTTAAAAAACCTATTTACATGATTAACATTAGTCCTTTTTGTTTTTCTAAAGAAATTACCAGTGATATGTTGTGACAAACAGCGCCACCCTGTGGTGGTAGAACATCACCTCAGAGCACCAGCACCTCTGCATGTCTCAGAGATGGTTTGCGTACTCCTTTGCACCGTCTACAGTGTCGATGGTTTTGCTTTTCTGGGTTTGTACAGAAGCATAGAGGTCTGACATGATGGACACAGCTTCTGTGTGACCACCATCTTCACTTTCAGCCTCTGCTGGCTCCTCTGAAGGAGCCTCCTCCAAGTGGATCTGTGGAGAGCTGTGGCCTGACACCGGCCTGGGGACCTTCAGGGTCAGGTTGGCATAGCAATCCTGGGATTTGGTCTAGGGAATTAAACACAATCATATATCTGTTTAATTTGCTGGTGAGCTAAAGTAAAGTCTAAATTAAAAGTTCTACCTGTGGGTCCTGTGGAATCCTCAGGGATGAAGAGCCGACTGGAGGGTAAAGGTCAGCAGCTTCTGTGTACACAGCCACAGCTGCAAAAGATAAAGCAAATTTTTATGTAAATGTTCTTGTCAAAACACACACACACACATGCATGCACGCGCGCAAACACAAGCACACACGTGCGATCGCAGGCATGTATACACGCAAATAAACACATACACACGCATGCATACAAACACACATGCATGCACACATGCACGCACACATGCACGCAAACACACACACATTCACACATGCACACACATAAGCATGCATGCATGCAAACACACACACAGGCACGCATGCAAACACAAACACACATGCACGCATGCATGCAAGCAGACACACACGCACACAAGCACGCATGCACACACATACGCACACATGTGCACAAGCACGCAAACACACACGCATACATGCAAGCACACACACATGCGCGTGCACGCACACACGCAAACACTCATGAATATGCACGCACACACACGTAAGCATGCATGCACGCAAACATACACACAGGCATGCACGCATGCAAACACACACACATGCACGTATGTACGCAAACAGATGCACAAACGCACGCATGCACACACGTGCACAAGCACGAAAACACACATGCATGCAAACACACGCGTGCACACACAAATGCACATACCAAATTTATTTGTATAGCACAATTAAAAACAGCATGTCAGCTGACCAGAGTAAAAGCATGAAACCTAAAAACCATAAAAATTAAAATTCACCTTCGAACACAAAAACATATAAAAACAGTCATAAAAAATAAAAACAAATAAGATCAAAATAGAAAAATAAAACAGCAAATAAAAACAGAGATGAAGCATAAAAAGAACACTCACTGGCCAAAAGCTAAATGAAGGAAATATGTCTTTAGGCTGGATTTAAACTGTGCCAGCACACATGCACATACACAGGCATGCATGCATGCAAACACACACGTATACACACGCGCGCACGCACACACACACATGCATGCACACGTACATACATGTGCACGCACGCACACACACGATCACAGACACGTGCGCATGCAAAAACACACACACACTTACTTGTCTCAGTGTAGCTTAAGTTTCCATAAATTGGGTTTTCTTCCATCTGTCTTGAACTTTGTCTTGAATTTCACAAACGAGACACAAAAATAATAAATCTTTAATAAAATCAGATCAAATAAAAAGTGTGACTTGAACATGAATACATACCTTTGTTTTTTCTTCAACTGACATCTCTTTTTCCTTGTTATGACTTAAAAAAGGAAAAATTCACATTTAGATACAGAAAATGGGCTTGTCTGGACATTAGAAAGAAAGTAATGTGATTACCTGGGCAGAGTTTTAACAAACAGAAAATAAGGTTCATCAGTAGTGAGCAGATCAGCAACGAACAGAATCCATAAAAAATATGTGGTTTTTTATTTGCCAAACACCAAAGGGACATTTCTGCAAAAAAAGAGAAAAACAACCTTTAGTTTTGTTATAATAACACTGAATGGAATGTCACCAGCTTTGTATGAGAGGTGACCCACTGACACCAGTTATTCATCCATCCATCCATGCATCCATCCAACCATCCATCCATGCAGCTTTATCATGCACCTACATGCATTTAATGTTCTTGTCATGTAAATGACTCTCAGCTCTTTGAACTGAGACGAAATTCATGAACGGTTCACTAAAATTAGAACTTAGAAACCTTCACAGAGAGTTAAGGGGTCCTGACCACAACTGCACCACCCTCACCCTCACAGGTCAACCCCAAGCCTATTTAAGGCTTCAGAAAGGAAGCAAGTGCCTAAAGGTGCTAAAAAAGATCAAACACAATGCTCCAACAGAAACCGGTCAAATTATCACCTGTTTTGAGAATGTCCTGTAGTTTTCTTTTTAAGTAAATAAATTCTTATTAAATGTTGAAGGAGAGAACTTAAAGGCTTCTAGTCAGTAAATGGGTCACTAGATGCTGGGGGGGGGACATGATAAGTTACATAGATGCAACCATAGCATCTGCATCTTTACGCACAAGATTGACATCAGTGCTCTGTTCTTGCAGATCATGATGTGGTTTCACCGAGACCTTTGCAAGCATGGATGTATAAACCGTTTGGCTGCTTTGAACTTTGAGCTGTTGCTGCAGGAATACAAAGTCAGCAGAACAAGTTTAAAGCGTTTCCTTCCTCCAAAAATAAACTGTTTGAGTTGTAGCTGCAATATTTAGCTGAAGAATTTTTAGAACTGCTTCTGCAAGTAAACAGTCTCTGCCTGCTGACCTGGTACGGCCACATTGGGTGACAGATTTGTACAAAACAGATGGACATTCTTTTGACCGACTTGTGAATTTTGACTTTGACCACTTGTGGTCACAAATATTTAAAGCAGAAAAAGATATTTGTTGATTAAATCAGAATGAAATATGCTGTTTTAACTTGCATTTTCTTACAAAAAGGAATGAGTTGTTTAACGTCTCTTTTATGCAGCTCTGCTGTGTGAGAAAAACCAGACAGCAAAACTTTGGGCAGAAGAGTCAAAACAACCAATAAATCATTAGTTCCTTTCATACAGCTGCAGGAAACACTGGAAGTTTTAACATTTATTGTCATCAGAGAAGAAAAAACATGCATAATAGCTATAAATAATAATATAATAGTTTGAAATATGCATGCTTCATTCTGGCCACTTTCTCCGTTTATTAAAAAACTAAAGCTTAAATTGTTGAATAAATCTTGATCTTTTTCTCTATTTGTCTGGAAAATCCCATCTTTCCCTTTACATGACATTCACAGTTTGCTCTTTGCAGGATTTGGACTGTAAATTGTGATAACGTTTGAATTTTCATGCAAAAATAAAAGACACTTGCATTTTGTAATGCACTTTTAAAAGTTGTAGTTAATGTTTGAAAAGTAGATACATAAAAACTTTTTAAACTGTTGGATTTGTTGTAATAATGAATGTTTAGCAAGAATAATATATTACGGTATTCTATAATGGAGCTTTTGAAGCTTGTTTAATGGTTGTCTTGGGACTTTTTGAACATTTTTAACAAGATTGAAAAACCTTAAATGTGCTGTTTTCTCTAATGCATGCTTTTGCAATTTATTATCTTTTAGGAAATGGTCACTTGTAAATGTCACTGGAGCACTCCTGGTCTAACATTTCTGACTAAATCATCACCACAGATATTCAGTCAACAAAATTCATCCAGCATACAAATTACTCTCTCCGTGTTTGACCACAGAGCTGCTGGCTACATTTATCCTTTATGTTTTCTTTCTGATTTAAATAAAAGTTTAAACACTGAGGAACATTAATATTCAATTTATGAATTATTTTTATGAAAGAGTCTCTTTAGAGCTTTAAATCATCGGACAACATACGTAATATCCAGATACAAACACACACACTACTGCATGTTTGTTGAGCGCTAAACCAAGATGTCCAAGTTAATTCGTAAACAAACAACATCCATTAGCAACTTTGCAAAGACATAAACTCTTTTATATTTAGAACAAGATCTTTTAAACCCAAATGTCACAATCAACGTTTGAATTTCACAATCTCTCTTTTGCTTCATCAAAAACATTTTATGTTTTACTGAAAGAATTAGCTTCTTTACCTGTCTCGTTGCATTCGCTGGTCATGGTTCACAAGCGGTTCACAAAATAAAACGTGTTTATTTACAATAGAGCTCTCACTGTGTTTCTGAGGAACAAGACTACAGAGCTCACCGTGTTTCCTCTCACACGGTGTGAAGCTACTCAGGAGGAATGTCTGTTTTTTACTCTGTGTTTTTCAAAGGGCTGTAACAGGATGTGTGCTTCTGCAAAAGCCACAACCCTTATTTTAGACTAGAGGAACGTCAAGGGAACATGCAGCAAGACTGACAATCAGGTCTGACAATATCAGGGAATTAATTCAGGGAACTTTCATCTTTAACTTAAGGATGACAGGTGAAACGCGTAAAATTTGAATGTGATGCAAAAGTCAGTAATTCAGCTTAAAAGGTGAAACTAATATATGAGACGGACTCGCTACATGCAAAGCCAGATATTTCAGCCTTTATTTGTTATAATTGTGATGATTATGGCTTACAGCTGATGAAAACCCCACATTCAGAATCTCAGAACATTAAATCAGTAAAACAAAGATTTTAAATAGAGAAATGAAAAAATCACACATATGTACTCAGTACTTGGTTTAGCTCTTTTTGTTTTACTGACATAAACGAACTTTTACAACAATATTTAGATTTTTCAAGTTTCACTTGTATCTTTTAAACCACCTGTTACCCTAATCTAAAATGTGTCCTCTAAAGAGTGTCCCTTGTTTTTAAGATTTTGATTGACTGCCGAGTCTTGACCTGATGATGATCATCTGTTCTGTTCCATCTGCAAAGCTGCTGCTTTACCAGTGTAGCGATCAGAACATTCCTGCAGGTACAACACTCAGCTTGTGTTTGGGTGTTTTAGTCCTTATGAAAGGCGTATGAACCATAAAAAGTTCAGAAAATGGATGGATGATGCCTGTCACTGCAGCTAATTGCATGGCTATGGTTTTGCATTGTCACAAGCTCATATAGGTCAATGTCCTTTGAAAATATGTGTGTGGAAAGTTGTTTAAAACATTTTCCATCAGTCGGTGCAGCTCAACATCATAGAAGACAGGAACAAAGAACTTTTTACTCAAAATGGGCTTTTAGATCAACCAATGAACCAACAATGTCCCATCTATAAGTGACATCATAACACTATTGCTGACGTCAGAAAACAAAGTTCATTTCTGTAATTTTAATCTTAGATTATCTGATGAAGAAAATCTAGAATCGATTGATTAGAATAGAATAGAATCGACTTTATTAATCCCACATTGGGGAAATTCACTCATTACAGCAGCACATACACTTAGGTAAAGTTAGAAGAAAGGTAATAAAGTACAGTTAAACACACATAAGCATAAGCTATTATTGTAAATCCTTCAACCACTAAAAACAACAAATAAAAATAGACAATTGGGTTTCCACAGATATACTAATGTACACCTGGGTATTGAACACGTACTGGATATAGCACTGA
The DNA here is from genome assembly GCA_006937985.1 of Aphyosemion australe. Taxonomy (NCBI): domain Eukaryota; kingdom Metazoa; phylum Chordata; class Actinopteri; order Cyprinodontiformes; family Nothobranchiidae; genus Aphyosemion; species Aphyosemion australe. The sequence goes on from SSNS01000480.1 coordinate 430,558, forward strand.
TGTTAGCGTGTAACAGGATAATGTCAGTAACAGTTAAACTGTGCAGTTCTGCACTCTTACTGCAGAGGGAATGAATGACCTACGGTAGCGTTCTGTGTTACATCTTGGATGTCTCAGTCTGCCACTAAAGGAGTTGACCATGGCCTCCACAGTGGAATACAGTGGTATAGGAGGGGTTTTCCAAGATGGAGGTTAGCTTCACCAACATCCTCCTTTCACACACGTCCTCAACAGAATCCAGTGGGCAGCCCAGAACCGAGCTACCTTTGTTAACTAGCTTGTTCAGTCTCTTCCTGTCTCGATCAGAGCTGCCTGCACCCCAACAGACCACAGCAGAATGAATAACAGAGCCAACAACAGAATGGTAAAACGGGTTTAGCAGATGGGAATTAACTCCAAAGGACCTCAGCCTCCTCAGGAGGTGGAGGCGGCAGAGCATCTGTGTTGTGGGACCAGTTCAGTTTACTGTTGAGGTGAACACCCAGGTACTTAAAGGTATCCACCACCTCAATGTCTGCTCCCTGGATGTTTACTGGTGAGTGAGGAGGAGTGTTTCTCTGGAAGTCAATCACCATTTCCTTTGTCTTACTGGTGTTTAAGCAAAGGTGGTTACGCTCACACCAGTCCATAAAGTCCATGATGACTGACTTGTACTCCAGGTCATTCCCCTCAGACACACAGCTGACAATGGCCGAGTCATCTGAGAACTTCTGGAGGTGACAGCTGCTGGTGTTGTAGGTGAAGTCCGAGGTGTTGAAGGTGAATAGAAAGGGTGAGAGCACCATACCCTGCGGAGCTCCAGTACTGCACAGAACCTCCTCAGACGTATAGTTGTGTAGCCTCACGCAGGGGCGGTCCTAGACCCTTTTGCGCCCTAGGCGAGCTCAAGCATTGCACCCCCCTAATAATAAAAAAACACAAAAATACCTTGTTGTCAAATCGCTGTACATTTATTTAAACCATTCTACTAAATCATGCAATAATATGTGCACATTTCTTCAAAGCAAATTATATTCGTTTTCATGGCTGGTCAAAGCAGCACATACATTTTCCAAGTAACTCTCAAGTCCTCTATGTGTTAAGAAAAATCTTTTGCAGGAAAAAGTTTGCACCAAAAACAAGCTTCTTATGATTATCTTTCTCCATTTACTGAGGTTCTGCTAAAGTGATAGTAGAAACTTATTCCATCATGTCAGAGGAAAAATGAAGTCAGGTGTTACCTGATGTGGTCCTGTCCAAACCAACTCTGTTCTCTATAGATGCAGGATCAAGTGATGATGGACCGACACTTCTTACTGCATCTACAGGACACATAAGGCACAAATTCTGATCTTAAACATGAGATGAATTACACCACATGTACACAAAATATAGAATAACTATAACACATGTAAATAGCTACTGTTTGACTGCAACACAAATTGTAACCTGATATAGTTTTAAAGAATGCATTATTCCATGAATAAATGAGTCATTGATAAAAATCTTGAAATTAATCAGGCACACAGCAAATGTGGAATCAATGTTGCCGTCAAAATGAGCAGAAGTCACTCACCTGAACAACCAGGTGCCGTAGTTAGTGGCAGGAGGAGCAGCATGTTCTTGTAACGTCTCCTCTGGTGGCTCTAGGTCCATAAATATAATGAGAAAACCAGAGGAAATTCATTGGATGTCATGGTACCACATTTTTCACACAAGTCACTATTTTAATCATAAGTATTTACCGACACGATAGACTCACCTGAGGAAAGCAGAGAAGCTGAGGAGCATGGCTGGACACAAGATCCAGCTGCAGGTTGTCCCAGATACTTTAGAGTGAGTCTAAATGATGTAACAACCAGGCGTATTATCAGCATTGTTCAACTCAGTTGTATTTCTATAATTTATTCAAGTTGATAAACATTTCAACTTTGACTTTAAGTTTGACCTGTAGTTTGACTGCGGTTAGATGTAAAACTGTATTTCACTGATAAACAGGGAAAATAACCTGGATGCCAAGAGTGTACAAAGCTAGAGAGAGGCACCTGGCTGCAGCAAAATGGCGGTGGAGCTCCACCTCCATTCGCCATTGCCTTATCAGAAGTCATTGTTTGACCCCGGAAGTGACGTAACCTCCAGGAAGTCACGTGACCTTTTTTAAAAATTTACGTGACCTAAAGTTACGCTCATTGCGTTGCACCGAAAATTACGTTACCTCCATGACAAGTCACGTTGCCGAAACGCGAACCCGAACCCCATCGTGAATTACGTCCGACAACGGCAGCTCAAGAAAGTTTTTCTTTTCTGTGGCAAAATGTGATTGAACGTAAGTGTATGAGTGTTTTTTTATTATTATTTTTCGATTAACAAGTTATATGTTTTCGACCATGCATTAAAGGAGTAGATGCATGAGCTGCTAGTTCTCGTTTCTTAGTGGAGTTTTTCTCTCTGAATTATTCAAAAGTACGGTCTAACATTAGCTTAGCTGCTAAGCTAACATTAGCCAACAAGATGCAAGATGGGCCTTAATACACGGTATATGGATTAAAAGCTTTATTAATACACTCTCTTGACTTTTTCAGGCAAATGGGAAAGAGAAAGCCTCTGATAACCGACAATGCATGGCTGACCCAGCGAAGTTCTATTTTAGACCTCACAAAAAAACACAGGACAAAGGTAGGTTTACTAGTTTAAATGATAAATATTCAAAGTGAAAACTAAAATCTTTTTAATGTCAAAATAGCTAAATGTAGTTGTTCAAGTTAGATCTGAAGTGGATTATTTAGTGAAAATGCATGCACTGTAAATGTATAACATTTGTTACTGTGTATGGATTCATTTTGCTCTAAAATGTTGACATGATTCTTTATGTGCTTAGACTGCTGTACCCAGACGTGGAGCCTCTGCAATGGTTGCAGTGTGCGATGTGCCAGGGATGGATACACAAAGATTGTGCTGGAAAAACAAAGGACCCGTTCAACTGTGGATGCACAGATCTGTGTGACAGTCCAAGGTCCAAAACTTTTTCTTGTTAAATAAATTTATATTTATATATTTTTTTCTTCTGTGTAAAACCATGTCATGTGTAAATATATTAAAGATGCAGTAAATGTTCTTGGTGAATGCTGTTCAGGAAATTTTATGGTCCAACACTATTCCTTATAATAGATTTCAACATCACAGTCATGTTTTCATTACAAAAACACATGGCAGATTATTGTACTGAATATACTTTAAAAATACATTAATTATTGGACATATAGGCATAGAATTTTTAAAGTCTCTCTAGTGAAGCAATGTCTTTTTTGCACTAGCTGTAACCCCCCCCCCCATCATCTTTATCTACAGGTACATGGATGCTATAAAAGAGAGTGTGATTATGTCACGGTTATCCAGGAATCAGATAAAGGTAATTATTTAACAGAAGATGCAAATAGAAATTGTCATGTGTCAGTGATTGCATCTTACCCCTTAACTCTTTGCTTTCAGACACTATGAGGGCTTGATGACTGGAACAAGACGCTCAAACAGACTGTTCCTGCGGCAGAATCCTTCAACATTTAAAGCCAAGGACTCTGGACTTGAGTGAGGGTAAATTAAAGTGTCAGCATTTCACACACATATCTCTCTCTCTCTCTCTCTCTCGCTACTGAAGACCACTGAAGAGGTGACGGGTGTGGGAACCAGGATCAAAAAGGGGGAGATGGAGCTACTAGATCATGTCTTTGATGGAATGCTCCCAGAGGTAAGATTGTAAAGATCTGTTTGGGAAACGGGAGGAATTTATTTGGTCATTGTGGCCAATATTTTAATTATTCTGGAACATAGAAAACAAACCAGTGCATTCCTAATAGCACCACAAGGTATGACTGGTTCATGTCACTGTTTTCCAGATCCTGATAACCATCCTCCAGGAAGGACTCACACGGCTTCAAGCAGAAGTGATGATGGCCAGGGGAAACCTTTAGACTAGAGGTGTACAACCTTTATAAGAGAGCCAACGTCATCAGTACATCAGAAGGGTACAAACTTTACTGGACGTGGGCAAAATAATCAAGTTTAATGTCTGTGTGGGCCACAATATTGTGATTTTTTTTTTAATTTATTTAGAAAATACAGAAATTATTTTATGGGGATTTTGGGAGAATGAAAATTTGTGGAGACTTTGTAGTGTTTAAAACTTGGCTTCAGATTAGTAAAAATCCAAATATATAAATGTTAAAATGGGTCAAACTACATCTACTAGTCTACAAATTAAATTTGGGGCCGCACAAAATAGAGGGCCACGAACGGTCACCTGCCACAAATTAGGACATACATACCTTTGATATCTTGTTACTTATTGTTAATTTTTTTTTTTTATGCTTTTATCTAAATGTTCTATTTCATACTTTTATCCATGTTCTGTCAATGTTCCACTAGTTTTGTTCTTGATTTTTTTTGTGTTTATTGTGAAAAAATAAACTTTATTGCCAAAAACAATTCTTGTCAAATGATCAATGTTGCTAGTATGATGGTCTCATGATAAATAATTGTTTTTTTTTTTAAGGAAACTAACTAGTTGAACTGTGATGGCGAGATGGTGGAATGATCTATAACATTCTGTAGAAGACTCAAAGAAGACTATTGTAAGAGGCTAACTTACATGTGCCAAAAGAGGGCGCTATTCCCTCACACACCCATTAGGATTGCAGCAGAGCTAAGATGTTTGTCCTAGCAAGCCACCGTAGCTGAGGGGTTTTCTGGCGCGCAAGCTGCCATATTCCTCAGTTTTGTGTTCATTGCCTGTAAGGTAAGCAGCACCCCGGCAGCCCGCTGCATAAACAATTAAAATAGTTAGAAATGGTCATTTACGTTATTGGTTGTGTTTAATATGTTGGTTAAGTTTGCTTAAAGAGCCGGGAGTTGAATGTTGAATCACTGAACCGTGGTTTTAGTGATTAGTTGAAAATGGCACTATGAGTTATAAAGTGCAGGCAGCTAGAGGTTCATAAGTATTGTGAGGTTTATTGTAATGTTTGTGCCGAACTAACAGAAGAAGACGTTTTTTGTTATTTCTCCATAGTGTTGCTGTCTTTTCTTTTCCTTTTTTGTTTTGGTATGTTGTATCTTGTAAAAAACAAATGGATGTTCTAAGCTCAGTTTTGTGTTCATTGCCTGTAAGGTTGGAGAAGAAGTGTGACTGGAAGGAATAAATGC
>SSNS01000481.1:0-162811 GCA_006937985.1 Aphyosemion australe
AACTCGTCACCCGCCGTCTACCAACATCATCATCAGTCACTTGTCAACGGATAGCGAGTTAGTTGTAAATTGTTGGTGGTTGTGAATTGTAGTAGCCCATTATATTCTTTCTCTCTCGGCGGTATAGCGGTGATATCAGGGACTCCCAGCAGCCCCGGCCTGCTGGACACTGGGAATGAAAGCAGCAGCAGGTCTCCTCCCGCTACAGGTGTCACACAGACCACAAAAAGGAAAGAAAAAAAGAGAGCAAGAAAAAGCCAAGCTACAAAAACTGGACACATATTTTGTTCATCGTCCTGGAGATGAAGTTTCAGGCCTGCCAAAACTACCAGGACAGCCAGGGAGGCGGGTTGACAGGTAACAATTCTAACAATCATTATAACACAGTGTGAGTTAGTTGTAAATTGCTGGTGGTTGTGAATTGTAGTAGTAGCTCATCCTATTCTTTCTCTCTCTGCGGTATAGCGGTGATGTCAGAAACTCAGCAGTTGCTAGCTGCTCCAGGTTAGAGCCAGACCTGCCTGACCAGCAGCCCCGGCCCGCGTCATCCATGCTGGACACTGGGAATGAAAGCAGCAGCATGTCTCCTGCTACCAGTGTCACGCAGAACGCGGATGATGAAAACCCTCCTCTGGAATGTTTTCGGACTGATTGGGCCAACTTTGCTGAAAACATTTAGGATGCCAACATTAAAAGATAGATCCTTAACTCATTCACTGCCATTGATGACAATAGTCATCATTTGCCTTTTTTTACGGGGTGGGCGTCGGAGCGAGCCCCCGCACCGTGAGAACAAACATCACGTGTCTAAAGCGGATCTTCATCCATGTGTGTCACACATCACGTGATCAGGAAGCGGAAAATCAATGGAATACGAGTTTGTTTTGGGCCGCTGCTGTGAAAAAAACGATGCGCCGAACCGGAAATGCGTCTGGAGCGGCGGTTGGGCACCAGATTGTGAACGAACGGATAACGCTAGAAATACGGTGATTCTTCCTGATGTGAGAAGTGAGTCTACTCATTCTTTTGGTAGATTTGGCGTTTACATGAGCATAGAGCACAATGTTCTGTGACTCTTCAAAAAACAGTAAAAACGCTCAAAAACGCTGGCAGTCAGGAGCTTTCTGATCAGAAAATGGCTGGCAGTGAATGAGTTAAGATGGGCCCATGCAGACCCAAAGGTCCATGTCCCACTGATAACGACAATCAGTGTTTTTCAGAAAGTTATTACACCTCTACCACTAAAGTTGGGATGAAACTTCCCCGCAGCTGGATGTGTTATTCCCCTAAATTAGACTGCTGTTGTGAGCCTTGCTAATGATATAGTTGAGTTAACAGAGTTATCCTGTCCTTTCTTTAATCCATTTTGAACACCGACTACAAAATCCAGTGATGCATCTGCTCAGTACCAAAACTGAACTGATGTCACCAAAAGAACCAATCAGCTGGCAGAGCTCACTGCTGAATGTGTGAGTGTGCAGAACTTACAAAACTACGTAACTCTCACGACAATTTAAGGAACAAAGTAGAATCAAGCTGCAAGGCTTTAGGCCCAGGGCAGAGTTTTATGACTCAGATCGACCCACCTTAGACCCTGACCTGTTATTAATATCATGTATCCTTTACACCAATCAGAATATTCTGTTCAGATGTTCACATCCACACCTTTAAAATGAAATCATTATTAAAATGAATTACGGAGGGGCACCATAGCGCCTAATCGCTGACGTCTTTAATAATGATATAGTTCGCAGATACACACACGGACAAGTACACACCTGTTATTATGCAGACTAAAAATATTTTTTGCATCATCACTTTGGCGCCCCCTCCAGCCTGGCGCCCCTATGCGCCGCATACACTGCATACCCACTTTTTGCGCCACTGTGCATAGTCTACGTGCAATGGAAACTCAACAGCACAATAGATGCTGAAATGGAGAGGAATGTGCATAATGCAGCCTTGTTTTGGAGACAGGTCCTAGAGCGCTTGTAAATGTCACTCTTACTCTGGCTTCATGCAACCTGGCATTCAGGGGGCACAGGGAAGTTCTAGATCAGGTAAATGCTGGCAACGTTTTGTCAATAATTGAGTTATTAGCTCGCTACGACCCTGTTTTGAAAGGCAAGGCAGCTTTATTTATATAGCACATTTCATACACAGAGGCAATTCAATGTGCTTTCCATTTAGCAAGAATGGCAAGAACAATAAAATCAACATGACACCACAATTAAAATACATACAAATTCAATTTAGATTTATAAATTAAAAAGACAAGTTAGAGGGTGAGCAGATACAGTGCAGAAGGTGCAGCATAAGAAACATTCATTCATAGGCTGATGAATACATGAAAGTTTTAAATGTTGATGTAAAAGTTACTAGAGTTGGGGTCATTTGAGGTCATGAGGAAGCTGATTCCATCTGTGTGCAGCATTGTAGCTAAAAGCAGCTTCACCCTGTCTGGTTCTGACCCGGGGTTCTACCAGCTGACTGTTTCCTAAGGATCTCAGAGCCCTGCTGGGTGTAGATACTGGAAGGAGATCCAACATGTATTTTGGCCCCATGCCATTGAGTGATTTATAAACCAGTAGAAGCACTTTGAAATGGATTCTGTAGTTTACTGGTAACCAGTGTAGAGATCTAAGAACAGGAGTGATGTGCTCGGTTCTCTTGGTTCTGGTTCAGACTCTAGCAGCAGCATTCTGAATAAGCTGCAGTTGCTTCACAGCTTTTTTGGGAAGACCAGACAAAAGACCACTGCAGTAGTCCAGCCTGCTGGAGATGAACACATGAATGAGTTTCTCTAGGTTTGGTCTGGACATGAGACCTCTGAGTCTTGCTGTTTGATGAAGATGATAAAACTCTGATCTAGCCTTAATGTGACCAGTGAAGCTCAGCTCTGAATCAATTATGACACAAAGATTTCTAACCTGAGTCTTTGTTTTTATTACTCTGGAGCCAAGTTGAGCAATAACCTCCATCCTATCCTTCTGATCTCCAAAGACAATAACTTCAGTCTTGTCTTTGTTTTAACTGGAGGAAGTTAGACTGCATCCAGTCATTGACTTGCTCCAGACACTGACAGAGTGAGTCTAGGGGACCACAGTCACTATAGGTGATAGAGCTAGGTAGATCTGGGTGTCAGGGTTTCCCCCAGAAAAATTGCTAAGCCCGGTGGTAGACAAGCCCACGGGCGACCCACGGTGTTTTTGTAAAAAGAAAAAAACAGTTGTCAGGAAGTTTAAAAGTGACTAGTATTAGGGTTGCAACAATTATAAATGTTGGTGGTACGATTATAGTCTGAGAAATAATCACGGTTTCACGATTATTTTACATGAATTGATGTCACATCTGTATTAACAGATATAAATCACAAACACATTCTATAAAGTATAGATAACGTACATGATTACATTCTATAAAGGTTTTGAACACTAGTAGATAGCTATTGCTGCTTTTCAGAGATTCTGCTTAGAAAAATTCATTAGTAAAATCAAAGTAATCTCTCATTTTTAAATTACAGTTTAAAACTTTTAAAATACCCTTAATTAGAGTTGCCTAACAGCCTGTTTTGAGTTTGTGTAAAAAGACAAAAACAGTTTACCTGTTGACACCTGGTCAAGGTTAATTTAACACGTTTATTCTAGTCAACACTGAAGGATGGAGACGCCTTCATGAAATGAGATGCTAAATTCCTACTTGTTATTATGAATATCCTTAGATAGAATTTCTACTTGTTCATATCTGTATTTTCACAGTTGACTAGTAAGAATATTATTTTGACAAAGATAAATAATATTATTGTTAAATAGGAATAACAAAGAGGTGCTGTTGATGCTAAAATGCTAAAATGGCTTGCTGTACCGGCTTGTTATAGACAAATACAGGGGAAACGTAGTACAGCACTACTAAATTAACCCTTGTGTTATGTTTTTATCTGCAAGCTCTGCCGGGGAGGGTGGGTGATGGGGGGCTTAAATCTATTTTGCCTTGGCCCCCAAATGCCTTGGAACGACCCTGGGCTTGGGACAGAGTTTTGAAGCTGATCTGAATTGTATCAAATATATAAATATATGTTATATACAAATATACAAAAATACATAAAAATACCTGACATTAAGGAACAATTAACAATTTTCAGTACTGTACCTCAGCTTTCAAACAACTAAAAACATTTTTAAAGAAGTTTGTTGGCAGGGTGTCCAGACAGCAGGTGGAAGAATTTAAGGTCTTTACTTTGTCCTCCAGTGTTTTAGCACTAATCACACTGAAAGCTGGCATTCTAGCCAGATTGTTGTTGTGTGGCTGTAGCAGTGGTCTGGTTGTGTTGGTTGACATGGAGGAATGAATGGTTAATCTGATGTTTATGATTTTCTCATTGAAAAAGGATGCTAACTCATTACACTTAGTTTGCAAAGGGTTAGGGCTTAGGGTTAACCCTAACCTAATGGCACTCTGCTGTCACCTGGCACGGGCGTGGCTTGAACACACCTTGAAGACACACAGTTTCCTGCTCTCCTAAATTTTGATAAAATCTACTGGATTCTCTCAGATATTTTCAAATCTAGTGGCTAATAGTCTCAGATTGAAGATTGCTTGGATCGTGCCTCAACTTTGGGGAAGATATCTAATCAATTGTTTGGCTGGCAGTTGTCACCCGTGTGGACAGGCCTTCGGGCCTACCAGGACTGCAACAAACAGATCTGTCTATTGTTACACAAATCTGTTATCGTCATCATCTCTGACCTTCAATGACTTCTGGTACATCCTGGTAAGAATTATCATGCCACCTAAAAATACTAAAACACCTCCTGGTGAAGAGGACACCATTGTTACAATAAGTGTACTTTCTCAGCTAATGGAGAAGCAGAGAGAGATTTACAAAGATATGCTATCACAGCAGCAAGAGAACTTTAAATGTTTCATTCAGTTGATCATGGATGGGACTAACAAAAGATTGGATGGTGTTATCAGAGATGTGCAGGAGCTGAAGACTAGTTTGGAATTCTCCCAAGCAAAGTTTGATGAGAATAAAATTGGATGTGCTGAGATGGAGGCAAAAATTAGAGCAATTGAGACAACCATGTCCATTTCCAAAAAGGAACTGGACACATTGGTTACTAAGTTGGACTACATTGAAAACCAAAGTAGGAGAACAAACATCTTAATTGATGGCATTCCGGATGAGAAAGTGGAGAACTGGAGTGCATCAGAGAAGAAGGTGCGAGAAATGCTTTCTAAAGATTTGGGCTTGGATGGAATAAAAATGGACATCGACTACGCCCAGAGATTGGGTCAATACCAAGACGGGGGAAGGCCTAGGAGGATTGTCGTCAAACTGCTTCGCATTAAAGATAAAGATCTGATTCTTTCCACTACCAAGAAATTAAAGGGTACCAAAATCTATATTAATGAAGATTTTTCTGAAGCTGTGCAACCGAGGAGGAAAGAGCTGTGGCCGAAGCTGAAAGCTGCCAGAGAGAGAGGCGACAAGGCGAGCTTGAAGTACGATAAACTGATCATCATCCCAAGGAATGGACAAAGTTAGTCACCAGCTTAATTGTTTTATAGTCTAATGTTATGAGCGTTACTTTTATGATTTAATGGCAGCTAAGAGAAGGGTATATACAGATGTGCTTTGTGTTTTGGTTCATTATGTCTGAGGATGACAGAATATAAGGTTCATGATTTTTCAGTCAACAGTACAGAATACCATTAGCAATAAACAAGATTTATTTTATTATTAACTATGGAGAATAGTATAAGTAAACTACCTAAAGGCTTAATCCTAGCACATATTAATATATGTAGTTTATTGTATAAAATTCAGGATCTTTCCCTATTTTTGCAATTAAATAAAATAGACATATTAACGATTTCGGAAACCCATTTGGACAGCTCAGTAGATAATTCAGACATTGATATAGAGGGGTTCTCAATTTATAGACAAGATCGAAATAGGTTTGGAGGGGGCGTGGCTATATATATACGTGACCATTTTCCTGTGAGATTGAGAAGTGACCTAATGGTTGATGATGTGGAAGTGTTATGGTTACAGGTACAACTTCCACATCTAAAACCAATTATTCTCGGTTGTTGCTATAGACCACCTAGTGCCAGGATAGAGTACCTAGATATGTTATGCAATATATTAGATAGAGTGACTGAGGAAAACAGAGAGCCATACTTGTTGGGTGATTTAAACATTGATTGGTTATCTGATAATTGTTCTTTGAAGAATAAGCTCAAATCTGGGTTAGACATCTGTGGTTTATCTCAATTAATGTATCAACCTACAAGAATTTCTAGCAATAACTCTGGTTATTTAACATCCAAATGTATTGATCATATTTACACTAATAACCCTGACTTGTGTTCAACACCTGAATCTGTAATAGTTGGGTTCAGTGATCATAACTGCATTGCTATATCCAGAAGAACTAAGCTACCTAAAGCTTGCCCCAGGATTATTACGAAAAGAATATATAAAACATTCAACGAGGTGAATTTCTTAAATGATGTGGATAATATCAATTGGGATTTGATTTGTGTCTTAGATGATGTGGAAGCCTCTCTTAATTTATTTATGGATTACTTTATGAGGATTGTCAACAATCATGCACCGATGAAAAAATTCACAGTTAAAGCCAAAGGTTCTCCCTGGGTTGACTCTGAACTAAAGAGTTTAATGGAGAAAAGAGATGTAGCAAAAAAGGTTGCCATTTATTCAGATTCTCCAGGAGACAGAAAATTATATTGTAGTTTAAGGAATCAAGTTACCAAGGTGAATAGATCTAAAAAGAAAAAATATTATCAAAAGAGAATCTCTGATAGCGGTACAGATGGTAGGAAGATATGGAATGTACTAAATGATATAATGGGGAAAAAGTCTAAAGGTACTTCCTATATCGAACTGAATGGAACTTATTTAACTAAACCAAGCCAAATTGCAGATTATTTTAATGATTATTTTATCAATAAGGTTTCCAAACTCAGGGAGAAAATGGGGAGTACAGTTGACTTCAACTCTGATGAGCTGATAAAAGATTTTATCATGAAAGATAAATCATGTATATTTGAATTTCATCAGGTGGATGTAGTGCAGGTGGAAGGATTGCTGAGATCCCTGGTTCCTGGTGGGTCTGTGGGTACAGATAATTTAGACAGNATACTTGTTGGGTGATTTAAACATTGATTGGTTATCTGATAATTGTTCTTTGAAGAATAAGCTCAAATCTGGGTTAGACATCTGTGGTTTATCTCAATTAATGTATCAACCTACAAGAATTTCTAGCAATAACTCTGGTTATTTAACATCCAAATGTATTGATCATATTTACACTAATAACCCTGACTTGTGTTCAACACCTGAATCTGTAATAGTTGGGTTCAGTGATCATAACTGCATTGCTATATCCAGAAGAACTAAGCTACCTAAAGCTTGCCCCAGGATTATTACGAAAAGAATATATAAAACATTCAACGAGGTGAATTTCTTAAATGATGTGGATAATATCAATTGGGATTTGATTTGTGTCTTAGATGATGTGGAAGCCTCTCTTAATTTATTTATGGATTACTTTATGAGGATTGTCAACAATCATGCACCGATGAAAAAATTCACAGTTAAAGCCAAAGGTTCTCCCTGGGTTGACTCTGAACTAAAGAGTTTAATGGAGAAAAGAGATGTAGCAAAAAAGGTTGCCATTTATTCAGATTCTCCAGGAGACAGAAAATTATATTGTAGTTTAAGGAATCAAGTTACCAAGGTGAATAGATCTAAAAAGAAAAAATATTATCAAAAGAGAATCTCTGATAGCGGTACAGATGGTAGGAAGATATGGAATGTACTAAATGATATAATGGGGAAAAAGTCTAAAGGTACTTCCTATATCGAACTGAATGGAACTTATTTAACCAAACCAAGCCAAATTGCAGATTATTTTAATGATTATTTTATCAATAAGGTTTCCAAACTCAGGGAGAAAATGGGGAGTACAGTTGACTTCAACTCTGATGAGCTGATAAAAGATTTTATCATGAAAGATAAATCATGTATATTTGAATTTCATCAGGTGGATGTAGTGCAGGTGGAAGGATTGCTGAGATCCCTGGTTCCTGGTGGGTCTGTGGGTACAGATAATTTAGACAGTAAGCTCCTACAATTATCTGCTAAACATATTGCAAGACCAATTTGCCATATATTCAACAGGTGTTTAACTGGTGGTGTGTATCCAGAGCTTTGGAAGGAGAGTAAGATCATTCCACTACCCAAAGATACCAAATCAGCTTTCTGTGGTCCAAATAGCAGGCCTATTAGCATACTGCCAATTCTAAGCAAGCTATTGGAAAAAATAGTCTTTGAGTAAGTGCAAGATTACTTAACCAGAAACGATTTGATTACCATGTCTCAGCATGCATACAGGTCTGGTCACTCCACCTGCACTGCACTGACTCAAATGGTGGATAGCTGGTTGACATCAATTGACAACTCCATGCTAGTGGGTTCAATACTATTAGATTTTAGTGCTGCCTTTGATGTGATTGACCATGAAATTTTAATCTCTAAACTAAGTAGTTATGGTTTTACCTCCTCTGCTATCAAGTGGTTCACAAGCTATTTGTCGGAGAGGTTTCAAAGAGTTTATTTTAATGGCGCATTATCTAACAGAAGGCCCCTGCAATGTGGCGTCCCCCAAGGAAGCTGTCTAGGGCCTCTGTTATTCTCTATTTTTACTAATGATATGCCGTATGTACTTAGGAAGGCTGAACTGACAATGTTTGCTGATGACTCAACTGTCTATTATGCTGCTCCCACATGCTTTGAGCTCCATCAAGTTCTGTCCACTGAAATAGACAGGGTATATAGTTGGATCGCTGGAAATAAACTAGTTTTAAATATTTCAAAAACATTGAGCATAATATTTAGTTCGAGATACATATTATTAACTAATCCCACATTGAATTTACAGGTGAATGGTCAAAGTATACAGCAAGTTAAAACGGTGAAGCTACTTGGACTCTGGGTTGATTGCTCACTGTCATGGTCTGACCACATCAACATTGTCATTGCTAAGATGGGCAGAGCCGTAGCCGTAACACGCAAATGTACACCATTTCTTAATTCACAGCTGCTCAGTCGTGTTGTTCGTACACTGGTTCTGTGTCACTTGGATTATTGTTCAACTGTATGGTCATCTGTGTCCAATTGTCTTTTATACAAGCTACAGGTAGCTCAAAACAAGGCTGCGAGACTGGTTCTTGGTTGTCATCCAAGAACAAATACCATAGAAATGCATGACCGTCTTTCCTGGCTGATGGTCAAGTAAAGACTATCTGCTAATACGCTACTGTTTTTCAAAAGAATTATTGATACCCAAACTCCGAAAAGTTTTTATAATAACATAATTTTTCGCTCAAATGTGCATTCACAGTTTACCAGAGGGGCAAAGAACCGACAGATTAATTTGCCTCAACCTAAGACCGATTCCATGAAGAGAACTGTTTTGTTTAGATCAATTTCGTTGTGGAATAATCTTCCCCTTGAGGTTAGTAAAAATAAGGATAAATACAGTTTCAAAAGGAAGCTACAATTGTACCTAATGCAAAATCGTAACATCATCTGATCAGTTAATCGAAGGGTTGTGATATGGTATAAGCATGCTGTTTTATTCGCTCTATTTTAAGTCTATTAAATTTTTTGTTTTTTCTAATTGTTTTGTATTATTTTGATAATGTTTTTGTAATATAGCGTTTGTAATATAGAGTAATGTAAGTGTTTTGAATGTATGGTTTGGACCCCAGGAAGACTAGCTGTGGAGTATCCGTCAGCTAATGGGGATCCTTTTTAAATAAACAATAAACAATAAACAATAGGAGACATTATGAAATGAATTATCTGTCCAAGAGAGTGTATTTATAGTAAAAACAGGAGTGGACCTAAAACAGAGCCTTGGGTCACCCCACAGAACAGATAGTTAGAATCTGACATGATTTGGTTTATACAGACACTGAAATGTCTGTTAGAAAGGTACGATCTGAACCAGTCTAGAACAGTTCCAGAGATTCCCACAGAGTCACAAAGTCTGTTAGATAAGGTGCTGTGATCAACAGTGTCAAAAGCTGCAGAAAGATCCAACAATACTCAGACTGTGAATTCCCCATTGTCTGCAGCCATCATGATGTCACTGGAAACTTTAAGCAAAGCTGATTCTGTTGAATGAGTTTTATGAAAAGCAGGATTGAACTTATCAAAATTTTTGTGTAGTTTCAGAAAAGTAATCAGTTGATCAGCCACAACTTTTTCTAAAAATTTAGAGATAAAGGGCATTTTGGAAATGGGTGTGTAATTTTTAGGTTGAGATGAGTCCAAACTGTTTTTTTTAAGACACATAACAATATAAAACACAATGTGATAAAAAAAAAATCATGCATGGGGAGAACATGGAAGTCGGGATTTGAACTTGCAACCTTCTTGCTACAGTGCTATAAAATTGCACCATGCAGCCCCAAGCCATACCCAGTTCTCTTCATGTCTACTGCCACCTGGTGGAGGATCTACAAGTGGCATGAGTCTATTTTATTTCTTTTTTATTGCTATTACATAACCCCCCCTCCCCCCCATATAGAACAGCCTTCAAAACTAGATGAAAATATATGTTTTTATTTAAGGTCTTCGACTTTATAGGCTTACATTTATCATAGTATTTTCACTTTTCTGAAAACTACTAATTATACAAAATCACATTGTGCAGTTGTGCATACATTTGTTGAGTAATGGAAACACCAGTAATCACATAGGTACAGAAAATCAGAGAGTATAAAACTAAAGTAGTTTATTTTCACACAGTTTCTAAAAATAATAGATCAGATTAAAATGTTCAGCATTCAGGTCTTTGGGAACTCTGTACATTTTTGGTTGCAGTGATTATTCCTCACTCTTGTTGTTGAGCGATGTCTTCCTCAGCATGGAGGTTTGGAGAATATATGAAATGTTTGTTGTTCCTCTTCTCCTTCAGGAACCTTTCCAGCTGCTTCTTGCTGCAGAAACTGTGCATCTCAAAATAATCTCAACAGGTTGTGTTCTACTGGTGCCAAAATAAAATCAACTTCCTGCTTTGTAGTTGCAAGTGTTGTGCGTGATTGTTCAGATAAGAAGTGTCTCTCTCTGGTCTCTAGACCACTGAGTGTTATTTACTCCAGCAGCAGGCACTCTCCTCTTCTGGGCTTCCTGAAAGTTCTTGTTTCTCGTCTCGGCTTCTCTTTAACACCCTGGTAGAGATACCACTTTTCTCTGTTAACTTGTCCACATCATCATGAGATGCATTTGCATAATGCGTGCCCAGCGGCATGCTCTGAGCAAAATTGAGCAGTCGGTTCACAGTGCATCATTTCTGAGCAACGGCCTAACCAGTAAGAGCAGACTTGGCCTTTTAGGAGAAAAGGTGGAGGAGAAACTAAAGCAGGAAGCATTTCTGAAGCTTAGCTGCAACATAAAGCAGAAAATAAAGATAGTAAAATCAGGAAAGGCTGATAATTAAATGTGTAAAGAGATGAAATATGAACTTTTTAACAATATCTCAGAAAAATCACACAATTTCAGCAAAGTAAGCTCAACAAAGCAGCAGAATCTTGAGTGTAAAAACGTATGAAAGTGAAAATTATCATGTTTTTTATAATAACCTGCAATGCCAACATGGTTTAACCACATTTTACACATTTTGCTATTGAGAAGACAAAACCTGAATGCTGAACAATTAACCAACTGCAGCATTCCTTAAATAAAAGATGGATTGCAGATGCAAGCAGGTTTGTGATGTAAACTAAAGAGATGTCAGGTAATAACAGGGATGCACTGATTTAGGTTCTGAAAGCTGATTTCTGATTCGAATCCAAATGCAGCTAATAAAATAAAGTTTATAAAATGAATTTTTAAAAATTATGAGAGTAAAGTATAACTTGTTGCTGTAATGAATTAACAACTAGGAGTAGTGAGTTCAGGGACTGGGAAAAACATTGGTGCTTTGGAAAATGTGCATTTACAGACCAGAATTATAATAAAAAAATGAAATAAATAAGAAAATATTTACATTTGTTACTATTAAGCCAATCATGTGGAAAATGTGCTGATTGTGCTCTGCAAATTTTATTTTTGATCCATTTCTCAAGATTTCTCAAAGTTAAGAAAAAAGTACCAGCATAAAAACAGAGAAAATATTACAAATAAATCATATTTCCATTCTGACCAATATTTCACAAAGAGGCTCTTCCACTTTGTATGCATAAAATCAAATTTAAGCGGATTTTTAAAAAGCCTGACATCTCCTGCATTATGTTTCTGTAATTCAATCCAACTAGATGCAACTTTTGAGAAACTGCAGGAGGAAAAAGTGGTTTGGCAGAGGCCCTGCGATCTGTTGAATGTGGAGTTTGTTTAAAGAGTGAGAAGAGAGAGAGAGAAAAAACTGTCATTTTGGAGTCGTGGGTTATTCCAACGTAAGAGCGCGCGCACCAATCAGAAGCTTGAAAGCTCCACCCTACCTGCCTCTTTTCCGCACCCCCGCCTCCCCCCTCACACACCCCCACCCTCCCTTTTCCATCCACATACTCACTACTGAACACGACCTGCCGCTTGCCACATCTGGAGACGCTTCCCAGCGCGAGAAACATCAACTTTTTTTTTACGCACAAACGCGCAGGCGAACTATCTGTGCGTCAGGGCGAACGTTGCCTTTCTCTGATAGTAAGTAGAGATCCTTGAGTCCAAGTCGGCGTCTTCTCTCTCCTCCTTAGAGCTTTTTTTTCTTTTTTGCATCACCATTGGTAAACAGAGCCCGTTTGGTGCTTTGATACATTCAGACATGTTGGCGCGTCACGCGTAATTTAAAGTTTTGGCCGAATTCTGTACATAACACGAGTCTGTTTATTATGAGCAAAGGGAAGGACGTAAATTAGACCGAGTGACTCACAAATAAGTGCTTTTCACACGCAGGTCTGCCATAAGATTGTTAATATTTGCATTTAAGCGCAAAAAGTGAAGCCTGTCTGAGATCCCGGCGTCTGCAGCGCGCTGATGGTGACATGAGTCAGAGAGGAATGAAGTTGTGAAATTCAGCAGCCGCTGGTGATGCACTCAGCCTTATAGCCGCTCTTGTTTTATGCTGTTTATTTATTTAGTTTTATTTTTAGGGCTCCAGCTCTGATTTTGTTTTGCAGGAGAGACGACTGGGAGAAACCAGAAGGCGCACACAGCTCCATACTGAAGTGTTTAAGTTAGTCTGCGGGGAAATAAAAAAAGAGCTAAAAATACAGCGTTGGTTTCTTCCCTACAAAGAATCATTTGAACTTCCCACCGCAGCGACATAAATAGTTCTGACATGTGGATGTAATTTCAGAGGAGAAAAAAGAGACAGATGCAGGGAAATCAAGCGAGCGCGGCTGAACCGGACTATATTCTAGGAAATTAAATAGGAGATTTTACTCAGTTATGATTTCACAAGCAGCCAGAAGCATTCAGAGGCCAGATGGAGTAAAAACACGCTCCACTTTGAAGAGTTAAGTAGATTAAATCGCTGCTTCTGAGCTTCATCTGGACTCTTGGAGGTGCCTCCGCTCCGGGATGGGATCCTCTCTGATGCTCCATCAGCTGGACTTTCTCCTCATCTCGTTCTTCAGCAGCCTGTGCCTGGTAAGTCACCTCATTCATTACCAAGCGCAGCCTTTTTATTATCACTGCAATCGTGTTTATTGGGATGCTGCACGTGAGAAGATCCAGATGTGCCTCCTGATCTCTGACAGCATGTCAAAACAAACAGCTCACATGTGATTTCCTGTATATCTTAATTACTCATGGATTTTTAAGGTCATTTATGTTTTGCACGATCAGTAAATTCATTGCATTGACCTTGTAAACCGATCATTTCGCAGCATGCATTCAATTAAATCTATGATCCAATTCAGCTTTTTTAACCTTTTAGACTTGAATACACTGATTTTTTAGTGGCACATGTTGCGATTAGACTAAAGAAGCAGACAAAGGTTACTGCAAAACTCTTAAAGTGTAGCCAGCAGAGGTTTGTGTGAGATCTGCAGCATCATGTGAATATTCATCATGTTTATTGTGATCAATTTAATCAGGACACTAACAAACCTCTCTGGCAGCTTGAGCCAGCAGGTGAATGCTTTTTGATTTTTGGATTTCACATAATAATAGTGCAAGGCTGGTGTGCAGAGTGTGATCTTACAATCAATACTATAGATAGTTGTTAGACAATAACATGTGAACCAAAGCAATTGAGCCATTTTTTCCTACATTTCTTATAGGAAGCAGATGACACATTCATACATGGGGAAATCTGCAAATGATGAGAATTGTGACTTTAGAGTGAAAACTGCAATAAAAATAATCACTATTTGTGTCAGCTTGCAGGTAGCAGCTTTTATTGAATCACATTCCATCGTCTTTATTTATTTATTTATTTACTTGTGTTACTGCAAGGCCGACCAGATTTCTTCATCTCTTCATCCATAGTTTGTTTTGTCTGTGTGTGCTGTTTAGATCTGTGCCGTTGAAAACCATCAACACATTTTTTATTATATGCATGCATAACGACAAATCCTCATGCAAACCATACCCTCTGCATGCTGTCGCCCAGTGCATTATCATGCACTCTAGGGGATGCAAGTGTGACATCATACTATTTATGTTGTGATTTGACACTTTTACTTTCTAATCACACACACGCACGCACACACACACACACACACACGCACACACGCTATATGATGCTCTATATTAATATTATTAGGGGAAAAAAACACAGCCCTGTTTCTGAAGCAGGAGCCCCAAAACTCCCTGAGTCACAGCTGCACGACCGACTTCTGGATGATATTGTGATTTTTAAATATTGTCGTAGCTGTATCCATAAAACTTGCCTCAGTCGCACACACACACACACATGCTGGTTCTGTGTGTTTTGGCTGAGGCTGCCGTGCATTCAACAGGCAGTTCGCCCAGGCTCTGAGGTACAGCTCATTTTCCCAGTGATGTGGTTCATCACTGCACCACAGTGGACCTCTGGGCTCGTTGGTTTAGATGGCAGAAGAAAACAATTAAAACATAGCCGTGTATTTATAGCTGATTCAACATTCAGTCATTAAACGGTTCTGTCTGTGACTGATGTTTACCCGCTTTTTAAGCCTGATGTTTTCGTAGTCGTTCTCTCCTCCCAAAGAAAGCATTTCTCCTCCAAACTGTGGCCATCTAAACGAAGAGTGGAAAGTCTGCAAAACACGAGGCTTTTCAAGTCCAGACACCCAGTTGTCAAACTGCAGCACTATCGAGGAGTCGGCATGAAAGGGAGACAACATTAAGTGCTTCATGAATAGAAATATCAACATGCATATGGGGGGAACATCTCATTTTGTTTGGACTGCACATCCAGCATATTAAATCAAAGGAGCTGACACAAGAGGAGGAAAAAGTTGATTGTGTTTTACACCTCAGCCAGCAAGCTGCAGTGACAGCAAATGGACACTGAGGCTTTTTTCAGTGTGACGGGCTGACTCGCTCTGTTATTATATTTATTAGGAGGAAGCAGGGCTTTCAGGAAATCTTAGTGGGGATTTAATTTGTACCTCATGACTGTGTTTTCCTCAGTGATGACTTGCATGTGGTTGGATTTTTTGTGCATCTGCCTGCTGTAGCGGAGTTTTAAATTGGAGAAAAAAAATGAAACTGGGATGTGTTTTGTTGCTTTTTAGCGTGATTATTCTTATCTGGAATCATTATTATAGAGAAAGTCAGTGGTGTGGTTATGAATTGGGTTGAAAATGCCAGTTGTCAGGAATATTTGTTAGTTTATCACTGAGCTGAAATGATGCAGAACTATTACAAATCAAAGAAAGATTTCTATTTTTCTCCATAGAACTGCTTAGTTGAAGCTGATAGACACAATCAATCAGTTAGACACCCCTGGATCACGCCTGCAGCCTGCAGCTTCATCACAATGATTGCAACAAGAGAAAAATGTACAAACAGCTCGTTTTCTGTTATGACGCCTCTAAATTCTGCCTTCAGGCCATCATTTTAAAGCCTTTCCATTATAATCATATATGCACACATATGCACACCCCATAATAACTTCTCCGTGTAGCTTTATCCATCTCTGCCGAATTTTCCGCTAGCAGAACTTTGCAATGCAGATTAGCGTGTTGGATAATCTCTTCTCAATCTGTCTTTGGTGATTAGGGAGTGTAGATATTTTCCCACTAATTCAAATTAACTGATTTGCAAAATAGGGTTTAAATTAAAATTCCTTCTGCATATCATTTTTTGACTGATATTTAAAATGATTAATGCTAATCTTGTCTGTTTATGAGGCTATGCGAGCATCTGACAGGGTTAGGAGATGAAACGCCCTCATTAAATGATTCCACAAACCAATCTAGAGGGAAACACTGTTTTATTATTATTATTATTATTATTATTATTATTATTATTATTATTATATATTTTTTTAAATTATTTTTTGCAGTTAGGAAATAATCATCCATCTGATCATGAACTTATCAGAAATTATAATCAGAAGATATTGTTTAACATGCATGCAAAGATTTGAATAAATCTGATCTACGATTTGTCATAATTGCTATAATGATCATGTTATTTACAAATTGCATGTGCATCCTTGAAGCAATTCAATTTGAAAATGGAAAACACCTTGAGTGCAATGCTTTTGCACAACTTGCCTCATTTTGGTAACAGTGAGTTTTGCTATATGATACATTTGCACAATACATGCAAGTTTTTGCATCACCAGATGAGCTCCTTTCTGCAGGAGTTTGGTAATGAATATGAGAAAAACCGTAAAATGATGTGAACCAAAATTGAAATGATTATTCTCTTGTGTATTAACGGTGCAATAGATGGAACATTTTACACATCTGCATTATGGGAAAATTTCACTTATTTCCAACTGACTAAATGCATGTTTAGTAATTCTGTTTTATACATTCATGCAACTTTAGAGTTGTTCTCTTTGTCGTAAGAAAAGATGTACAAAATAACTCAATCAAGTATGTTTTTGATTTGTTTTGCAGCATGTGTACCATCATCTTATATAGTATTCAGTTAAAAACAACTTTCATTTAAAATTTGCAAGACAGATTATATTATAGCTGATCATCCACATCATTAAAGTCTCTAAAAATGTACTCCAAGGGGTTCAAATGAAGGCAACTGGACTTCTTTGGTTTCTTGAAGAAACCAAAGACGTCCAGTTGCCTTCATTTGAACCCCTTGGATTACCATGACCTGGATGACTGAGAACCTTCACCAGCATATCTAAAAATGTACGTTCTCTTGAAATCTAACATATTTATCTCACAATATTGATATTATCATGACACATTTACAATATAAAAACAGGCTTCCGCCCCTTTAATGAGGTTCAGTTAATATCTATAAACAATAGAAAGAATCACTTAAGACAGCTTTTATTTTATGTTATGTACTTATAGCCCCTATTATAGAAAATAGATGATTATTTTCAGATTTCAACTCATGCAGCCTTGCCATCTTATCGTGCATGATGAAGTTCCACAGCATAAATTATTATTTGTTGTTTATTAAGTCATGCTATGAGAAGTGATGGATAGTGGTTACCAGTCCAATAAAATCAGATGTTGATAGGAGCAGAAACAGATTATCTATAAATACCAGAGGGTGGATTGAGGTAACGGTGGTCTTAAAGGCAGTGAGATTTTCCTGTGAAGTTACACGGGGAATCTAGGAGATGAGTAAATTAAGGTCCTCGGCTGATATTTTTCATTTTTAATGAGACTTAATTTAATAAAGGCAGAAAAAAAGCCATAGACTTCAACAGTGGGCATGTCTAAATGGCCACAGAGCTTGTAAGGTAGGAATTTTATTATTATTATTTTGACTTAATTAACTTGATAGATTAATTCACTTGATAGATTAACTTAATTTTTCAAATGAAAAATAATGAGGCAGAGGGTTAGGGTTAAGGTCATGAAGAGGGAGTTCCTATCACTCATTTGATTATAGTTTTAGTTTTGTTTGGAGCACATAAAAAGGTTTGCATGGTCTTGTAACCAAGGTTCTGAAGTTTTTTTTGAGATTGACAATATTTATTGATATGTATTTTGCTGCTAAACTTCAAAATCCTCCAATTGGGGGACCCTCTGGTCCAAAGGGTTAAATGCATTAATTTTTATTACCGCGTTTATTTTTCTAATTAATTAATCATAATGCGTTAACTTCCCACCCTTAATATAAACATATATACATATCTACTGTATATTTCTCTACATATACATATCTATCTCTGTCTATATATGCATATCTATAACTATTGATAGATCGATCGACAGATAGAATGATTTAAATTGGGATCAGTTTTTGGGCCCTGTTAGAACACAAAGGGACCACACTGACCCAAAATGAGCACATCTCGGGGTCAACGACCCTAATAGTCACAATGAGCCCTTTTCTCGAAGGCAAATCCTTCCCTTGTTTCTACTTAATACACAGAACTATATGATGAAATATGGTGCAAGTATGGAAAACCTATTGAAAAGAGACTTTTTGCTCATGATCCAGCACCACTCAGAAAAAAGTTGATTTAAGTCAATCAGGAGGTCACATTGACACATAATTTTCCCCAGCCATGTTTGATGTTGCGCCCTCTTGAATGCATTTAGTCTCAGTGTCTATTTTTAAGCAGCATGAAAGATTTTTTAAAATAAAATCTTTACATCTTTGTACGGAAGCTTATTACTGTCAGTGCGGGGAAAAAATAAAGGAGCAGTATCTCGTATTAACGAGAACATTTCTTTAAAATTCTTTTAAATCTTGTTTTAATGGTGTTATGCGCCTGTTACACTTAAACACAATCTCTTGGTATGAGGAGCTGTCAGTCCGTTGCCTTGGCCGGTGTGTGTGGCAGAGCTGGCAGAGAAGAGAGCTAGTGAGTTGTTCTGCGGCGGTTTCTCCCCCGTTGTTGTGGCACTGCTGCCTCTGTACTTCCTAAAGTTAAACATCAAGAACTGGAATAACTCTCGTTCATCCTGAGTAGAACGCCACAGCATATAACCACCATTTTACCATCATGACCTTTCTCATTATTACGTGATATTAAAGACATTACTTTGACAAACTTTCTCGTTATAATGAGATATTGCTGCTATATTTTTTCCTCGCACTGACGGCAATCTGCTTCCGTATCTTTGCATTCTGCAGCAAGGCGGGTCCTCTGGTTAGTCCTAGGCAGTAGTGCGTGTGCATGTGTGCATGTGTGTGCATGTGTGTGTGTGTGTATCTCACCCAATGACCACTGCAGACTGACACCATCTCCTAGTGACCCTGAACAGGATTATATAAGGAATAGATGTTTACCCTTTAATTTGTTATATATATTTTTGCATTTGTTTTTTGATCTAATTTACATGTTAAAAAATATTTTTGACAGTAATGTATGGAAAGGAGCTTGCAAATTCATCCGCTTAAGTAGCCATAGAGAAATAATTAGGCAAATGTACCAACTTCTACAGTTTTTACACATTTTATGGTTTGTGCAGCCGAGGGTCTGTGGAGCAGATTACTAATTACATTAGGAGAAGCACAAGAGCAACATCCCACTGGTTATGTCAGTCCATCAAAATGCACCAGAGGAAAACAAACATTAATTTATAATCTCACACATCTGGGCTCATTATTAGCTAGAGCAACCGTGCTCAGGAAATAAAGGAACCAGGATTTTGGATGTAGCCTAAAGAAAACAATGTTAATTATTGAGACAAAAAAGATCCAGTTTCTGCTAATTTTAGTAAAATTATGAAAAAATAAGCGTTTTCTTTTTAATTAGTCATTAATGAAGCAGCTTTTACAACCGAACTTCTCTCATCTCACTAAAGAAGACGTTTGAGTGGCCTGATCATTCTCACCTCCTTTACACATCCTTTCTAGTTCCAGTTTAATATAAAGTCTAAAATGCAATACACCTTAGTGTCTTATTGCAAAAAAAACATACTTATTAAAAAGAATCAAACATCCCTTTCTGATAACAAGAATGACTGAAGGAATTTAGATAAGTTCCGTTTTCAAACTGAGGTCATAAATCGATTTTCTGATGGCAGCGATTTATTTTATACAAAGGCATTATATTTTATACTTAAAGACAAAGGCTTTAAGTTTTAATCCATCTAGCAGGATAATGTAATCTCTTTCATCAGTATCTACATTGATTTTGTGCAGTTTTCAACTTGATTGAGTAATATGGCTTTAATATTCTTTAGCACTTTATTTATGGTGTAATTCATATTTGTCTTGTCTTTGTATTTCTAATCATTTTCTATAATAATTGTCTTTCTCTGGTTTTCATAGAATCTTAGTAGAAAACTGCTAATTATATTCAATATTATTATCGTTATTATAATTGTTACCATCATTATGAAGTTTAAGTTAAAAACAATAATTTTTGACTAAAAATATACATAACTTTCCTTAATTGTTCAGGGCGTATGATCAAATATGGCAGCTTTGATTTTCATGCTATGATGTCACCAACTTCATTGAGTTTAACATTTACAACACTTAAAGTAGCTCTCCGAGTATTTCTTTTATCTGATGGCTCCATCTAGTGGCTGACAAGCGTATCGCACCAATAGTCGGGTCGACTCGATAATTTAAGATGGCGACTGCATGTTTCTTGTTTATGAATGTGCTTCTGTAGCCGACAAACAGCTAAAACACGTTGTTTTACAAGTATTATTCTCATGTCATGTTGTGTTTTCATATATTTATATTTTAAAGACTTACTTGTTCGTGAAAAGTTCATCAACTCTGCTTCGGCCGAGGTACTTCCTTAAATTTGAAGCACATAAGCGGTAGTCTAACGCTATTGGTTAGTTCTGGTTGGCGGTCAGTTTCCTATTGCAGGGATTTTACAGGGCAGGGGGCGGGCTTAGCAAAAAAAAAAAGACGTATTGCTTACATTATATCGCACTACATGATGAGACAATCACTTACGGATTTCTGAAAAATCATACAGAATTCCTGAAAGGAGAAAACTCCTTTAACTATTTAACTAAGTCATGTAAGAGTTTCATAAACTTACCATCATTAGTTTTAGAAGAAGAGTCCAGGCTACAAGGAGGAAGCTTCCGGTTCTACAGACACACCCATATTTGGCACCTCACAGACCCGCCCTGATTGGTCGAACGGTGCCATGGTGTGAACTGTTGCTAGCTTGATCTTTGATGATTGGTTGGGTGAAATCCTGTGATTGTAAAAGCTTGTGAAAAGGTGTGGTGACATCATTTATGATGTGAGTGGAAGTGTCTATCTATAGACCCTTTAAAGGGTTACGCAGAATAACAATAAAGTTAGGCAACCGCTGCATAAAAAGGCCCCGAGTCAAACCTGAGACCTTTTTTCTGTCAGGCGACAGCACTGGCCACCACTCCAACCACGCTTCAGTTAAGTCAACAACACCTGTTTTAAAATCTTACTAGAGGTCAAAAGCACTCTATCAATGATTATTCTTAATTGAGGATTAAAATAGTTGAATCCTCATTAACCCTGTAAAATGTCAACAATCCACCAGCTGTTGTTTTTAGCTCAAGTGCTGTTTTAATAGTTTTGAGTGTGTGTCACGCCCCCACATCATGTTGAGAAGCTAAGCCTCTTGTGATGCTAGTTCAATTATTCACAGTGCAGACTTTATGTTTTATAGACCAAATAAGATTCAACTGTTATTTCTCTTATCAATAAAAAAACTATTTTCAACAGTTTTGGTTGCAGCCATTTCAAATCAAATCAATTTTATTTATGTAGCACATTTAAAAACCACCGAAGTGCTGAACAATAAACTAAAGCTACAGCAATAAAACATACAATTTATAAAATAGATTGACACTGTTAATATAAAAACAGTCAGATTTACATAAACAAAAAGCACCCAGGATGATAAAATGCAAAAGTAAAATAGTTAAGAACAGATTAAGAACCCGAATGCTAAAGAAAATTCATTAGTTTTTAATTTAGACTTAAAAATAGCTGCTGAGGTGGAATCTTTGATCCGGAAAGGAAGACTGTTCCAGAGCTTTGGGGCTGCAACGGCGAATGCACGGTCCCCCTTTCTGACGCGTCTGGATTAAAGAACAGTTAAAAGTAACTGATTAGCAGATCTAAAACACCGTTTTTTTATTATAGGGGAAAGGAGCTCTGAAATGTAAAGGGGAGCCGAGCCGTTAGGAGCTTTAAAAACAAATACAATCATTTTTATTTAAGAATTTGTCTATTATTAATAATAATATTTGCTTTTTACGATTTATTTGCATGTCATTAAAACATAACACTATGCTCACTTTACTAAAATAATCTTTTGAATGCAACAGAAAGTTGGAAATAAAATATTGTTTTTATTCCACATGTAGTTTGCTTTTGATGCATTTAAAGGTTTTTATTTAATTTTCCATTTTTCTAACTCTGGTTTTCTGTGGGAAAAAACATAACAAAAGGTTTTCATAGAATTAGAATTATGTTTGTGTAAATCACCAAAGTGAACATTAATTAGAATCCCCTGCAGTGACGTTTAGTTTGGGACTGTGATCAGCCTGACCCTGTCTGTTTCAGGGGTTAGAGACACTGACGGGTCCGGAGCAGCATCCCTGTCAGCTGGAGAGTCTGACTGGACACCTGTCAGTGGCACTGGTCCAATTACACCAGTTCTAGAATTCCTAGGTTGACTTGTGAGACCATCACCTCCTTCTGACTTCACCCAGTCCTCAACATGGAGTGCATCTCTGTTTTCCTTCCACTGTCATGTTAAATCATGTCCTTCCAAATCCACAGCCTTATAAATATCCAAAGCTTCCTTTTTGATGTACTGAAGTACTTGTACTACTTTACAGGTATTAATAATCCTGGGAGCAGTTTGCAGTGTTGTGATAAAAAAGGCCCTTAAACATTTAGGCTTGTGCCAAACTTTCTAAACTGATTCAGAGACGCTCCCCTCTGCCAGTAACAGCTGACCTTCTGCCTCCAGCTTAGAAAAAGTGAAAAGACGTTTGTCTGTATATGAGATACTTGCATGTAACTGAAGATTAGGGGTGGGAATTCATGAGTTTTATCAACATCAATGCCATTGTTGATTCTATCTATCAATCCAATTCCTTATCAATTAGTTCAATAGGTGGCAAAAAATGAATTGCACACGGTCTCTTGTCAGTTTATTAATGATAAATAATTAATTGTACCTGGTATTGTTTGGAAAGATTTTTCCAAATGCTCTCTTGTATGCTCCTTGTGAAGGCAGAGTCATCTTCTTGCTGCAGCTTTTGCAAGACAGGAAAAATCTCACCGCAGGTCTGACTTTAGTGGCTGGAGTCTGCTGGTGAGGAGGTGTGTACATAAGGTAAATGACGCTAACATGATAGGCAGTGTTAGCTGATTAGTGACCTGCAGTATTAACAGGAGAGGACATGCAAACTTCACCGCTGCTGCTGCTGCGTTAAAATTCTCTAGTCTGGAGTGGGTCAAAAACACGACGTTCACTTTTAGTTATCGCGTATTTTGAGCTTTTGCATATAGTGTTTCCTCTCTCTGATCAATTATTTTCTTCACAAGTTTTGCAAGTTGCCCTGTTGTCATCCTTTTTTGTGAAATATAACCAAACTGTCGAGCATTTGTGCTGCTTAGGCGCCATGTTTCCTGCTTAGTAAATGCGTAAGCTACTCAACATCTGCGGTGACGTCATTCGCGTTCTCAACAAGAACTGATTTTTGATTCCAACCCCTACTGAAGATCACAGCCTGCAACAAAGAATACTGGAATTAATATAACATCACGAAAAACACTTTACCATGCAGATATGCAGTTCTGCACAGGTGGGATGAAAACTGCTAATTTTCAAGATTGCATGTGTGTGTGTGTGTGTGTGTGCGTGCTTGCGTGCGCTCTACTAGCAAATCCTCATTGGATTATTTCTAAAGGCATTCATAAAGAAAAAATTCCAGGCTCTACATATCCTTGCATGAATTATGGACCTTACTCTTGTGCTTCTGTAATTAAAAACACTCTTGAACATTTTCTAACATAAGAGTCACAGAGTTGCTGCAGGTGTCTGGAACCCATCTCCAACCCTTCTCAATTTAGTCTGTCAGTCAGAAAAGGCAGGAAACTTCAGCCTTGTTCTTACTGCAGGCAGAAAGTGACCCCAATACAGCAATTGTACCTATTTGTGTTCCATATCAGATTATTTAGCACAAACTATTTACTGTTCCTGCATATGCAAACATTTTATAAGCACCAATTCAGCATAATTCTAAACAAATATCTGCACATTTTTCACAAATGTCTCCAAATAGCCAACAGTTGCAGC
This sequence comes from Aphyosemion australe, assembly GCA_006937985.1. Lineage (NCBI taxonomy): Eukaryota > Metazoa > Chordata > Actinopteri > Cyprinodontiformes > Nothobranchiidae > Aphyosemion > Aphyosemion australe. The sequence goes on from SSNS01000481.1 coordinate 24,408, forward strand.
CCAGTGAGATACTAGGATACTTAAACCACCATGAGGCAAAACATTTAGACGTGTGATCAGATCAATCAAGCAGAATTTATGGAATTTCATGAACAGAACTTTGATTAAATGCCAATGCTCGTCTTTCATGAGGCCTTTTTTCCCCAGAATAATAATTTTTAAGTTGTAAGAAGTATTCAGTTATAGTTCTTTGAGACAAATGTATTTGGCAACGATCCATAATGGCATTATGAGCAATATAACTAAAACCATAAAACATCTGCAATTAACAATTTTGCTTATTTTCTTTTAATTGATTAATTAATTAGATCTTTTTTTACTCTAAGCTATATTTAAACCTCCCCTAAAGCAACAATAATGGGTTTTATTTCACTTTCCTTTACTGTAGGCGAGCTTGAAAGTAACCCTGAAGGTGAAAAATGAGCTGTCCTCAGTCTCACTGAAAACCATGCATTTATCACACTCACTCAGTGAAGGTGAGAAGGTCAGGAGAGCTTTTAGAGTCAGGTTTAAAGTATTGATCGTGCTCGTCGTCGTATATAAAAACTCATTCAGTCACAGAAAAACACAACAGAAGTTACTGACAGTCATGATGTTGGTGAGAAGATCTGAAACACCCTGCTTCATTAGGTGTCGTGGATCTGATGCGTATGGAGGTGTGAACCTTCTCAGCTGCTCGTCACGGTGGACTGTGAGCTGCTCGCCGTCGTTAACGTGTTTGCCTGAGTTTTCCAGAGATGAACATGGGATTCAGCTCACAGAGGCAGCTTGTTGTGGGAAACACCCCCCCTACACACACACACATCCTGCATTTCCTTAAAGAGCTTCTACAATTAGCCAGGTAAATTCTATGACAACTGAGGAAATGCAGGAATTCTCGAGTTGCTCCTCTTTTTTTGGTTTCTGACCGACACATCGCTCCATTATAGTGGGTCTGAGTCAGACTCATAATGCCTGCATTAATAGGAGAGTCTTCTGTTTCACCAGCATGGTAAGGTTATACCTTAGCTGTGTTTGACTCAGGAAAGGCTCTGTTTTCTTAACTTACATTGACCCCTGCCTTTTTTCCTTATGTTTTCCACCTGAAGAATGTGTGACCTCACGGAGAAACAGATGATGTGTATCTGCTTGTAGGTGACTTTTTTTTGTTTTAGCCTTTATTTCTTCTTTTGACGTGGCGATGATGTTTTTTTTTTTTTTCAAACCAGCGCTTCTTTGATTGATGCATCTTTTGCAAATAAAGATCAGTGCTTTGACCTCACCTGAGGGACAGATTCCCCATTTTAGACGACTAATCCATGGATAATGCATGTTGGTATTGATTTACAAACCTATTTTTAATTGTTATTGCAAAAAGTAGCTGAAGCTTTACACTCTTGATTGAATCTGTGTAGCTGCAGCAGATTATCAAAATGTTGCTCAAATGCACAAAACAGTGATAAGTTACCCGTGAGTTTATTAGCTGACATGCCAGGAATCTCCCAGTAGCTCAATTGGAGCTGACATGTGAACTCTCTCTCTCTCTCTCTCTCTCTCTCTCTCTCTCTCACTCACACACACGCACACGCACAGATTGAACTGAACGGCTTTGACCATTAGGAGTCAGTCCTTTAATTATCTCGAGCAGGAAGAGTTGGATTTCAAAAATGGAATCCAGTTGTTTACGCAATTTGGAAGCGGTTCAGCTTCTGGGCTAGAGTGCTCCCACGTTGCATCGCTAATGCGTGAGGGGAGGCTGGATTTCGTAAAAAGACCTTTTTATTAGTTTGACAGAAAAATTCTGAGGCTTATGGGTTTTAGGTATGCATTTCACAGTTCTAAAACTTTCCAGTAAGAAGTAGGAAATACTCGCAGCGCCGTCCAGCAGTGGAAACCTTGTCCAGTTTAAATTTAGATAACAGTGTGAATGCTGGCTTGAGTTGTGTCAACGCCGGAGGATTTAAGGCTTTAGCCAACAAGCACAAACCCCAACTCAACTGAACGTTTAAAATTTGCAGGATATTATACTTTTATAATCCAAAACTGATATTGTTTTGTTCCCACTGCTGCAGGTGTGGTGTTTATTGCGTATTTAGGCGAGGTTTCGCTTTCAAACCAAAGGAAATTGTGTTTAAATTCTTCTGTTTCTCTTCCTGCTTCGTGGTGACTGAGTCGAGTTGTGGGCAGGGTGAATTTAGATGTGCTTAAGCAGCCTTTTTATTTAAAAGTTAATGAAATGTATTTATTAATTAATATTTCTTTGATAAGATTTGCCGCATTAATCATAATTATTTAAAAATCAAAAGCTTTACAGTTGACAGGCACAAGAGCGCTGATTATCTGCGGTGGCAGCATCGTTTGATGCTGTGAATGAACAGAAGCACCTTTGTTTTTCCTATTGTTATTTTTAATAGTCGGTTTTTGATGCTTTTTTAGACTCTGATGTAAACAAGGTTCCCGCTGTGCAAAGAGTTGTTAGTTAGGACGTCCTACAGTCGTGGTCTAGACCGACGGACTCAATATCCACATGATCTGCACGTCCATTCGACGTTGACTGTTTGCAGAGTTATTGCTGTTTTTAAGGTTTTACATTAATAAAGTCAAATTAAACAGTAATTTCTGCAGAAAACACAAAACGTTAAAAACAAATGTGCAAAGAATTTTACATAGAACTAAGCTGTGCATGCTTGTGTAGACACAAAAAGACAGAGTGCAGATGATGTGCTGTAAATATAGTGAAGAAGAAACATTATTGAACTAAATTAAGGGTTTTTTTGTCACCTAATGTCAATTTTTTTTGCAAATTAACCACAATTAAATTCCTATTGAAGCTCCTTTGTTACAGTGAATTCAGGATTTGACAGGTTTCATTGTCTGTTCATATAAAGCCTCCTTTTCCCTGTGATTCTGAGTAATGTTTGGTTAAATAGAAACAGCTGCAGTGGAGATCTCAAGTCTGGTGTAATCTGTCTGTTTGCATTTTCTCCACACACTGAAACACCTGAGCATCTTCATTCATGTCCAGATCTATTAGGATGTGCCTGTTGGATGAACACCAAGCCCTTTAAATGCAATTATAGTGTGATCTGCCACATGTGTCTCTTTGGTTACAATCCTGAAAAGTCTCAGCGAGTCATTTAACGGCTTTATTCAATCAGATTTGTAAAAGAAAACCAATTTATTGAGATAAATGGTCCCCAAAGATGAAGTTATCCCTTCATAAAGCCGAGGGGTTAATTTTAAAACAGCAACAAGCAAGTTTATATCCCCTGAATTACATAGAATTAACACAAATGAAATTATAAAAGTTAATTATATAATTTTTATAAACTCTTTGAAACATTTCCCCTGCTGTCAGAACTTATTATGTAAAACGGTAACATAGCTCCGTCATAAAATATAGCGTAAAAGCCTTTAAGGGTATTAAGTAACAGGAGTGTTTCTAAGGTGATGGTATCCATACGCCCGGGATCATTAAGAGCAGAAAGCGTTTTATCAAGCTTGGAGAGCACCGTGGGGACGTTTTAAAAGGAATTCAAGGTAGACTCCAAGTTAGCAGGTTCATAGCAACCTGGTTATAAAACAGATGCAGAAATAACAATGTGTGTCACTGAGTTTGTTGCTGAATCAGTGTTGTAGTATGGTTGGGGAGCTTTGTGAAGAGTTTAATATGAAGTATTTTTACCATTTTTTTCATACTGACATAATATTAATTATTCGATTTTTTTTTTCTCCAGAGATCATCATATAGATACCAAATATTTACATATATTTATTCTACGGGTCAAACGTTTTGGAACACCCAAATACAGGTGAAACTCAAAAAATTAGAATATTTATTTCAGTAATTCAATGTAAAAGGTGAAACTAATCTATGAGATTGACTCATTCTATGCAAAGCCAGATATTTCAAGTCTTTATTTGTTATAATTGTGATGATTATGATGAAAACATCTCAGACAACTAGAATATTGTGAAAAGGTTCAATATTCTAGACTCAAAGTGTCACACTCTAATCAGCTAATGAATCTAAAACACCTGCAGAGGGTTCCTGAGCCTTTAGATGGTCTCTCAGTCTAAGCTGAATTACTGAAATAAATGGAGTTTTGCACCATTTTCTAATTTTTTTTACAAGTTTCACCTGCATGTCTGCGTGCAAAAGTCAGTGTCTTAAAAATTAAAATTGCACATTTTAAATACTTTTTATTGTTAAAGAATAATTTTCAGCAGTAAAAGTAGGACTTCTACTCAGAATGTATGTAGAATATCATCTAAGGCGGGTCTTAAAGCTGCTATAGCAAATCTACAGAACAAGCTAGGTCACGGGACTCACCCCTCGCCTCAGGTATCTTCCCTGAGACGCTTCTTCCGGAACCGGAGACCCGCGATGCATTTCCCAGTTTGTGGATTGATTTTATTCCAAAGGGGAAAACAGGATTTAAGGGAAAATGTCTAAAGTTAAAACTAAAATTGAACGGGTTTCTTGTAGTATTTAATCAACCAATTTAAACAAAATTAGCACCAAAGCAACCCAGACACTGACATTTTATGGTTTAAACATGTAATAATTTATAGCTCGTCTGATTTTAAAGTCCCTGAAAAATATGAAACAAACACAAGAAAAGGAAAGTTTTAACAGTTCAAATGTAAATATCCCACAGTAATCTGGTTATTGGACAGTATTTTATTAAATATGGGACATCATCAGAACAGGTTACTTTGTCATGTGATGTTTTGTTGTTGGAGGATGCATTTTATTTATTTTTATCTCATTTTTTCAGAAAGAGACTTATATTAACACACACGAGTCTCATTTTTAAATCCAACCAAAGTCCTTTAGATTTTCTAAAATGTGTGCAGCTAGTGATTACATTCATGGGTGTCTTGCTTTTGTTTGTGATGGAATAATTTAAAAATAAAAACATGATGACCATCTGTGCGAGGTTGACCCATGACATTGTCTTTAACAAGCCCAAACAGAAGGGTCAACACTAGCAGCCAATGGGAGACACCTTGGATAATTATGGGATATCTAATTAGTCCTGAATGATCTGGCTTTTTATGGTAGGGAGTCAGAATCAGGAAGCTGTGTCCTTGTCCTAGTTTTTAGCAGACAGCATGGTACTTCATTTGCCTTCAGTTAACAGTGAAGTAATAGCTGATTGGAGTGTCGCCCTCCACATGTGTCACCTTTTAATCTCTGCTCAGATCTTTAACTATTTCCAGACCACCGATGAGACGCGGAGCTGTTTTCTGTACGTTTAACCGAGAGGACAGTTTTTCCTGAATCAGTAAAGAATGCAGAAAATAATTTTAAATCGATTTTAGTTGTCTTAATATAGTCTGAGTCGTATTTGCTGATGCAGAGCATCAGTACTGGCTCAGTACTCGTTTATATGTTATTATAGGGTCTCTCACACACTTTAGAGTGTCATAAAACTTTAAACATAATCTACGAGGCATTTATGTGGACTAATCCTAATCAGGGTGTGGCTGCAGGTTTGCAAACAAAAAACAAACAAAAAAAGAGAAACAGGAAGCCCCCTCCTAGAAAGAGAGCCCCCTAGAGGTCAGTGGCCATGATACTGCATAGGATTTAAAAGAAATAAAGTCAAGAAACAAAGTAAAAGCTGTAGATGTTGAAAAATGATAAATGTTTAAATGCAAAAACAACAAAAAAGAAATAAACTTGAGAAAGTGTTTAGATATCGTGCCTTGTGTTTCCGGTGCAAAAATGGACGAGTCCATTAGAACGTGTCAGTCCTAATGATTATTGCACACTCCTACTTTCTGCTGTTTTTGCCTCGTGTAATAATCTGAGATGTGAGAAAATGTCCATGTTGTTGATGTTGAACCGTTAAAGAAAACAGATGTTACTCTCCTGAGAGAAGCTGGAAAGTCCAATTAGAAAGTAAACCTCAAATAAATAATCTAGCGCAAAAAACTATAAGCCTATGGGGAAAGTTTCTAGAGCAAAAGTGGCAGAAACATCCAGTTGTCACACATGTCATCTTTTCTCTGTCTGCTGTGTTTTATATAGAATATGACAAGTTAAAAAGAGCCTTCACTTCCAGTTTTGAAGAGGACATTTTGGGCTCACGTCTAATAAAAGTCAGTTTAGATATGTACATTTTTTACTCTGGAGGGGATCTGAGAGGGCGCGAGTAACACCTACATCAACTTCATTTTGCTGATAACCTGTCTAATAGTGCTGTAGACAAAACTATAATTATATCGCCATCTTCAGGTTAAAACTCTTCTCCACATTGATTTAGAATGGCTATAGAGCTGCAGGGTGATGTCTGTATGCTACTATGTGGCTGCACTGCACTGGACTCCAGCTGAGTCTTGGCCACGCCTCCAACTGGCTCAACCACTCACCTGCCGATATGAAACGATACGACTCGGAGCCGTTTGCCTCCTTAAAAAAACCCTCCTCCTTCCCCCTTTCTTCTAGTGATCTTGGTGGACAGGAAATCCTCCAGCATGCAGCAGTTTCTGTGTTTGCTCTTCTCCTGAGCGGTGAGTCTGCTGTGTGTGTGTGCTCGTGTGCACGCGTTTGTTAACATCTCGTTTTTCCGACTGAGAAACTCCAAGAGCGCGCGGAGGGGTTGAGGGGGGTGCTGTAAATTTCTGCCTTAGCGCCGCTCTCTCGGTCCTCCAGGTGACACCTCCTTTAGGCACATTTTCCACCCATGGTGTGACTCACCCTTTAAGTCTAGGGACGATGGTGGCAGATGAATTGCGTACCTGAATGTCGCAGTCGTCCCTCTGACCACCACCAGCAGGAAAGGAGGGTTAAGCGTCTTGCCCAAGGACACAACAGCAGCATTCTCTGGCTGGAGGCAGGATCAAACCTGCAACCTTCCGATTACGGGTCAACCCGCTCTACCAGTTACAGCAGTGAGAAACTTATAGTGACAAAAAAGTTGGGTGCATTGTCAAAAACAGTGAACTTTTTCACAATATTCCAAATTTTTGAGATGCGTATTTTTTCTTTTTGCCATTGAGGAAATTATTGGTGTTTGCCCAGCTGTGACTGAGATGGTATCAGATTACTCTAGCACTAAAGAGTGTAGTAAAACAGCATGATCTTAGGGGAAAGAGCTTTGATCATAGATAAAATATAAATGCACACATTTTTGAAACTCACTGATCTAACAGCCTTAAAGGAACATGAGGCAGGATCTTTAAAAAATCTGTAAAAACTTAAACATGTATGTTCATTTTTTCAAAGCTAATGGGTGATGAAGCGTTATAAACCTAAAAGAATGAGGCCACCCATGTATCGTTCCATTTTCTTGAACAGGCTGTTTGCTGCAAAATGCGCTGCAGTTCGGTCACGAATTTCCCGCGCTGCCCTACGGATGTGGCGTCAATTGACACTGCTTGCGCGTTCATGACAGCTTCAAAACAGAAAGAAAATGTGTTCGACACTGCAGATCGGTAGGTGGCGCTATTGCACCTTAAGTTCCTTGCCAAACGCCAAACTCCAAAAGAAGAACTGTGGGAATGGATTCTACTGCAACCAGCAAACAACCAAGCGTGGCACAAAGGAAGTTTATTCAGCGGCATCTCGTGAGTCAAAAACCAAATATGGTAAAAGACTAGCCTGGCAAGCCATCCTATATATGTGAATATATAGTCTGGCCACGAACCATTGACGGCTCTCAGTCGTGAGGCGGGATCTACGGTTGTCTTTCAAAATGTCAGCACGCAATTGGATAGCGCTAGGACCAATCAGAGTAACGAACAACGTGACGTAATCGCAGCGATGGAAAAGCGGGACCTACTAATGGCGTCAATGATTTCTGTCGTTTTCGTATAAAAACATGTGAATATCAGGTGTACTGGGACATTGCACTACTTTGTTTGATAAAAATAAGAAGCCGCTAAGTATATCAGACAGACTTACGCACGTTGGAGTCTAAATGATCCAATGTTGATGACAAAGCCGTTTCAAAAGAACGTGGCTCCGGCGCTGCCGCCATGTTGCTTGGGTTTGCGGCCGCAGCGCTGACGTCATCGGCTACTCCCGCTCTGTGATTGGCCCACAATATAGAGCGCTGTGATTGGCCCAACCAAAACTATAGCGAGTTGTGATTGGATAGACACAGCAGTGGTTTGTGCTGCGAGGTTTCCAATGAAGCGTGCCTAGACCAAACTCTGCAAAGCAAGAATTGGTCTAGTTCACTAGGCTAGTAAAAGACAGGCAGGGACCCGAATCTATATCGGATACGTGATTGACGAATGGAGGCTGCTTCAACTATATCTGGGACTCAAAAAGGATGCTGCCATGGCTCATTTCCTAGTGAGCAGGTAAGAAACATTATAGGTTGTGTTTAGAGATGATATGACAATGATCTGACCTCACCGATGACTCAGAGAGAGCTAGCGTGCAGTATCATTAGCTGTGATAGTAGCATTAGCTGTGATCAGGGCTGCAGCGTGGATTGCTTCGCCGCAATATTGTCCGTGAGAGCGGCGGGGAGTTGCCTTTTCAGCGTGAGATATTGGAGGTGTGGCGTGAGAGCGTGTGAAGAGGGTCAGGTAATGGTATTTTTGTGTTTGTGTAACATAGCCGTCTGTGCACGCTCCCGTGCTGGGCTGCAGTTACTCGCAGAGCCGGGCGCGTCGCTCGTGAGCATCGTTTTTTTTTTCCTGCCTCTAGTTCCTTTAAGTTTTATTATTTGTTTTGAGAATATTGAGAATTTGTGGGCGACGGTGGCATAGGAGTTAAGTGGTCGCCCCACAATCGGAAGGTCGTGGGTTCGCGCCCCGCTCAGTCTGTCACTGTCGTTGTGTCCTTGGGCAAGACACTTAACCCGAATTGCCTCTGTTGGTGGTGGTCAGAGGGGCCGATGGCGCAATGATGCAGCCTCGCCTCTGTCAGACTGCCCCAGGGCGGCTGTGGCTACTCAGTAGCTTACCATCATCAGCAGTGTGTGAATGTGTGAGTGCATGCAGCGTCTTTGAGTGTCCTAACAAAGCGCTATATAAGTTTGATGAATTATTATTATTATTATTAATATATTACAAGACAAATGACATGGAGCATGAAGCATTTCTTGGATAAAAGTAATACTTTTGCATTACTGCATAGGAGCATCCTCAAATTGCTTAAAGATGCAAAAAAAAAAAAAATCCTCTTATAGTTTTCAAGAACAACACAATCATAGCTACGTATGCTGCCTCAGAAGAAAAACACACATGATGTTTCCATCTGGGACAAGGGTGCCGTTCTTACAGCTTACAACCAGAGCAGGGTATAATTAGGAGCTAAATGCTGCTTTAAGTCAGAATGTGGTTTGCAAGCATTTCCAAAGGACAGCCAGTCTTGTGGTTTGTGGTTTTTATCATCAAATGTAAAATTGCACACTTGAAGAGGAGTGGCACTGACTCATAGAGTTCAGAATATCCAGGAACCTCATCCGCTAAAACATTCATGTGGTACAATATGTCAAAAGTAACGTATTCATGTTTTTTCCAGATACGGGACAGGCCACAAAAAATACATTCAGCAATGTTGTCATTTTCTGGACTCCTCTACATAAAACACACAGGAAAGTCCAAAATCCCATGGATGGGATTTTTTTTTGAATGCACGCCAACAACAAGGAAGTGAATGTTGGCCTATGGTGTAAAGAATGGCAAGTGACCAAAACAAGTACATAAAACAAACATTTGACTGTTTTCTCATAAGAGAAGCGCTTTGCAGCAACCAGAGTCAATATTATCAGAGTATTAAGTATCATTCATGTGATGAAGTGTGATCTGGAGGGTTGCATTTCATTTTTTAGAGCAGAAGTTACCAGAAATCTTATCCTGACTAGAGGATCAGCTGACAGAGGGGGGCATTATGGGATGGCTCTGAGGTAACAGATACGAGGTGTGTGTTTCCAGGCAAACTGCTGTCAGAGGGTTGTGTTGAGAAGAGAACTAATGAGCTGGGGTTAAACAACTTGTGGTCGTGTGTGTGTGTGTGTGTGTGTGTGTGTGTGTGTTCATCTGAATTGTTTAATTGCTGATTATCTGTTAACTTTGCTCTGAATGGAAACCAGTCATTAAAAAACCCACAAGTTCTGTCGCTCTAAAAAAGAAAAGCGACACACGGACAGGAAGTGACGGCTACAGGTCTGCTGTTAATCATCCTGCATGTAAAACTCAATTCATCATAAACATATATATATATATACTAGAAATTACTTTTTTTATCTTTAATTTTACTTTGACCTTTTTTATTTTTTCTAAGTGTGTATTAATTTAATGTGAACTTTTCTGAAAATGTTTTGTTGTATGATGGATGGATTCTGTTTTAACAATGCAACAGCAAATCTAAAATTCAGTGAATTCATATTTTTTTAAAAAAATGTGTTTTTATATAATAATATCTACTATAATAAATATTATAAAATATAATATCTATATGATCTATTATAATATAATTTGACCAAATTCAGTGTATTTGATTTGCATGAGAATTCCAAATTAGCCTTTTAGGTCTAAACCTTCTATTAATGACTCTCATGTATGATTTACCACTGCAGGCTCCAATCAGCATCCAAAGGTATTTTGCTCATGTTGAGGCTTTTAAGATTCTGCTTCAGCTCACATTTTCAGCTTTTAAACAAAACATTTCAAAGCTTTAATTTAGCCATCACTGTGTTTTAATCATTTATTTGACTTTTAGTGTTTTTTTCCTCTAACAAACAAGCACAGGCACAAACATTTGAACTAAGCAATGTTTTAAGCTGAAATCTCTATTTCAGTTGAATTGGATGAATTGCTTTGCCTTTTAAAAAATTATACTAATTAATTTAATGAGGTAGGTACTGTTATCAATTTATATTCAGCTAAAACTTGAGATTACATCTACAGTCTCAGCTCCGTCACCGTTGACTCAGAGCTGATTATTATGCTCAGATCTTTGTGGTCTTTGAGGTCCTTTTGAACTTTTTTGGTTAATCAAGATTTTGCTTTGTGCTTCCTGATAAAAAAAAAAAATCAACCTCACAAAACACTTAATTTGCCCGTTCACTGCTTGGAATTTGGTTAACCACAACTTTCTGTGGGAAAAAGAAAAAGCACAGCAGCTGTGCACAAACCAAAAGCGTTGTGTTTTTGATTAAAGTAGAAATCTGGAGTTTTTTGTCACAGGGCACCACCTAGAGGCAGAAAAATTGTATTGCACCTCAAGCCCCTTTACCTACTTCCATTATTACGATTGGAAGCAACGCGTACCTCTGGCCGGATAGCAGAAAAAAAAAATATGTATATATATATATGTATATGTAACATATATGTCTAGGTACTTCTGCAAATGTGTGTAATTGACATCTGTGTGTAAGTGGATGTGTAACGCTATTGGTTAATGCTGAGTGGTGCTCATTTCAAATTGCATGGGTCTCTACAGGACGGGGGCGTGCTTAACAAAAAAACATTGACCTATTGCGTACATTATATCACAGTACAAGTTAAGACTATCACTTGTATAGATTTCTATAAAATCTTACGTAATTCTAGCCTAGAAAACTAGACAAATCGTGCAGGTCGGTCTAGCCATGCTCCATTGTAGCCTCAGCAGGTCTACCATTGGCCTAAACAGTTTTAGGTCTGGCCAATCAAAGTGATCTATGTTTGTAGTGAGATGTTGGGTAGGCTTAGCACCAGAGCTGCGAGGGAGAAAAACTACAAAGATGGCGCCGGCTCAGGAAGGCGGTTGTTTATAGTGTGTCCCAGTTGTCCTCGGAACTCGATTTTACGAGATAAGTTAACCGGAAATGATGCAATGAACTCGGAATTCCGAGCTGCGAGCTCGTTTGTTTCAGAAGACCCCGAGATCACCATTTTAAAGATGGCCGCGCCCAGTGTTGTTGTAGTCTTTATTGTTTTCATCATTTATATGTTCTGCTTTCTTTCCTTTTGCTATTTAACAGCACCGAGTTGTTGTTTATTCTTGTTATCAATGGTTGCGTTGCTGAAAACGTCAGCATTGACACCAAAACTGACCGATGTTTATGTTTTTTTAACTGTTCCTGGTGTTTCCATTTTTACGTTTGATTTTTAATGTCTTTCTCTGGTTTTATGTGGCAACTGCCGATTGTTGTGTGTGACGCTATCTATGCGTTTCCTGCATTCCTCCTCGAGGGACTTTGGTGCAGAGAATACTTTGTTATTAGTTCTTTGTACTCATACAGAGCAGCAACACATGCAGCTTTACCGGCGGCGTGCATTTTTTTCCGAGTTGGAATCTGGAACGCAAAACGAGCTCGTTACGTCATTTCCTGGTTGGAAATTCCGAGTTCCGAGGACAGCTGGAACGCACCATTATAAACAGCTTTAGGATCAACTTTGGATGATTTAGACTTGGACTTTTCTTTGACAGCAGATTCATTCTTCTTCTTCGATAGTGTAGACTGCTCTGTTGACTGATTTCTGTAGCGATGAATATGTCACGCTGTTTCTGGCTCTGATTGGTCCTAGCGCTGTCCAATTGCGTGCGAAGAAAGTTTGAAAAACAACCGTAGCTTCCGTCCCCACAACCAAGCTCTGTCTTTGGGTCATGGCCAGACTATATATTTACATATATAGGATGACTTGTCAAGCTAGCATAATTCCTAAAATGGGAAAACTCCAGATTGCTGCTTTAATGTAAGTGCAGTATTTTTGATGGTTGTACCCTTACGTTACTTGATATATAAAAATAAAGAAACGTGCACTCTGATAGACTAATTTGTCTTCATTTACAAAAATAACAGAAGGAAAAATAGAAATCTTGACTAACTGAAGCTCTGCTTTACATTCTGTGGTTAAACACAGACAGCGCAGCCTAAATAGCCGTCTCTCTTTGCTCATTTATTCTTACCCAGAGCTGCAGTTTGTGAAGACAAATACAAACTTGTGGTTTGCCCAAGTGGAGTTTTATTCTAGCGACCGGGGATGAAAACACACAGATATGTGATGTGTATTTCTCTCATTTTTAAAAAATTTGGCACATATTCAGAAGTAGTCAACAAACCGAACACTGTGTCGGAATCGAACGCTGTAAATAAGAATGTCCATGTTCCTCTCCGTGAGGGTTGTGTTTACTTTCTGGAGGTTTGGACTCCGACCAGCGGAGGAGGAATAGTTTTCAGAAATAATCTGGGGCCACTCTTATTACCCAGGATTCTCCTCTTAAAACTGTAAATGATACTCTTATGTGAGCTTATTTTACTTGAAACCTTTACAGGGGGCTTGGATTGGGCTGCAGGTTAACGTTTCCTTTTAGCTGACCTTCTATGAGATGGGTGCATTCATTGAAACCATAAAAAGTACATTTATTTACACATTGAGTGTTAATGACAGTCAGATCTGTGCTTCCTGGATAATTTCACCAGAAGTCCCGTTGGTTGAACTTTCACCTAAACCAACACCGTTCCGTTATTTAGATGAAAATAGTGTTAACGTCTCTGGAGCTGTCAGTGGAATATTCTATATTGGCATAGTTAGCACAGTAAACAGGTTGTATCTATCCTTGTTCCCTGTGGTCAAATGTTGTTCCATCTGTGGTTGTTTACCGTGCAGAGCCATAAATGTCTTCATTCTGAAGCCCTATTCAGCTCTCAGACTGGACATCCTTATTTCTGCTCTGAAAGTAATGAAAATATTGATGGATTGAGGTATTGTGGGTTTGTATGGAGAGAAACCACAACGGCTCGGTATTTTGCAGTTTATTTTTGAGTTGACGAAGACTGTGCACAAGAGTCAAGGACAATGTGTGCATGGATTTTTTTTCATCCTAGATGGTTTCTGCAAGAATATCTAAAAACTGTAGAAATTTAATTTTATTTCAAGTGGATTGTCGATGTCTGTTTTAACAACAAACTACACCGCACAGCCATAAAATAGTCACCACCTGGATTTAACTGGATAATTACTGAATGGGCAACAAGTTATTTAACCCCAACTGGTGCAATGAGTAGCTTCTCATTTCTTAAACAACCATGTGGAAAGACACATCTGGTGGTCGTGGAAAAGATGTTAGTCTGTGTGAGAAGGGTCACATCACTGGCATGCATCAAGCAGAGAAAACATCTAAGGAGATTGCAGAAACGACTAAAACTGGGTTCAGAACTGTCCAACGCATTATTAAAAACTGGTGTGATGAGTCCAGATGGACCCTGTTCCAGAGTGATGGGTGCATCAGGGTAAGAAGAGAGGCAGATGAAGTGATGCACCCATCATGCCTAGTGCCTGCTGTACAAGCCTGTGGGGGCGGGGCTATGATCTGGGGTTGCTGCAGATGGTCAGGTCTAGGTTCAGCAACAGGATGTGCTCCAAGAATGAGGTCAGCTGACTACCTGAATATACTGAATGACCAGGTTATTCCATCAATGGATTTGTTCTTCCCTAATGGCACGGCCATATTCCAAGATGACAACGCCAGGATTCATCTGGCTCAAATAGTGAAAGAGTGGCTCAGGGAGCATGAGACATCATTTTCACACATGGATTGGCCACCACAGAGTCCAGACCTGAACCCCATTGAGAATCTTTGGGATGTGCTGGAGAAGGCTTTGTGCAGCGGTCAGACTCTACCTTCATCAATGCAAGATCTTGGTGAAACATTAATGCAACACTGGATGGAAACAAATCTGGTGATGTTGCAGAAGCTTATTGAAACAATGCTACAGTGAATGTGTGTCGTAATCAAAGCTAAAGGCGGTGCAATGAAAATATTGGAGTGTGACCTTTTTTTGGAATTATCTTAAATACACACTAAACTGTACACAAAGAAAATGAAGATGATGCACATTCATTGGTTCAATCTGAGAGCAGCATCTGTTATTCTAAACATTTTAGTGATTAGGGGCAAAATAGTTATAAGGAACTAAGTTAAACACAGTAAGAATCTGTGCATGCATTCGTGTGTGTGTGTGTGTGTGTGTGTGTGTTTTAGCTTCTCCTTCAGGCTATCAGAATTTTTTTGCCATTAAATAAAAAGAGAATTTTGACCACTGAACTGTACTTTTGCCCTCATCATCAAACCTTTTCTTATTTCAACCTTTCTTGTCACACTCTGGCAAAAATGAAGGTGGCAGCCACATTTATTATTGTCTGAAATTGATTTGTGAGCAAACAGCAAGAGAAAAAAAAAAAATCTATTAGAATGAAAAATGTCTCCTTGACTAGAAAACCACACCTGAAGTCATCTGCAAATGCAGCTCAAAGGCTAAAAATACATTATCTCTAGAGAAAAAGATGTCTGTTTTAACGTTTTTATGTCCGAGCAGTCACGATTCACTGACCAGAGGAACCACAACACAAGCTGCAACTATAAACAGCACATGAGACTGAAATGATTCAGTCAAAAGAAAAGAAAAAAAACGTCACTTATCCTTTTAAACTTTTGCTTTATGGCAGTGAAGACAGAAATAAATACACTGCTAAGCTCATAATGCTTTTGACAAATGCACTGATGTGGTTCACTGCAGTCTGACCTTCCAGATACAGAAAATGCTGTTTAACATTCCAGGCCACCGTGTTGCTCACATTCATATTCCCTTTGATGAAATGTCAGCAGTGTTCCTTCTAGAGCATATCTTCCTGAGGGGGATTTTTATTTTTTTATTGTAGTGCTATGGTCAAGGATGCAAAGAGCAGTCACAGGATATTTAAGGACCTGTGTAAAGAAAAGTCCCCAACATGATGAGATCCCTTCTTATCGTACTCACGGTATTAAAGCAGCATCTAAGGCAGAAGCAGGTTGCAGGATTAACTTGTGTTGCTAGTTGACTTTTCAACAAGCAAAGCTTTCCTAACCTCGTTTTTCCTTCTGGATCTTTTCTGCAGGTTTGTGCAGACGATGTCCTGACAAAAGAGGAGCAGATAGGCCTGCTGTTCATGGCTAAACAGAAATGTGAGCGGAACATAAAGCTAAAGGCCAAAATTCCAGGTGAGTGAAGGGAAATCTTTATTACTCTGGCCTTAGCTAACAGATTGTGCAACTCCTTGCAATATTGACTTAGGATATTTTTTTCAATATTGATCATAATGGATATAACTCTAAAGTTAAAACTTAGCCATACTTTGCAACTTCTTCATATTTTTAAATCATTTTCTTGAGCCGGTATGTGCTAAAACAACCTTTTACAGGTTGATGAAATGTCACTCAGTCCTCTACCGCCCTCAGTGGCCAGAATACTGCACTTACAACTTCAGAGTGGCAGGCCGCCACCTGTTACACTTCAAAAAAATTGAGCTGACATGCCTGGTGCTGCAGTCTGCTTCCAGCATGTTTCCTGCATGTTTTAGATCGTGAACACAGCTGATTTGTTTGATTTAGTGATGAACCGCTCCTGTAGACACTAATGAAGGCTGAGGAGACGTTTCAGCAGTTAGATTAAGGTGTTAAAAAGACGAACGCACAGCGAGGAGATAAGTTTCACTTTTGCTTTCACCAATGGACACTAGGGGGTGCTAAAAGCAAGCAAAACTGCTAAGTGTGCCTTTAAAACCTGGACATGGAAATGAAATTCATACCTTCAAAAAATCGCTAGGCCTTTAATTTTTAAAGAGTTTGTTTTCTGTTTATCAATTCTGTTGAAAATACATTTAGCTGCAAAATGGGACAGTGTGTATGGTAAAAAAAAACAATCACTAATAAATTCAAATAAAAAAGAGGTTGGAGAAACATGTCTCTCATAGTTCCAGAAAGCTAATCAAAGCTTGTTTTGTACAATTTTGGGAGTTTTTTCTGCACGGTGGTGCAGTTAGCAGTGTTGCCCTGCAGCAATACGTTCACAGGCTCAAACCCCAGCTGCAGCCTTCCTGTGCAGAGTTTGCATGTTCGGCACCAGGGTGGCCCCACCAACCCTATAAGGTACCCGCAGGTGTGTTCTAATAAAAGAAATAGCACAACGTACCACTGAGACAAGTGTAAAATATTTTTTTTCTGTTGCAATTCTTTTTTTAACCTCACTTGCATTGACGTAGATTTGAAAATGACAATATTTTTAAAAAAGCATTAAATTATGTTCACGAGGTCAGTATTTTGCCCATAACAAAAGTTTGTGTATCAAACTGGTAGCCCTTCGAATGGCTCAATACCTGTGAAGAAAGGTTAGTGATGCTAGTGTGTGTGAGTGAGTGTGTGACTGGTTTTTGTCTCTATGGGACCCTGTGATGGCGATCTGTCCAGGGTGACCCCTGCCTCTCATCCGATGACCGCTGGAGTTAAGCACCAGCTCCTAAGCGGTTTAGATGATGAGTGAGTTTTTGAGTTGCTGACCGGGGATATTGTAAAATTATATCTTAGTCGTGTGATTGCAATCTCCAGCTTTATTTACTTTAATATTTGATTCATCAATACGGCCTAAGTTCATGAGAAAAGCTCGTCCACCTCATTGTTTCAGGTGCAGATATTAGATTCAGCGTTGGAGTCAGGAAGAAGGAAACCAAACACGCTAGTTTTCAAACGAGCAGCATAATTAGCAGGGCTAGCGCGATGATCACAAGATGCCTGCGAAGATAAATCTGTTGTCACAACTGAATGTGGTTTGTGGGTTTTTTTGATTGTGAAAGCTGATTTATAAGAGCTTGCAATAACAATCAGTTGTGCATAATTTAGCTCTTCGCAGTAATGATCTTGCTTCATTAAATGTTTTACATTTTACTAGCATGTTTAAACTCAACACCCTCCTGAGTAAAGCAGCTAAACTGACAGTTACAGTCTTTGTTTCCGTTGTCCTCCCAGTGGCTTCCCTGAGGCTGGGGTTGAAGGCAAGGCTGATCCTCGGGTGTATTTGAGCCCCAGTTTTGTGTATTATGGGTATCCAGAGAGCATCGTTTCCACCAATCTCCATCCTCCACCGCAGCTGCGGTTCTGTATTATTATCAGCTGATTGTTCAGGAAAGGATTTTGGATCCTGCAGCCAAAGCCACTCATAATATTTTCTCTTCGACCCCAGTAACATTGTGGTCTCCTTAAGTTTTTTGACCCTTCAAACAATCCCCGTTGTAAATGAAACTCATAATGAAGAACATACCATTCTCAGAACACAAAGGCTATTGTTGACTTTTCCCTGTAGATGCATTTCTTGTTTGGTATTACCCAACATCTAGTGGTTTCAATAAATGCCCATAAATCTCAAATTGGATTAAAAAATTAAAAATTGTTACCAAGGAGAACTTTGGGGGCTGAAAAAGTATCTTGTGATTGTTTAATGCAGCAACACCAGGCTTTAGCTTAAAGACCATCGCAGAATCTCATCTTTCCATCATCATCATTTTTAATAAGTGACTGAGCAGAACTCAGTTTTGCGTCTTTTTTTTTTTTAATTTTAAGGATTTTGAAATACATACTCTCTTTTAGAGCATTTGATGACAGCGTGGTAAACATGTAATACTCTGAAAACTCCCGAACATCCACTGCAGGCTTCGGTTTTTCCTCCAAACATCTTTAGCTCCTGCAGTCCCTAAATGCTGCTTTTCTCATGAAAAACGGTAATATTCTGGTCTCTCAATGACCAAGATGCCAATCCCGCAACACGCTTCAAAGCAAGTGCTTTAGATTTGCATAAAGTTTAGTTGATTTAGCACTTGACGCTGCACATTAAAGGACATTACTGTAAATGGGCCAGAATCAGCTAAAATAATGTTTTACAGCTGTAGTCCCTGGACAAGTGTTGCAGGCAGAGGAAAACAAATTAAAAGGGTTTACATTATAAAATAACCTTTGATTTTGACGTTTAAATCCTTAATCTGGATCATTTTGATTTAAAAAGATCATTTTGTTAAATGATGCACACTGAATGGCCTTTAAGGTGATTTTTCAAACATTCCAACATTTTTCAAAGTAATTCCAGTTTTATCCCAATGTCATATGGACTGAATAGCGACAATTAAATAATCAGAATGACAAATCAGTGGGATGATGGTGCTTTTGCACAGATGATTTGAGACTCTGCTCAGGAGCAGTGTGCGTGTAGCCATGGTGATCCAACCTGGATTAAAGTGGGAAGCTTTCATGCCACTAAAAACTCTGACTTCAACCTCAACATACCTCGTTAAGCCATTAATCTCCTTCTGAAGAACACCCTTCCTGTGAAGGAACCTTATAGCTGCTGTCAGTCTTTGGTGAACTTTGTAGTAACTTAGTATCAAAAATAAATCGGGAAATAAAATGAGCCCTGGGATAGATGCTGAATAATAATAATTCATTTCAAAAATTACTTAGAAGTGTTACAAAAGAATTTGATTAAAGAAATGAACTGAGGAACATTAATGTTTATTATATTTTATGTTTTTTTTGTTTAGAAGCTCTGCCTTTCTGTTTGTGTGTGTGTGTGTGTGTGTGTGTGTGTGTGTGTGTGTGTGTGTGTGTGTGTGTGTGTGTGTGCATGAGATATAATCTAGGTTAAGAGATCATATAAAAGCAGACAATTAATCATTTAATGTCTAATGTGAATTGTGCATCTGGCTGAAGATCTGTATTTGTCTGCAGGATTAAAGAGCACAGATTTTCTCATTATTTTCATGGAACATATGCGAGTGTGGTGGATTTTAATAGAAGAGAAATGTAAGAACTAAAAGTAATAACATCTGTTTATTTATCCATCCATCCATCTGTTATTGTCCACTTATCCGGGGTCGGGTCGCGGTGTCAGCAGCCTAGCAGAGACTTCCCTCTCCCCAGCCACTTGGGCCAGCTTCTCCTAATAACTAACTTAATTTTATTTATTTCCTCACTAAAATATAAAATTATATAAGTTAATTAATCTAAGTAAATTTTCTTGAGATAATAAAGTAACGTGGTCAGGACCTCAGAAATAGTATTTTACAGTGTAGAACGAGGTGCTGTTTTAATAGTTTCTGTCAAGGCTAAACATGCCCTCACTGTCAAGGTTCCTCTATTCTGAAGCACAAGAAAAGATAAATAAAATCAGATGAGAAAGATTTTTACCTGTGCAGAGTTCTGCATGTATGATTTTACTGCATGTTTGTCTTTATTTTCCCTGTTAGATCCAGAATTAAATTCAAGGTTATAATGTTTGCATTCAAAGGTATTCATGGGCTCGCACCATAGTTGTGCGCAGGTGGAGTGGGAGTTTGTTCCATAGCTTCGGAGCTACCACTGTCTGTATTTAGATCTCGGAACATGAAGATAACATTTACCAGAAGACCTTGTTTCTCTACCTTGCTTTTGTAATGAAAGACTGTCACAGATGCAAACTTATTTAAGTCTGGATTACAGACGCACCTCTTTTGCATGGCTTTTGAAAATCCTGGAGTGTTGTAAACTGTATTTAATCTTTTTACTATTTTTATAGTGGTTTTTACATTATTTTAAATTGGTTTTGATTTTTATTACTTTTAGATTTATTCTAAACTGTTTTAAACTGGCTATGACTTTTTTACAGTGGTTTTTAAAATGGTTTTATTGTCATTTTTTTTTTTCTTTCTTTCCAGACTTTGGTCACCCTCTGGGTTGTGTAAAGCACTATATAAATAAACATTGATTAACTGATTTTCTTCCTCTGGACCAAACTAAGTGAAAATCCTTAGATGTTTGCAGCCATCTTTGTAAGAAACTAAAGGTTAAAGGTGTAATTTCAGACCAGCATTTATTAAAATCATCAAACATCAGAAACAACTAGATTGACCC
Source organism: Aphyosemion australe (assembly GCA_006937985.1). Lineage (NCBI taxonomy): Eukaryota > Metazoa > Chordata > Actinopteri > Cyprinodontiformes > Nothobranchiidae > Aphyosemion > Aphyosemion australe. Next base: position 45,034 of record SSNS01000481.1, read on the forward strand.
AAAATAAAAGAACAAATCATTCTCTCGTTTTATATTTTAATTAGTTTGCTACAGTGCATGCACACTGCATCTGCAGCTCATCAAGTGAGATTTCAAACTAAATGGATTGGATTTTAATTATGGAAAGTGGTTTACTTTGTAGGAATTTTGAGATAACAAAAATGAACAAACAAAAAAAACGATATTCATAGCTCCCTTACACGTTTGGCTATGCTGACTTCTGCAGCTTTTGTATATTTACTGTGCAACAGCAGCTATATCCCCATCTCTAATATTCTAATAGCTGTTACAGGAGGACATCATGAGTACAAGACAGCTGATCTGCTTCAGTGTAACACTTTGACTCATCATGCATGTTGTTTTCTGACCTCTTTTGGAACACTGAACATGTCTGTTTTTACCGTGTCGTCTATTAAAGCCAGACTAATAATATAATCTGCAATTATCTCCCTGACATATGCCTGGATGAACGGCCTGTGTGCACGTTTTACATGTCTGATTGGATTTTTTTTATTGTGTATCATTTATTATTTTCATTAGTTCTTTTTGCATCTTAATTTTGCTATTTTCCTCTCCCTCCATCCATCCGTCACCACTTCCTTCTTCTGTGGTTTTGTTGACCACCACACTGTCCAGTAGGTCAGCCATCACTCGTTTCTATTAGGATCTGGAAGTCCCACAAGATCCTAGCTCGCTCATTCTTTCTTAACCTTTGCAGCTGTTTCCCATGTCGACACCCTGCCTCAAGAGCAACTTTACAAAGCCTGGGGTCAAACCAATTTTCAGATATATTAAGTTTAGATTGAAAAGAGACAGGATGGATACCCTGAGTCTACAAACCAGGTTGCTTTTTTAGCTTTTAATTTCATATTTGTCTTTAAAATACACAAAAAGTTATCATTAAATTGCTGAAACAATGTTTTCTCTGAGGGGGAATGTTGAGGTTTGCTCGGGCAGGACAGTGGAGGGATGTGGGTTCAAATCCCCAAACCTTCGCAGTGTGAAAATAGCTCAGCCCTGAAGCTTGTGGCTTTGAGTGTAGAATAACACTGGGAGTCATTATAGAAAAAGGTTGTATGCATCAGGAGAAAATGCAATATGTGTTTGGACAGGTCAGAATCAAATAAGTCAGGGCGAGGAAAAGAAAATGTTCTAAAAACCCCAGTGACATCACTAATACCAAAGTCCCCTCTATGTCACGTTTATATTTAAATGGTGGTGGAGGAAATTTACAGGGAACTGCATACTCGCGTGTTTAGCGTCTAATTTAAGCCTGTTTGTAGGTGGTCCTATGGTAATAAAATCTATGGCAAAAGCAGAGCAGCAATTCTACTTTTACTCCCAGGATGTGTGGTCAGTGTGATTTTTGAAAACCTAACTGTGTTTTTCTCGCATCAGAGACCTGTGGGACTCGGCCAGCTCCAGTCAGTCTGCTCTTTAATTTCATGCTCGCAGTGACAGGCAAATAAAAACACACGTCGCCAAAGCAGCCGATGCCTTTTCCCCCCAAATAATGGATCTGTTGCATAGAGATCATTTTAGTTTTATATACAACTACTTATTAGTGGTTAAAGGGGGGCAGCTGTTTTCAATAATACAACATAAACGCCAAGCCATAAGGGAGGTTTTTGCCAGGACTTTGTGGAGAAAGGAATTTTGCTTCCATTGTCAGAGATCCAGGACTATAGGCATCCATGGTCTGAAATAATATTAAATAGAAAGATAAGATAAGAACTGTGTCTCTATAACATAGTAATTGGATTTATCCATAATAACCTGCTTAAAGAGCTTCAGTGCGTTCACTGTTGCAGGGAATCTCATAAATGAGATCCATGCTAAAACCATTTCCATGCAACATAAAACCTGCATGATTCCATCAACAATGAAGCGCTTGTGAAAATTCAGAGTCGCTAACAATCGTGCCAATTGACAGCTTGTTATAAGGAATTCCATTCTGCCAAGTCTTGATTATGTTGCAACAGATAGGAAGTAGTGTACTGATGTGCTTCCTGCTGATGACCCGTGTTTTCCTTTAGGTTTCATTTTTTTGTGAGGCTCACCGTAAATTACAAGGCACCTTCAAAGTGCTAAACATGCAGGTCATGCATCTGACCTTCTGTGGTTTTATTTAAAAACTACACAATGCTTTTATTTTTTAAACGTCTGCTCTGATTTTGTCTGTGCAGATGGTTTCTGCTCACCAGAATGGGACGGCATTGTTTGCTGGCCTGAAGGAGCTCCTGGAAAGCGTGTATCCAGGTCTTGTCCTGAGTACATCTATGACTTCAACCATAAAGGTAAAATTCTATGGAAGCACATTACTGTCAATGTGGGGGGAAAAATATAGGAGCAGTGTTTCAATAATAACGAGAAAATTTCTCATTATGACGTGATATAAATCCTGTTTTGATGAGGAACTTTCTTAAAACATGTTTTTTTTAATCTCGTACTAATGAGAAAGGCCAAAACGCCAATCTTGCGGGATGTTTGAATCTCGTCCAGAAGAAACAAAGGGAGAAGATAGAGTCAGAGAGAGCTTCGTTATGCCTTTAGATGAACATATTCCACCACACTTTGGTCAAGCTGTGCTTGAAAACAACGGAGAAATCAGTCCTTACGTGGATTTTTGTCCACGCAGATTTGTGGTACTTCCTCTTTCTAGTTGAGGTGCAGCTTTCAAAGTAAAAGTTGACTTCCTGTTCTAGCTATTTCAATATAAAAACTTTGAAACCTTTTTTACATTAATAAAATGATAGTACATTAGACATGTTTTTTTTGTGTGGGAAATCTGCGTGTTTTTGGTGTCATGTGCCTGTTACACCCCCCCCCCCCCCCCCCCCCCCCCTGTTGTGGCACTGCTACAGCTGCACTACCTAAAGTCAAGAACCGGAATAATTAGCTCATTCATTCTGAGTACACAGCCAAAACATATAACCGCAATTTTACTATTTCAACCTTTCTAATTATTACGTGATATTAAACACGTTATTTTGAAAAACTTTCTCGGTAAAATTACTTTTATATGTCGTTATTCTGAGAACATTTCTCGTTAAAACGAGATTTATATCATGTTATGACGAGAAACGTTCTCGTTATTATGAGAAACTGCTCCTAAATGTTTTTCTCCGCACTGATGGCAATACGCTTCCCAGCCAGCACACATAGGTGGGCCCCATACTGGATCTATATGGGCAAGCCATTTGGGTCCCAACAGGGTTTGTCTGCAATTTCCATGGTGGCCCCACAGGGGTTTGCCCTTAAAGAAACGGGCCCTATGGGTTTTCAGAGGGTTTGACTCAAACACACAGCAAACCCCTGTGGGGCCACCATGGAAACCGCGGACAAACCCTGTTGGGACCCATATGGCTTGCCCGTATAGATCCCATATGGGGCCCACCTATGTGTGCTGGCTGGGTTGGTGCATGGTGAACATGGTTTTAGAAAAACAGTGCATACAATTTGAACATTAGATTACTTTACTGTCCAGGAATTTTGTCATTTTTAGTTTTGATGATGTTTTTTATATTTTTGACTGATACCAGCTGAAGTAAATAATAAAATATGCATTTTGAACATTAAAAACTACAGAAAAAAATCTTCATATGAATACATAAGTGATAAGGATGTATTGAAACATGTATGACGTGAGGGATAAATATTAGATTTAGATATAAATACTACATAATACATGTACATACAGATAGCATCCCATTACATTAATCTCCCTTCCCACAATTTCTGAATCTTTACTGAGAATTTTTTTTTTTTAATTCGTGTGCAAACGTTCCATCACGCGTTTTCTTATGAGACTGAGTTACAGCTTCCGGTCTTGTCTTCTGGTATCCAGGACTGGCATACCGTCGATGTGACAACAACGGAACGTGGGAGCTGGCCTCAATCAACAAGACATGGGCCAATTATAACGAGTGTACAAAATTCCTTTTCCATTACAACTATAGCCATGAAAAGGTGAGATTCTTCTCCATCCTATTTGCATGCTTAAGGTCACAGAAACACTAGAGTTCTTCTCATTAGGATGACTGAATGCCTCACCAGTCAAAACAGTCCTATTTAAGATATTACAGCCTTTTAGTATTGCACAATTAAATCCTGTCATTATAATGGCTTTGGAATGAGTAACACATTAGCAATATGCCTTCTCATTAATGTGAATTATCTTTTTTTTTTTACGACATGGGGAGATAATGACAGACTGGCAGCGGGGTTGCTTTGTGATAATATATTTTAGTTAAAACTCACTTCAAACACAATCTGAAGGGCTGTGTCACATCAGTCTTAATAGGAAATTGCAAAACTTGACAGGGAGCACTCCAGAGAGAATTCAAATCAATCAGAGCTCGCTTCATCACTATTCGTCGTTGCTGCGTGTTTTTAATCTTAAATAAACTCTGATAATAGCACATGCATGTTAAAGTGCTGTTTTAGAATGGAACGGCTGAAAATAACAAATTGTGAACTTAAATGCGTTGTTGGTCTCAGGTTTTAGAGAAAACCTTTGGGAAATTTCTGGGATGTTTTTTTTTTTTGCATTTGACCTGGTATCAGGTAATCCCAGGTGTCAAAGTGATGGGTCATGTACCTCACCTCTGACCATTGTTGTAATAAAACATGACGTGCTTTTCTAAAGCTGGGACCAGATCATGGAAAAAGTTCATGGGTATAATTTTGTCCATATTTTTTTTTTTTTTTTCAAATTTATCAATTCAATCTCTGTTTCTATCCTGAAAACTGAGTCATGTTTGCAACTATTGCTCATCATAAAAGCCTGAATTCCCATCCTGTCTATCTGGCCACGATCAGACAGAACACAGGCATAGGGGCGGAATCTACGGTTGTCTTTCAGATTGTCTCCACACACAATTGGACAATCAGAGCAATGAACAATGTGACGTACTCATAGCGATGGAAATGAGTTTATGGGGCAGTTCGCCATGCACTGTCCAAAAAGAAGACACAAATACATGATTTTTCTAAATGAAGGACTTAAGTACCTCTATCTGCTCATGTCTCAAAGAAAAAGCCACCAAAGCTGCTTCAAATTAACGCCGTTCCTGAGCCAACGTCATCTTTGTAGTTTTCTCCATTGCAGCTTTGATACATAGCCCACCCATTGTTTCTCTACAAACATAGAGCGCTGTGATTGGATAGACACAAACCTGTTCGGTCCAATGGTAGACCTGCTGAGGCTGGAGCGTGGCTAGACCAACCTGCAGAGCTAAATCTGCTACGGTTTGTCTAGATTTCTAGTCTACTGACTTCCTACAGCTACCATCTTTTCATTCTCACCCATTTTTGCTGTGCAGCAACAAAATACAGCTGTTCTAAAGACTTGAGATGTTTACGCTGCAGTTTTCCCATGGGAGCACTTCTAACCGTTAATGATAAATAAATAAGCACAGACTGAAGCACGCGCAGCAAACACGAACACATCACCACAACTGAGACATACGTTTTCCTGGCACAAGATTCTGATGGTGAATAATAACAGCAGTGCAGTATCTTGTTACAAGACAAGGAGCTCTTTGGCCTCTTAGCACGCTGACACAGGAGGGTTTAGTGAGTGGTTTAGTTTATGGTGTCCTCTTGGTGCCAGCTTGCTACTGGACGATCAAACTCTCTCTCTCTCTCTGATGTCATGGTGGTGGTGGACACGAGTTGTCTGGCAAATGCAAACTGTTTTTGTAATTATTAATAATATAAAAAAATAAAACTTTTTCTTTTCTTTTTATTTAGTTAAACTAAATTGAAATAAAATTGTACTTTTTTGAAATAAAAGAAAAAAATACATATCTACTTACTAAGTACTTGTTTACCAAGGTCATTCAAATGTTGTTTGCGCGCTGACAATAAAAACTTAATTTCATGTTATTAATATAATATTAATTAGGTGTTTTAATATTCAAATTAGTTTTTAAGTCTGTCTCTGTATTTTAAGAACTTTTTAACCATATCTATTTGGTAAATTGTCTTAATTGGCATTATCTTTTTATGCTAACAACAGTGCTATAATCAGTACATGTGCAATACTCGGATGCACATTTGTATGTCTGTGTCCTTTATTCTGTTTCTTCTTTGAAACTTAATTTTCTATTTTTATTCATTTTTTAATTGCTGAAGGTTACAGTAATAGTCTTCTGCCTTTGTGTATTTACCTTTATTATTTTTTCCTATTCTCTAAGTGTGTGTGCTGCCTTAACGAGTGAATTTCCCTCTGTGGTATCAATAAAGTCTATTCTTTTATATTCTATTAATTAGAAATAAAATATACTTTAGGATTTTGATCTCTTATAAAATATAAAAATAAAATTCTGATGTCATATACGGCTTTGTTGTCTAACATCTGATCCTTCTCCAACAGGAGGTCTTTCATCGTTTGTATCTCATCTACACAGTCGGGTACTCCATCTCTCTGGGATCGCTCATGGTGGCTGTTGTCATCTTGGGCTATTTTCGGTGAGTCTGCGCTGTCACCATTAAAAAATAAATAAAAAACCATTACAGTCAATCATTTTTAACCTCAGATGTTTTGAGCATTTGCAGTAAAGGATCAACAGGAAGTCTGCTGACATTTTATTAAAACAATTAAATTAAAACAAATGCAATAAAATGTGGGTAACTGTCTCAAAACTGAGCATTCAGGCTCCATCAAACGTGACCTTTGACCTTTAACAGACTGAAATAATGAGAAGCAGTCTTCTTCCAGGCTTGCACTAATTCATGCCTTCATGTTTGACATGTTGTTGTTTTCAAGCTGATTTGGGGTTCAGTTGAAAAGCGACTAAACCTTCTGTTTTGAGTTTTGTAATTCCACAGAGGTTTTTCAGTATCTGCCCTCCCACACATTCCCACTGTTTTTCCTATTTTCTCACCCTTAAACATTTCAGATGAGCAACAAACTTCAGTATCAGACAAAACAAAATGCAGTTTTTATGGGATGATTTAATTCATTAGGAGACAAAAACTATTCAAACCAACCTGGTTCTATGTGAAAAAGTAATTGCACCCCTGTTAAATCATGAAATAATGGGGATTAACTATTATTTTGAAGGCTGAGTTCAGTTTCACAAGCCAGGTCTAATTACTGCTGGACCTGTACATTGAGAAATATTTTTAATAGAACCTGTTTGATGGCAAGAGGTAGGCTAGAAGATCTCAAAAAGCAACACAGTATGCCTACTTTTTAAATAATGACTCATTGATAAGGAAGTGACCAAAAATGACACGCCCAAAAATGATTTCCTTGATGATCCCCAAGACTGCTGGGAAAATATTCTATAGACTAATGAGGCAAAGTGGAACGTTTTGGAAGATCTGTGTCTCGTTACATCTGGTGTGAAACGAACATTTCAGAAAAGAACACCAAAAGCCGCGTTTCCACTAGGAGTTCCAGGAAAGTTCTGGGAAAAATACGATGGCTCGGTTCTCTCAGCCGTTGTCTCCATGCAAAATCGACCCTTTCAGGACTTTGCTAAGACGTCAGCATATCGCGACCGTTACCGCAGTGAGTGATGTCACTGACCAGCGCTAAAAGATTAATAGCATTAAAAGTTTTATTCTGTCAAAGTACACAAGTAATTTAATCCATTCAGCCTCGGACAAGGAGAGTGGCTGTGGGATGTACAAAGTGACATTCAATGACCAGAAGCTCTTCCAGTTTTACCAATGTCTATCATTTGGCGACATCTGCCGATGTCATTTCCTTCTGAGTTACAACCAATCAGCATGAATTAACCACAAGTCCCACTCAGTGACTCTACCAGGCCATTTGCGAGTACATAACCCAGTTGAGGTACTCTGTTGGTTCCTGAAATGGCCCGGAAAACGGTCCTTTAAGCCGACCCGGTGAAATGGAGACATGTTGTGAAGGTCCGGTAAAATTACCTGGAAGTTCCGATGGTGGAAACAGGCCTATAGTCAAACACGGTTGTGGTAGTGTGATGGTCTTGGGTAGCTTTGCTGCTTCAGGACCTGGACAACTCAAGCTTAAGCTTATTTGAATTATGCAGTAGGACAATGATCCAAGCACACCTGCAAGTCTACTTTTGAATGACTCAAAAAATAAAAAATAAAGTTTTGAAGTGTCAAGGTCTAGATTTAAATCCGATTGTAAATGCTTCAAAACCTTGCATTGTGGCTGAATTAAAGTAATTCTGCTAGAGCCTGGCAAGCCATCCTATATATACATATGTGAATATAGTCTGGCCATGATGACCCATAGACAGAAATCAGATGTGGGGCAGCATCTACAGTTGTCTTTCAAGTTGTCTCTGGATGCTATTGGACAACAAACATGATGTACTCACCGCTACGGATGTCAGTCAAGGGAGCAGTCCGACATACACTGTTGACGAAGACGCAAATACATCCTTTTTTCTAAATAAAGGACTTTAGTACCTCTATCTGCTCTTGACGCAAAGAAAAGCTAAAGTCTAAATAGTCCAAAGTTGATGCCAAGGCTGTTTCAAATGAGTCGTCGCCATCTTGATTTAGCTCAGTCGCAATAACATCCCACTCACCAAACCAATAGAGCGCTGTGATTATCCCGCCAAACCAATAGAGCGCTGTGATTATCCCGCCAAACCAATAGAGCGCTGTGATTATCCCGCCAAACCAATAGAGCGCTGTGATTATCCCGCCAAACCAATAGAACGCTGTTATTATCCCGCCAAACCAATAGAGCGTTGTGATTATCCCGTCAAACCAATAGAGCGTTGTGATTATCCAGCCAAACCAATAGAGCGTTGTGATTATCCCGCCAAACCAATAGAGCGTTGTGATTATCCCGCCAAACCAATAGAGCGCTGTGATTATCCCGCCAAACCAGTAGAGCGCTGTGATTATCCCGCCAAACCAATAGAACGCTGTGATTATCCCGCCAAACCAATAGAGCGCTGTTATTATCCCGCCAAACCAATAGAACGCTGTTATTATCCCGCCAAACCAATAGAGCGTTGTGATTATCCCGCCAAACCAATAGAGCGTTGTGATTATCCCGCCAAACCAATAGAGCGCTGTTATTATCCCGCCAAACCAATAGAGCGTTTTGATTATCCCGCCAAACCAATAGAGCGTTGTGATTATCCCGCCAAACCAATAGAGCGCTGTGATTATCCCGCCAAACCAGTAGAGCGCTGTGATTATCCCGCCAAACCAATAGAGCGTTGTGATTATCCCGCCAAACCAATAGAGCGTTGTGATTATCCCGCCAAACCAATAGAGCGTTGTGATTATCCCGCCAAACCAATAGAATGCTGTGATTGGCAAACCACAGGACTGGTCTGGCCTGCTGCGGCTCTAACGGAGCGGGGCTAGACTGACATGTAGAGAAAAATCATTTGGCTTCTGCTACTGTCCGTCTAGATTTCTAGGCTATAATTATGTTAATTCAAGGGCACATATTTATATATTTAGATTAAAGCACTAAAAGTGAACGAGAGATTCATTTATTTCTGCCAGAACAGAAAAGGCTAATAATGTAAATGTTTAGCAATGAGGTAAAAATGGGTATAAAGGAAGAGTTTGTTTGCTTTGTTACAGATGCCATAAATCTCATATCGATTATAAAAATAAGTAACTTCCTAAATGGAGGAAAGATCCCTTAGAGGGCTTAAGTTTGGATCATTATGAGAAATTCAGAGCAGATTGGTCCCTATTTGCTTTTTTGTGGGCATAGTATCAGGAATCGATGCGAAGCCGCTGTTGACCAATGTTCCCACCGGCGTAACTTACTGTACAGGCAGTNATGATTTGCAAGTTTCTAGTACTTTACTAAGTTAAAGCCAAACTATGCAACTTTTTCATCATTTTAAATAATTTTCTTGAGCCAGTATGTGCTAAAATGACCCTTTACAGGGTTAATGAAATGTTACTCAGACCCCCACCGCCCTCTGTGGCCAGAATACCGCACTTGCAACTTCAGAGTGCCGGTCTGGTCTGTTACACGTAGAAAAAAACTGAGCTGACACACCTGGTGCTGCAGCATGTTTCCTGCATGTTTTAGATCGTGAACACAGCTGATTTGTTTGATTTAGTGATGAATCGCTCCTGCAGACACTAATGAAGGCTGCGGAGACATTTCAGCAGTTAGATTAAGGTGTTAAAAAGATGAATGCACAGCAAGGAGATAAGTTTCACTTTTGCTTTTAATCACAGTGAATTCATAATGGACACTAGGGGGCGCTAAAATCAAGCAAAACTGCCAAGTGTCCCTTTAATTTATATCTGCCGACCCATGTTAACATGCTTTATTTTTTTGTAATTTTATACTCATTCAGGGCAGTATTAAAGCAACATTCCGCAACTTTGCAGTTATTTGGTCTCTGTCGCCCTATAGAGGCTTGCTGCGTAACGTCACTGTCGTAACACTAAATCTCTCTCTCAGGCATAAGAGGCATGTTTACATTCCTAATGTCAGGCAAAACAACGAAAACAAACTTTTCCACCTCCACACATTGAATAAATAGTTTTATCAGGACTGTATAACAACTTTATGCCCGACCAAACACAATAACCCTGGTGAAATAATTTATTACTTACCTAGCCATTAGCAGCACGGCTAGGTTAGAGTCCGTAGTTCATGTCTTTCTTTCTAAAAGAGCTCTCCAGCGAGGAAAAGACGGCCCAATAATAACTCTGGTCTTTGCTCTTGCTCTATGACGTTCTTCTTTTCTTTTTCTAGATTCCTCTGATAAGGGATTTCTAGCTTTCTTTGGTGAATCTGCCGCTGCTACAGCGAGTCTACGTTTTACAATTATGGCAAGCCAAAGGGATAAAAAAATGCGCATTCTAAACTCGCATTTTGTCCGCCAAAACGCTCGTTCAAGATGCGCGTTTTGGCGGACATAATGCTCGCTTTTAGAACACGCGAGTTTTTGCCCCCTTTGGCATCAAAACGTGCGTTCAAGATGCACATTTTGGTGGACATAATGATCTCACAGATCTCAGTAACATGGAAGGTAGCCTAACCACCAAGCATGAAGCATATGCATCATTTTACACACAAGATTAATGCTAAGTTACATCTAATTACTGATAATATGTCTCCAATCCTGGTCCACGAGATCTGCTATCCAGCATGTTTTACTTTCTAACTCCTGCACACCTGATTTTAAAAACCAGAAGGTCTGCAGAGCTTAAAGACCACTAATTCATCCACTGACTCAGTTCTGTAGGAGCATGTAAACTTGGGTTTAATAAATTAGCAATAATATTGGATGAGACCTGTTTTACATTCTGTATTTTTGTTGTTTTTAGGAAATGTTGGAGAAGCAAGTTATGCACTAATTAACGTTAATATAGGGACCCTTATTGTAAAGTGTTTCCGGTTCCAACTTTCTGTACATTTTAGGGTTTTAAAGCTGTTTTTGAGATTTGTCGCTTGAAAGTTGGCTGACGAGCAAATAAACATTGGAACATCTTAAATAGAAAAATTTTTGATGAGATAACTAGGGATGGGACAAAATATCGTTTGGCGAAATTTCGCGATACAAAACGTGACAAAAATGCATCGAGTAAAAAAAAATGGATCGCGAAATAAAGACTAGATGGCACTGCTGCATGATTTGTGTATGGCAGGCATACAGTCTAAAGCCTTTTTTTATAAAAGAATGCCGCTAATTTGCGCAACGCCTATGAGGCATCTGGGAGCGTTAGGTCGTTTATAAGAGCTCAGACCGTGGCGGTAATGTTGCGCAATCATGTCCGTTTTATAAAAGATTACGCGATGGTGGCATAAAGGAGGTATGGGGGTGGTCATTGAGCTGTCACGGACTTCCGTTTATCTTGGACATAACTTGCTTTTTATTGCGATCAAAGCCGCGCTCGTTGAGTTTTTTTTTCCACATTTCACTACAGGTGTGTGTCCTCCACCGTCACTGTGAACAGTCAGATGATCTGAGCTGCAGATCTAATGGAGAGAAGCTCCCGGAGCACCGCATCGCTCCAGTTTATCATCTCAGCTGGTTCGAAAACGAAACTTGTGGCCGCGTTTACTTTTATTTTCAATATAGTTCCCGGCCGGAGCTCGGCATTAATTCATCACGTGGTCATGACACCTCCCTCTGTTAAGTTAATGTGTGTTTATAAGACCGGCGAAGCCGCAATATTACAGCAATATTACTATCAAGCGTGGCGGCACGAATGCCGCAAAATTCGGTAATATTACGCTGATTTGCCGGCATGGTGTGTCTTATAAAAAGGGCTTATGGTGGCAGGCCGACAGCACTATCTGCTGATTACCAGGGTAAAACTAAATGAAAAAAAAAAATCCGGGGAACGGTGCAGTGCGTCGTGACGTCATCACGTCAAGTCACAGCAACTGTTGCAACAACACTGCAGGCAGGAGACATTGTTTCTGCTCAAAGATCACTGATTACACCAGAACATGATGATATGTTAGTTTTTTTGAAGAAGAACCAGTCCTGAGATAACTTAACCTAGGGTTAGAGCAGCACTAGGGGAGTGTTCTTGTTTGTGTTTGGCCTGTTAGGCCTTGTGTTTCCCTGTGTGCAACGGAAACAAAAATAAACAAGCTGTTATTATACAGTAATATTTTTTCCTTTATTTTTTTAATATCGTATCGTGACTATGACATATCGAGGTGCATCGTATCGTTAGTTTAAGTGTATCGTCCCATCCCTAGAGATAACATACAGGACTTTTTTTTTGAGCCAGACATCAGCTGTCTAACATTTGCACAGCGATCTGTTATGATTGCAAAGAAATGATGGGTAATAACAGACTTCTGGCCACAGTGAAGGAAAAATAATGGAAAAGTCTGGATTGATGCCTTTGTGGATATATAATCCAGAATATTTAGCTGATATTTATTGTTTTCCTGAGTGAACTCAGCCAAATACACAAACAAGGTCAGTCAGCATCAAAAACAAGAATCAGTCATCAGAAAATTTGTATTTGAGCACTTTATTTCCCTTAAATTCAGAATTCTGCTCTGATTGCTAAATTGTGTCATTTGTTTTGAAAGTGATCAATCATCACAGAGCTTATGGAAGTATAAAATCTGCTTTCTGGCCTTTTTATTATTATTCTTGTGCAGAAATCAGCGAAGCCGGTAATTGTAAAGACTTCAGCAGCATGTGTTGTTTTATGTTCATCAGTCATTCATAAATAAGACAATAAATCTATAATTCATCACTTTCTGTCTCTGAATCCAAATTAAAGACCAAAAACAGAATTTTTATATTTGTATAGAAGTTTTTATTTTAAATATATAACTGTACAAATTTCATTTTAGAAAAAAAGTGCCTGAAATGTTTATTGTGTAAAATATCATTTTGAGTTCACTTTTGAGACTTCTTGCCTCCCCCTTTAGCTCCTCCTTTGCCTCCTGCGTCGCCCTTCTTTGCTTTTTCATCTCCTCCTCCTTCTTTCTTGGACGCTCCCTTTTCACCTTTCTCACCCTTTTTCTTCGCCGGCTCTTCCTTTTCGTTTCCTTTTCCTTCTTTGGCACTCTTGCTCTCTTTTTTGCTCTTCNCAGTCAGAAGGTTTTAGGAACGTTTCCAACTGGCATCGGGAAATATACGTGCCAAATGAGTTTAATAAGTTATCCCAGGGGCCCATCTGACATTCTGGCACCGCGCTCCGAAGTGCTACAACCATGTCTCGCCTTCAACACATCAGCTTTTAGAACGGAGGGCTCATAAATGTTTTCCAGAGAGAGCAAAGGGATATTTTACATTAGCACTTGTGTTCTGTTTTTTTTTTTTTTTTCACCTGGGAAATGTATGCTAGATTGGTTTTCCTGAATCAATAGTTCTCTGAGGACACCTTGTCAGCTCATTAATGAGATTTAGTGAAAGAAATTGTGGATGGGGTTGATTGTAGATACGGTCTCCGGTAAATGTTTAAAAAAATCTACAGTTTTAGAATATTTTGGCACTAATAAACATTCAGTAAATATTATCTTTGCCATTTTTTGGACTGTAATGACTTAAGGTTTCTGTCCGCTGACCCAGCAAATTAAGTCAAATGGATCATGACGTCAAAGGTCAACCCACATTAAATGTTTCGGATGTTTGACAGGCAGAAAATTTGCATGTTTTTGCAACTGCTCCACACATGCTTGCAATTTGTTTAACAGCAGACTTGGAGCATAGAGATCTGATATTTGTGTGCTTTCGCAAAATCCAAGGAATGTGTTACAGTCAGCTTGGAATTCAGCTGGTTTTAATTAGTTTGGGTACGTGTGTGTATTAAAACTATGTCTTCATTTCTTTAACAGTTTGTTTGACCTTTTTGCTGTTTTTTTTCTCCTCCCCAGACGGTTGCACTGCACCAGAAACTACATCCACATGCACTTATTTGTGTCCTACATGCTACGTGCTATCAGCATTTTTGTGAAAGATGTGGTTCTCTACTCTGGATCGGCGCTAGAGAACATAGAAGGAGTCACAGTGGAGGACTTGAAGTCTATTACTGAAGCTCCGCCAGCAAGCAAAGCACAGTTTGTGAGTGAATCTTTCCAAAAAGTTCTGTTTTAGGCCCCAGAAAAAAAATATAAATATATGGGGTGCCATTTGTAAAGTCATAATTTCTAAATATTCATTTTGAAGCTAAACATTTAGTTTGTAAAATCAATATTTACATTTAGCCACAAAATAAATATTTAGCTGGGATCAAAATTTTTATATTGGAAAAATATATACTTATTTTGGAGCTAAATATTTAGTTTGTAAACTAAATATTTACCTCCAAAATAAATATTTAGTTAGTAAATTAAATTTTTTTTTTTCAAACCAAATTTAGTTTGTAAAATAAATATTTAACTCAAAATTAAATATTTAGCTTGCTAAGTAAATATTTAGTTGGGAACTTTAGAAATGTATGAATTTAAATGGTGAAAATATGATTTTAAAAATGAACACCCATTTTTTTTAAATAACCCAAACTTTTGCTGTTAAGTTATGACTGTTTGACTTTACAAATGGCACCCCATATAAATAACTATTGTTTTGCACAATGTAGGAAAATACAGGCTTTTAGTATCATGTGTGGTATGACCATGAAAATGAACAGTTTACCAAATTTTCCATTTACTTTAATGTTGTAGCCAAGGTGGAAGTGGTTCAAGCTTCAGGTCAATAAATATCAATAAATATTTCTGCCAATGTTTTACTAGTCCAATACTTGATTTTATATTAAAGAAAAAGGAAGAGGAATAACTATTTACTTTTTACGAATATGATAAAACAATTTTCTCAATACATCATCTAGGTAGCCCACCAAACTGAGCATTTGTCTCTAACTAGAACTGCTTTGTTAAATTAATGCAAATATATTCAACATAGTAGCAGAATTTACACATCTGAGTTATGGTTGAGTGTTCATTCAAGTATGTAAATCTTTATTTGAATGCCTCTGAATAACATTGTGTCTATTATCTTAATTAAACAAGAGCTGACCTTTTCCCCTATTACTTTTTTCCGTGACAAGGAGCTAAAAATTCACCAGCTTTTGAAATCCATTTAATTCCTGAGTTCAGGTTTGTGGAACATATAGATATTCAAATTACAGACATGCTTCTCCACCAAAATAATAAAGCCTTTATTAAAACGATGCCCTCTTCTGAAACCTTTCGCTGAAGCCTGTGAAAACCTGGTAAATAACAAAGTGACGGACAGATAAAGAAACAGCAATAATTTGGCAGCATTGGGAGGAAGAAACAGCTATAATGTGGAGATTTGACCTGAACTTGGAGCCAAATCCATCAACAGATTACTCAGTGTTGACTTCTAGGACTCCTGCATGAACCTTAGAAATACCAGTAAGAAAAATAGTAGGCCTATTACTGGTAAAAAAAAAAAAAAAAGAAAATCTTGGAAAATCAAAATTTAGATGAGCAATAAAGTGAGTGAGGTTAGTTTAGGTTACAGAAGGTTGTGCAGTATAAATATTAATAATTATGCACCAAATAACAGATATTTTATTTATTCCCTAAATAATTTCAATACTGAAAACGTGACAACAGTATGGTTCAGAGCAGCTTACATAAGTACCAAGAGCAGTTTGTCATTATGTGGAAAAACAAGCTGTGTGTATGAAGGTTAATTCGAAGGCAAGTTATTTTTAGTCTAGACTAAAGTAGATGTCTGCTGAATGGTTTAACAAAAAAAATGCAGCATACACAAAAAATAATAAAATAAAGAAATAATAAATAAAAAAGTAAAATAAAATAAACAAAGACGCATAAAGAGCAAGTCTCCCCAGATAAACCTTTTTTGCTGATAAAGTATAATTGTAGTGCTGTAGACAGGTATAGTCATTACTTTATTTTAGTGCATCTTATTTAAAATAAAATAAAAAAAAAAATCATTATTGCACCCTATTCAGGTTAAAATATGAACTACCTTGAATTTGAATCAGTCATTGCTTCTGGCTTGATGATGTTGCCAGTACCTTATTACGTGTCTGAACTGGACTGCAGCCGAGCCTCGGCCACGCCTCCAGCTGGCTCGGCCACTTGCGAGCCAAATACAAATCAATACGGCTCAGAGCCGCTCGCCTCCTTAAAAAAACATCTTACTGCCTTTCTCCTAATGAACAACGTGGAGCGAAAACCCTGCAGTATTCTGCAGTTTCTCTGCTTCTCTGACAGAGCGGTGTGTGTGTGTGTGTGTGTGTGCACGTGTATGTGTGAGTGTGTATTTGTTAACGGCTCGTTTCTCTCACGGAGAAACCCAGAGAGCGCGCTGGGAGTTGAGGAGTGGATTCTGTCACTAACTGCCTCAGCGCCGCTGTCTCGGTCCGCCAGGTGACACCTCCTTTAGGAGCATTTTTTAACAGGAAGTGTGGGTGGAGTAAGATTCTGGTAGGGGGTGACTTGCTCTTTAACAAGAGGAAAACTTTGGTTTACAACAAGATCAAAACTGAAACTTTTAGGCATTTTTAAAGTGTAGATTTCATATTTTTCAGGTCTTCTTATATAATGCCAGATCCAGAACCTCTGGTTGTTGAGGACAACAATAAAAAATAGAAATAAATCCCCCAAATGTTGCAACAAGCGTGAAAGACAACATGGGATTCTCCCCTTTTTTGAAGCCGATAAGAACATTTTGAATTGCTTTCAATGGAAAAATCATAAGTTTTGAGATTTCCCAGATTTTTGTAGGAATTGTGTCTATATCATTCTGATTTAACTATCTGACTTTTACTTTTTTATCAGGGAGGTTGTGTCATGTTTCGTTGATCAGCAGATTAATGCAGAATGTAAATCCTGTATATTCAGTGGTAGCTGTTTAATGATTCCCCAGCTGTGCTGCAAACATCTGGTCTCTCTAAAGGATGTTTTTGAGTTAAAATCAGAGTTTTGATCAAGTTAATTTAACTGCATTCCCACGGGATCTGGGTTATGTTCAAATGTGTTAAAAAGTGACAAAATAAATCAAGCTTTTTTTCTTCTCATGATTAATTAGCTCATCTTGCCTGGTGTGTTTTGTATAGTTTAGCTGCAAAGTGGTCGTGACCTTGTTCATGTACTTCCTGGCGACCAATTACTACTGGATCCTCGTGGAGGGTCTTTACCTCCACAGCCTCATCTTCATGACCTTTTTTTCGGACAAAAAGTATCTCTGGGGATTTACTCTGATTGGATGGGGTGAGTTCTGCTTTATTTACTTGTGCATACATCCACTTGACCTCAAAGCTGAACTTCAGTAGTAGAAGTTGTTGTCGATATATTTTATGGTACTGCTGAATAAAAAAACTCTAAGGAGCAGCCGATAAAGACTTGAATGTGGGTTTTACAGTTCCTGCATTGTACACACTGTGCGTATAGCTCACAGAAGCACAGCGCATACAATGTGGATGCTGTCCTGCCTGAGTTCCACTCATATGACCTGAAATTCAAACTTTAAGGTGTTTTTTTATCGTGTGATTGCTGTTTAATGACAATTTTCATACATTTTGTTTAATTTTGCAGGCGTGCCAGCTGTGTTTGTGACCATCTGGGCCACTGTTCGAGCCACACTTGCCGATACAGAGTGAGTCATTCTTGTCAAACCTTTTCACAGAAATGCCAAAGTCGGATGATTGATGAACAACAAAACTTCAGCTTTTAGGTCTTAATTTCCATCTGTTGTCTACGCATCTGTGTGGCGTACACTCTGAAGGTCCATTAACACCGACTGGATGTATTCACAGTCACATCTACAGTTAATAAACTCGACATTTATAAGATTTCAAACTTTTTATTTTTTTTATTATTTTTTGTTTTTATTCGTTTGGGAGTCACTTTTTGTGGCAACAAACTTTTTTCTAACTTTTCACACGAATATTTCCAGAGTAGCCTACAGCGACAGTTTTGGAATAGAATGGAAGTCGTCATCCATTTTTCAGTAATCAGACCATGCCATTCCCTATTCCATACTTGCTTGATCCTGTCGGTACCTAGCTTCAGCTGTCATTTGGCAACAACAAGGCTAGCCGTTTAGCTCATCAAGGAGGAAACTGGCCCAAACTGACTTTAAGCTAGTACCTCAATCCCCCTCTGATAATCACTATTTGCCTTGCGTAAAATTGGTCTGCTCTGTGGAGGTGAGAACTCTGAGCCAAGCCGGGCCTGCATCCAGCACCTGTTGAGAGGAACTAAACCCTATTTACTAAGGCAGGAGTACCTGTTTACTAAGGCAGGAGTAAAACATGACCAAAAGAGGCAATCAGTAGAATCATCTTTCTCTCTTCCTCTCCTTTCCTGTTTATTTCTGCAGGTGTTGGAACTTGAGTGCAGGAAATCTGAAATGGATATACCAAGTGCCTGTCCTGGTGGCAGTGGTGGTGAGTAGAAACCCCTTCATCTGCAGCATAACTGTTTCATACCATCGTGTAATTGTGTTTCTGTGTTCTTTTTTCTTTCAGATAAATTTTTTATTGTTTCTGAACATCATCAGAGTTTTGGCAACTAAACTACGAGAAACAAACGCTGGACGGTGTGACACCAGGCAACAGTACAGGTACGCAATATCCTACCAGTGTATTGGGCCAAATTAAATGTACTTATAAAACCTGCCTTTTCACCAGTTGCATAAGCATCACGTAACGTCCACGAACCGTGCCGTTACAGTGAATGGGTGTGTTTCCACCAGTCACAAAGAGGCATGTATTGGATGCATCCCACAAGCGTAGTGATGCTTCGCTCTGCTAAGTTTACGCTTCAGGTCAATTTCTTACCAGGCCTTTCCATTGGATGCATAAATGTTGCAGGAGTACACAGTAATTAGCCTTTGTTATAGTCAGCATTTTGGATGCATCACAGATTCATAGTGACATGTCGCTCTGCTAATTCACAATTTTTGTCTGTTTTTACACGCTACCTCTCCAAAACGCTACCGATTTGCTTCCGAAATGCTCCCGGTGGGAAGGGACCACAGAGCTCACTAGGAAAACGCATCGATTATGCTAAAGGGACATTCCACCAAAAAATTTAAATAGTAGTCCCAAGTCTAAAATGGCGCCTGTGATTCCTTTATATTACTAATTATTGTCACTTGCAGTCAGTCTGATTATTAGGTCACCAATCAGAATTGGGATCACTACCGAGTGATTTTAAGGACTTTTTTACTCACAATGCTAGTTGGATCCATTCACTTACTGTGTTTTATGCTAAGCTAAAGCAAAAGGGGAATGACTGGGCTGGTTAAAATGTTTTTTTTCCCCACTTATTTAACTCTGGCAAATATATCAGCAGGCAAAATTTTAATTTTGGGTGGAACATTCCTTTAAGAGCCTTAACTGGTGGAAAGCCTTCTAGATCTAACCTGAAAACCTTAAAACATTTTAATGAATTTGTCACTTCAGTAGATTTGTTTCAGCGTGTCCATTGTCCTGTTGCAGAAAACTGCTAAAGTCCACGCTGGTTCTGATGCCGCTCTTTGGGGTCCATTACATCATATTTATCGCCATGCCGTACACCGAGGTGTCTGGAATCCCGTGGCTGATACAGATGCACTATGAGATGCTTTTCAACTCCTTCCAGGTAAAGTTATGGAGGCAGAAACCCTGAGCAATAGAATCTGTCACTGAAAGCCTTTCATGTCTTTGATGTCTGATTAACTTGGTGCATTCTATCCTCAGGGTTATCCCTAAAAACTGTTGCAAAATGCCAAGTAGTTTTATGTTATTTAGCTTCTGATTTGTGTTGCGATCCTGATTAGGATAAAGCAAATGGCAGGGGTAGATGAATTAAAATATCAGAGCTAATGTCAAATTTTACAGCTGAAATGTCATATTAAGTGTGTCCTTATTGGAGCCGGGTTACGGATAATGTTAGTAATATCACTTTGTGCTCTTTTCCAGGGTTTCTTGGTTTCTATCATATACTGTTTTTGTAACGGAGAGGTGAGAACTCTCTTTTTCAATCGTTTTAAAGTCATTTAAACGTTTTGATTCATACTAAATAACCTTTTTCTCCCTCAAGGTGAAAGCTGAGATCAAAAAGTCCTGGAGCAGAAGGACGCTGGCCCTGGACTTCAAAAGGAAAGCTCGAAGTGGCAGCAACACATACAGCTATGGACCTATGGTTTCACACACGAGTGTTACTAACGTCACAGCCAGAGGACCGCTGGCCCTGCACCTCACCACGAGGCTGAGACCGGTGCATGTGAACGGCCACAGGAACCTCCCTGGTTATGTAAAGAACGGCTCCGTCTCAGAGAACTCCATACCTTCCTCGGGACAGGAACTCCACATTCCTGAGGAAGAGCAAACTGCTCGTACGAGGCCCAGCGAGGAAGAAAAACCTCCGCCTGTAGTGGAGGAGGAGCGGGAGACGGTCATGTGACCTCAAGGAAACGGTGCACACAAACAAAAGGTGGAAAAAGACGTTATGGAACACTCAGGACGACGTGAAGGATGACTGCGCATCAACACTGCCAGTTTTTTTTTCCTCTCCTGTGAATCGAGCCGGAACATTGTCAACTGATGAGGCTCTAAAGGGTGCATCACTTTGCAAACTTATCTGAAGACCGAAGAGCTCGAATCGCTGTTAAAAAAGCTAAAGCAGACGTTCTTACTTTGTCTCCACAGCCATGAGTTTTCGTGTCGAGTGTTGGTCGTCTTTTGTATATAAACAGGAAGTTGGTGGGGGAACTGAGTTGCCAAAATCAGCTTTTTTTTGAGATTTTAATCTCAAACACGGACAATTTCATCTGCAAGATTTAGATCAACCGGTTTCTAAAAGTCTTCTATATCCAAACACCACGTTTCTCTTGTGTTGACTTCAATTCACTGCAGTGTAAAAGGGAAGTTACTCAGGTCACTGAAGTCCTCTGTTGTTGCACACTTCCAAGGACTCTGGTGTGACAGTTTTGCGTACTATTTGTACAGTTTCTGCTGTTTTCAACAGATTCCTCCTTCTTTTTATGATGGCTTTTGAAGGGTTGAAATGAATGTATTAGTTGTAAAATTTACATAAATATGACACACATACAGGAGCAAAGTCAGCATGACAAATGGGAATATTTTATTAAGGCTGTTCAGCGTTGTTTAAAGCAAAACCGGACATTATTAATAAGAAAGTTAGAATTTGTCCTAATAAGGTTTTTTTCTGATTAAATATATTTCAGAATGAAAATGTGGAGCAGGAAGTTTTCTAGTCCAGTTAAATTCAAATCCACGGGAGATCTTATTTCCCCAGAGTGATTTTTGTGGTGACATGAAGGAAAGACAGACTAGGTTGTTTTAAAGGTACAGTCATGTGCTGCTTTTCTTGTTCTTTTTGTACTCAAGTCACAATGTTTACAGAAATACGTTTTAATTGTGAGCTAACTGTAAATGTGTACGAATATATTATAAAGATGTTGTATTTTTGCTTTGCTATGTTTGTTGGACATATTCTGTTATGTATATAATCCAAGCAAAACATGTGAATAAATTTACAGACGACAGAGAAGACTCATGGTTACTCACCAAAATATGTTTTAGGTTGAAATGATAATTTACCTGTGAGATTGGAAGTGAATGAGTTCCTCAGTTTATTAACTGAAGGGCAGCAGTAGCTCAGGAGGTAGAGCAGGTTGTCCAGTAATCGGAAGGTTGCAGGTTCAATCCCGGCTCCGGCCAGAGAATGCTGCTGTGTGTCCTTGGGCAAGACACTCAACCCGCCTTGCCTGCTGGTGGTGGTCGGAGGGACCGGTGGCGCCAGTGCTCGGCAGCCTCGCCCCCGTCAGTGCGCCCCAGGGCAGCTGCAGCTACATCGTAGCTCATCCCCACCAGCGTGTGAATGTGTGTGTGAATGGGTGGATGACTGATTGTGTTGTGAAGCGCCTTGGGGGGGTTGTAGAACCCTAAGAAGGCGCTATACAAATACAGGCCATTTACCATTTACCATATTATACAGATATCATGATTTGCAAGTTTCTAGTACTTTACTAAGTTAAAGCCAAACTATGCAACTTTTTCATCATTTTAAATAATTTTCTTGAGCCAGTATGTGCTAAAATGACCCTTTACAGGGTTAATGAAATGTTACTCAGACCCCCACCGCCCTCTGTGGCCAGAATACCGCACTTGCAACTTCAGAGTGCCGGTCTGGTCTGTTACACGTAGAAAAAAACTGAGCTGACACACCTGGTGCTGCAGCATGTTTCCTGCATGTTTTAGATCGTGAACACAGCTGATTTGTTTGATTTAGTGATGAATCGCTCCTGCAGACACTAATGAAGGCTGCGGAGACATTTCAGCAGTTAGATTAAGGTGTTAAAAAGATGAATGCACAGCAAGGAGATAAGTTTCACTTTTGCTTTTAATCACAGTGAATTCATAATGGACACTAGGGGGCGCTAAAATCAAGCAAAACTGCCAAGTGTCCCTTTAATTTATATCTGCCGACCCATGTTAACATGCTTTATTTTTTTGTAATTTTATACTCATTCAGGGCAGTATTAAAGCAACATTCCGCAACTTTGCAGTTATTTGGTCTCTGTCGCCCTATAGAGGCTTGCTGCGTAACGTCACTGTCGTAACACTAAATCTCTCTCTCAGGCATAAGAGGCATGTTTACATTCCTAATGTCAGGCAAAACAACGAAAACAAACTTTTCCACCTCCACACATTGAATAAATAGTTTTATCAGGACTGTATAACAACTTTATGCCCGACCAAACACAATAACCCTGGTGAAATCATTTATTACTTACCTAGCCATTAGCAGCACGGCTAGGTTAGAGTCCGTAGTTCATGCTGTTTCTTTCTAAAAGAGCTCTCCGGCGAGGAAAAGACGGCCCAATAATAACTCTGGTCTTTGCTCTTGTTCTATCACATTCTTCTTTTCTTTTCCTAGATTCCTCTGATAAGGGATTTCTAGCTTTCTTTGGTGAATCTGCCGCTGCTACAGCGAGTCTACGTTATACAATTATGGCAAGCCAAAGGGATAAAAAAATGCGCGTTCTAAAGTCGCATTTTGTCCGCCAAAACGCTCGTTCAAGATGCGCGTTTTGGCGGACATAATGCTCGCTTTTAGAACACGCGAGTTTTTGCCCCCTTTGGCGTCAAAACGTGCGTTCAAGATGCACATTTTGGTGGACATAATGATCTCACAGATCTCAGTAACATGGAAGGTAGCTTAATCACCAAGCATGAAGCATATGCATCATTTTACACACAAGATTAATGCTAAGTTACATCTAATTACTGATAATATGTCTCCAATCCTGGTCCACGAGATCTGCTATCCAGCATGTTTTACTTTCTAACTCCTGCACACCTGATTTTAAAAACCAGAAGGTCTGCAGAGCTTAAAGACCACTAATTCAACCACTGACTCAGTTCTGTAGGAGCATGTAAACTTGGGTTTAATAAATTAGCAATAATATTGGATGAGACCTGCTTTACATTCTGCATTTTTGTTGTTTTTAGGAAATTTTGGAGAAGCAAGTTATGCACTAATTAACGTTAATAAAGGGACCCTTATTGTAAAGTGTTTCCGGTTCCAACTTTCTGTACATTTTAGGGTTTTAAAGCTGTTTTTGAGATTTGTCGCTTGAAAGTTGGCTGACGAGCAAATAAACATTGGAACATCTTAAATAGAAAAATTTTTGATGAGATAACTAGGGATGGGACAAAATATCGTTTGGCGAAATTTCGCGATACAAAACGTGACAAAAATGCATCGAGTAAAAAAAAATGGATCGCGAAATAAAGACTAGATGGCACTGCTGCATGATTTGTGTATGGCAGGCATACAGTCTAAAGCCTTTTTTTATAAAAGAATGCCGCTAATTTGCGCAACGCCTATGAGGCATCTGGGAGCGTTAGGTCGTTTATAAGAGCTCAGACCGTGGCGGTAATGTTGCGCAATCATGTCCGTTTTATAAAAGATTACGCGATGGTGGCATAAAGGAGGTATGGGGGTGGTCATTGAGCTGTCACGGACTTCCGTTTATCTTGGACATAACTTGCTTTTTATTGCGATCAAAGCCGCGCTCGTTGAGTTTTTTTTTCCACATTTCACTACAGGTGTGTGTCCTCCACCGTCACTGTGAACAGTCAGATGATCTGAGCTGCAGATCTAATGGAGAGAAGCTCCCGGAGCACCGCATCGCTCCAGTTTATCATCTCAGCTGGTTCGAAAACGAAACTTGTGGCCGCGTTTACTTTTATTTTCAATANTTTTATTAAGGCTGTTCAGCGTTGCTTAAAGCAAAACCGGACATTATTAATAAGAAAGTTAGAATTTGTCCTAATAAGGTTTTTTTCTAATTAAATATAATTCAGAATGAAAATGTGGAGCAGGAAGTTTTCTAGTCCAGTTAAATTCAAATCCACGGGAGATCTTATTTCCCCAGAGTGATATTTGTGGTGACATGAAGGAAAGACAGACTAGGTTGTTTTAAAGGTACAGTCATGTGCTGCTTTTCTTGTTCTTTTTGTACTCAAGTCACAATGTTTACAGAAATACGTTTTAATTGTGAGCTAACTGTAAATGTGTACGAATATATTATAAAGATGTTGTATTTTTGCTTTGCTATGTTTGTTGGACATATTCTGTTCTGTATATAATCCAAGCAAAACATGTGAATAAATTTACAGACGACAGAGAAGACTCATGGTTACTCACCAAAATATGTTTTAGGTTGAAATGATAATTTACCTGTGAGATTGGAAGTGAATGAGTCCCGATGTTTAATATACAGATATCATGATGTGCAAGTTTCTAGTACTTTACTAAGTTAAAGCCATACTATGCAACTTTTTCATCATTTTAAATAATTTTCTTGAGCCAGTATGTGCTAAAATTACCCTTTACAGGGTTAATGAAATGTTATTCAGACCCCCACCGCCCTCTGTGGCCAGAATACCGCACTTGCAACTTCAGAGTGCCGGTCTGGTCTGTTACACTTAGAAAAAAACTGAGCTGACACACCTGGTGCTGCAGCATGTTTCCTGCATGTTTTAGATCGTGAACACAGCTGATTTGTTTGATTTAGTGATGAATCGCTCCTGCAGACACTAATGAAGGCTGAGGAGACATTTCAGCAGTTAGATTAAGGTGTTAAAAAGACGAACGCACAGCGAGGAGATAAGTTTCACTTTTGCTTTTAATCACAGTGAATTCATAATGGACACTAGGGGGTGCTAAAATCAAGCAAAACTGCCAAGTGTCCCTTTAATTTATATCTGCCTACCCATGTTAACATGCTTTATTTTTTTAGTAATTTTATACTCATTCAGGGCAGTATTAAAGCAACATTCCGCAAGATTGCAGTTATATGGTCTCTGTCGCCCTCTAGAGGCTTGCTGCGTAACGTCACTGTCGTAACAAATCTCTCTCTGGGGCATAAGAGGCATGTTTACATTTCTAATGTCAGGCAAAACAACGAAAACAAACTTTTCCACCTCCACACATTGAATAAATAGTTTTATCAGGACTGTATAACAACTTTATGCCCGACCAAACACAATAACCCCGGTGAAATCATTTATTACTTACCTAGCCATTAGCAGCACGGCTAGGTTAGAGTCCGTAGTTCATGCTGTTTCTTTCTAAAAGAGCTCTCCGGCGAGGAAAAGACGGCCCAATAATAACTCTGGTCTTTGCTCTTGTTCTATCACATTCTTCTTTTCTTTTCCTAGATTCCTCTGATAAGGGATTTCTAGCTTTCTTTGGTGAATCTGCCGCTGCTACAGCGAGTCTACGTTATACAATTATGGCAAGCCAAAGGGATAAAAAAATGCGCGTTCTAAAGTCGCATTTTGTCCGCCAAAACGCTCGTTCAAGATGCGCGTTTTGGCGGACATAATGCTCGCTTTTAGAACACGCGAGTTTTTGCCCCCTTTGGCGTCAAAACGTGCGTTCAAGATGCACATTTTGGTGGACATAATGATCTCACAGATCTCAGTAACATGGAAGGTAGCTTAATCACCAAGCATGAAGCATATGCATCATTTTACACACAAGATTAATGCTAAGTTACATCTAATTACTGATAATATGTCTCCAATCCTGGTCCACGAGATCTGCTATCCAGCATGTTTTACTTTCTAACTCCTGCACACCTGATTTTAAAAACCAGAAGGTCTGCAGAGCTTAAAGACCACTAATTCAACCACTGACTCAGTTCTGTAGGAGCATGTAAACTTGGGTTTAATAAATTAGCAATAATATTGGATGAGACCTGCTTTACATTCTGCATTTTTGTTGTTTTTAGGAAATTTTGGAGAAGCAAGTTATGCACTAATTAACGTTAATAAAGGGACCCTTATTGTAAAGTGTTTCCGGTTCCAACTTTCTGTACATTTTAGGGTTTTAAAGCTGTTTTTGAGATTTGTCGCTTGAAAGTTGGCTGACGAGCAAATAAACATTGGAACATCTTAAATAGAAAAATTTTTGATGAGATAACTAGGGATGGGACAAAATATCGTTTGGCGAAATTTCGCGATACAAAACGTGACAAAAATGCATCGAGTAAAAAAAAATGGATCGCGAAATAAAGACTAGATGGCACTGCTGCATGATTTGTGTATGGCAGGCATACAGTCTAAAGCCTTTTTTTATAAAAGAATGCCGCTAATTTGCGCAACGCCTATGAGGCATCTGGGAGCGTTAGGTCGTTTATAAGAGCTCAGACCGTGGCGGTAATGTTGCGCAATCATGTCCGTTTTATAAAAGATTACGCGATGGTGGCATAAAGGAGGTATGGGGGTGGTCATTGAGCTGTCACGGACTTCCGTTTATCTTGGACATAACTTGCTTTTTATTGCGATCAAAGCCGCGCTCGTTGAGGTTTTTTTTCCACATTTCTCTACAGGTGTGTGTCCTCCACCGTCACTGTGAACAGTCAGATGATCTAAGCTGCAGATCTAACGGAGAGAAGCTCCCGGAGCTCCGCATCGCTCCAGTTTATCATCTCAGCTGGTTCGAAAACGAAACTTGTGGCCGCGTTTACTTTTATTTTCAATATAGTTCCCGGCCGGAGCTCGGCATTAATTCATCACGTGGTCATGACACCTCCCTCTGTTAAGTTAATGTGTGTTTATAAGACCGGCGAAGCCGCAATATTACAGCAATATTACAGCAATATTACTATCAAGCGTGGCGGCACGAATGCCGCAAAATTCAGTAATATTACGCTGATTTGCCAGCATGGTGTGTCTTATAAAAAGGGCTTATGGTGGCAGGCTGACAGCACTCTCTGCTGATTACCAGGGTAAAACTAAGTGAAAAAAAAAAAATCCGGGGAACGGTGCAGTGCGTCGTGACGTCATCACGTCAAGTCACAGCGCCTGTTGCAACAACACTGCAGGCAGGAGACATTGTTCCTGCTCAAAGATCACTGATTACACCAGAACATGATGATATGTTAGTTTTTTTGAAGAAGAACCAGTCCTGAGATAACTTAACCTAGGGTTAGAGCAGCACTAGGGGAGTGTTCTTGTTTGTGTTTGGCCTGTTAGGCCTTGTGTTTCCCTGTGTGCAACGGAAACAAAAATAAACAAGCTGTTATTATACAGTAATATTTTTTCCTTTATTTTTTTAATATCGTTTTGTGACTATGACATATCGAGGTGCATCGTGTCGTTAGTTTAAGTGTATCGTCCCATCCCTAGAGATAACATACAGGACTTTTTTTTTGAGCCAGACATCAGCTGTCTAACATTTGCACAGCGATCTGTTATGATTGCAAAGAAATGATGGGTAATAACAGACTTCTGGCCACAGTGAAGGAAAAATAATGGAAAAGTCTGCATTGATGCCTTTGTGGATATATCATTCAGAATATTTAGCTGATATTTATTGTTTTCCTGAGTGAACTCAGCCAAATACACAAACAAGGTCAGTCAGCATCAAAAACAAGAATCAGTCATCAGAAAATTAGTATTTGAGCACTTTATTTCCCTTAAATTCAGAATTCTGCTCTGATTGCTAAATTGTGTCATTTGTTTTGAAAGTGATCAATCATCACAGAGCTTATGGAAGTATAAAATCTGCTTTCTGTCCTTTTTTTTA
Source organism: Aphyosemion australe (assembly GCA_006937985.1). Lineage (NCBI taxonomy): Eukaryota > Metazoa > Chordata > Actinopteri > Cyprinodontiformes > Nothobranchiidae > Aphyosemion > Aphyosemion australe. The sequence goes on from SSNS01000481.1 coordinate 73,511, forward strand.
TTATTCTTGTGCAGAAATCAGCGAAGCCGGTAATTGTAAAGACTTCAGCAGCATGTGCTGATGCACAGCTCACCTTCTCATCACTTCATTCTGTTATAATGTCGTTTTATGTTCATCAGTGATTCATAAATAAGACAATAAATCTATAATTCATCACTTTCTGTCTCTGAATCCAAATTAAAGACCAAAAACAGAATTTTTATATTTGTATAGAAGTTTTTATTTTAAATATATAACTGTACAAATTTCATTTTAGAAAAAAAGTGCCTGAAATGTTTATTGTGTAAAATATCATTTTGAGTTCACTTTTGAGACTTCTTGCCTCCCCCTTTAGCTCCTCCTTTGCCTCCTGCGTCGCCCTTCTTTGCTTTTTCATCTCCTCCTCCTTCTTTCTTGGACGCTCCCTTTTCACCTTTCTCACCCTTTTTCTTCGCCGGCTCTTCCTTTTCGTTTCCTTTTCCTTCTTTGGCACTCTTGCTCTCTTTTTTGCTCTTCTTTTCTCCTTTTTCACCATCCACCTTTCCAGACACGGTTGATACTTCTTCTTTATCCTCTGCTTTTGCAGCTGTTGGAAAACAAGCAAATACGTTTTAAAAGAATGTGATGTTATTCTAGCTAAGACATTTCAAAGCTATTTTAAGACCAAAGACAGAAAAACTTTAATGTATTTTCAATGTTATTACTTTACAGTTTTTCTCGATTGCTAAGACACATTTCTTGAAAGCTGCACAAAACCCAATTTTCAAGCTAAATCCCCAAAACTTAAGACTCTTCTTGCAAAACCAAACTTTCACCTCAAAACAGTTCAATCTGTGCTCAAAACTGAACTATGTTGTCAAATCGTGCCCCGAGTCAATCCAAATGACAGTCACTAAAGAACAATCACTTAACACTACGTAGAAAAATAGAAAACACAATGATTAGGACATGAAGCTGGAGAAATAAATGTTTATTGTTCACTGTAGGTGAAATGCATGTTGCAAAACAAAAATAACTGTGCATTTAGCACTTGTAAAAGCAATCAGAAATCTTGTGCATTTGACACTAGTGTACAGTAAGCCCATATACTAAAAATAAAGTACAAAAATATACAAATACTACTGTAAGTGCAAAGAGCAAAGATTCCAGTACGTACAGGTTGGCATATTATCCAGACACATTCAATGTTGATTACGTAGTGATAGACTGTAGTGGCCTAAATCACTTTTACTGTATCACTTACAAAACTAGATCTATTTCTACAGAGGGGGTTTCAACTGGATGCAGTGGAAAGACCCCATGAAAAGTGGTGTCTAAACAGGTGAAACGTGCTCATGGATTTGCCAAAAGAGTGATTGATTCAATCAGTGGGTTCAAGCAACTGAGCATTTGGTTCAGACAACAGGGTTTAGTTGTCAGGCTCTGCCCTCTCTGCCCTCCTGTTTTCCAGCTCCCTGCTCACCAGTGTCTCGTCTCCCCTGCTTCAGTTCCTGTTAATTGGTCCCACCTGCCTCTCGTTCTCCTAATCACCCAGCTCCCCAGATCCTCTTGTATTTAAGCCCTGTCTGTTTTCTGTTCACTGTTGGTTCATTGCTTTGTGTTACCGTCTGTGTCAGCCTCCGTTCACCCTCATAAAGACCCTTCTAAAACCTCACCTGCCTGTTCCATGCTCACCTGCATTTGGGTCCTCACTTCAGCCTCCTGGACGTGACATTAGTGTTTTAGCAATTGAGAAAAACTGTAAAAACCCATGTGTTGATCACAGGAAAACATACCATATAAGGAAAACAGAGCAAAACTGTGGAAACCCAACAAAAAAAAGGGAAGCAGTTACCTTTGGAGATACAAATCCACCATTAATGTTAAATAAAATCAAACAACACTTTTTCTAAATGTGCTTTGGGTTCCAGGGTTAGGGTTTAGTCAAATTCCCATTTTATTCAAGTTTGGCGATTTGATTTATCATTCTGTTTTTAAAGGTGGAGCAGAAAACACTGCAGTAAATCAATAATATTAATAAAGAAACTGTCAAAATTGCAACAACCTCTTTAGTTCATCTTAATGAGCGTGTTAGTGCTGCAGTCATCACCTAAGGCCAAATCATTTAAAAGCTGCATTTAAAAGTTTTAAAGGTTCTCTTTTTTCCCTCAGTAATCAACTGGTAGCCTCAATACCACATAAGTATGCACCAGAAAAGAAGAACATTTTGGAGCATTTATTACTTTTTTTGTGCTTATTGATTTTTAGGTGCATTATCCACCAGATAAATACACTACCTGGCCAAAAAAAAAAAGGTCACACACCTTTAGCTTTGATTACAGCACACATTCGCTGTGGCATTGTTTCGATAACTTTCTGCAACGTCACCAGATTTATTTCCATCCAGTGTTGCATTAATGTTTCACCAAGATCTTGCATTGATGATGGTAGAGTCTTACCGCTGCACAAAGCCTTCTCCAGCACCTCCCAAAGATTCTCAATGGGGTTAAGGTCTGGACTCTGTGGTGGCCAATCCATGTGTGAAAATGATGTCTCGTGCTCCCTGAACCACTCTTTCACTATTTGAGCCCGATGAATCCTGGCATTGTCATCTTGGAATATGGCCGTGCCATCAGGGAAGAACAAATCCATTGATGGAATAACCTGGTCATTCAGTATATTCAGGTAGTCAGCTGACCTCATTCTTGGAGCACATCCTGTTGCTGAACCTAGACCTGACCTACTGCAGCAACCCCAGATCAGCACTGCCCCCACAGGCTTGCAATTCATCTGCCTCTCTTCTTACCCTGATGCACCCATCACTCTGGAACAGGGTCCATCTGGACCCATGCAGTAATTATCCAATAGGAGGCTCGTACCTGTTTGCTTAGTTAAATCCAGGTCTTTTTTATGGCAGTGTAAGAGGATGTTGTAAATTTGCACATTTTCTTTTCTTTATCTGATTCTGCTCAAATAATCCAACAACACCCAGCAGAACTCAATATGTCTGAGGTTCTTGACACAAACATCACCTAATAAACATAATTCTCACCTTTTTCTTATGTCTTCAGTCATCGTACCTCCCCCTCTGCCCATTCCCCCGCTATGTGGGTAATTAGTTTTATAGTCAAACAGATGAGTTTTCCCTCCATTGCACATCAGATTCACTTCCCAGATGACACTAGAGATTTAAGTAATCTGGATCGTCTCGCAACAGTGGCTTGATTTTGTTTTCATCCACGTCATTGAATGCAAATTTTATGCAAAGGCATCATATCAACAGTTCAGTATCATCCCTAATCATTTTCACAGTAATCAAGGATTGCATTTGGAAACATGAGCATCTAAAGACAGTTCAGATCTGAGAGTGTTTTTAAGCTAAAACAGAAGCAATCATGCAGCTAAGACTTCTCAGAGAAAAGACAGAAGAATAAGAACATTTGAAATGATGTCAATCTGCAGCGTCGGCAGGAAATTGCTTTATTGAACTGAGGGTTAAGAAACAAACCATGCAGGCAGCAGAAAGACACTCTATTTCCAACATTTAACATTTGCTGCATGCAAGATAGATTCTTATAAGTCTCACAATTCTCATGCAAATGTAAATAAAAGACAATAGAAGAGTCTCTCTAAGTGCAAAAACTACAAAAGTTGAGCTGCTAAAAAATCAAATATATTTGAAAATGCTGCACAAATGTAGTCAACAGCTGCAGTAAAAAGTTTTATTTTCTAAGACACTTCAAAAAGACATGACTACCAAGCAACACCTGAAAAAATTTCAATTTAGTCCTTTTTTAGCCACATTTTAAAGATTGATGTTGGTGGAATTCTCTCCATTTGCATCTCTGGTGTATTTCAAGAAGAGCAAAGAGACTGAATTTGTTACAGAACAGAACAAAAGTGATAAATGACCGAAGGAGAGATTTCAGAGTGGCAGCTAGTGCATGCGCTGCGTTTTACAAAGCAATTTAGCTGAAGAAGAGTGTCAGGTGGAAGATAATGGTAGAACAGGAGAAGAAAGTACGCATCATCCCGTCTCTGGTAGAGTGATGGAGCTGGACTGCTCCTCGCTGACCCTAACTGACAGAAGGCTGTTGTTAGTGCTCTGGGCCTGGACCTGCTCAGATACTGTCTGAACTGCAGAGGCATCAGAAGTAGCTGGAGGACGGAAACCAAGAGAAAAGGGAAAAGGGAGGAGGAAAAGTTACAGCAATAAAGAAAGAAGAATCCAACCAGGTGTGAAAGAGGAAAGCAAGAAACATTAAATTCTTGAGAAAATGTCCTTAAAATATCATGAGGCCATTTTCAGTTATTTATTATTAATATATATTTTGTAAACCGTAAATAAGTTGAATATTAAGAAAAAAGACCGAAACTTTTCCAGTAAAAGTTAAAACCTCTAATGCACTTTATGAAAGAGAGCTACTCACATCCTGGGATCTCAGTCAGCTCGTTCAGCGGTGGCACTGTCTCCAAGGTGTTGGCGTATTTTTTGGCAGCCTGTCTTTGTGCATGCCGTGCCTCTATTTCCTTTTTTGTTCTTGGAATTCGACATTTGAATATACAACATAGAGTGATGACTGGAAGAAAGAGGAATGAAAAAGATAGTTATGGTTAAATTCATCAGGATAATCAACTGTGGTCGTTATGTCAAATACAGATGCAGGTCAGTTGTTTGCTTTGTAATAAAATCAGATTTTTAGATAGAATAGATTAAACTGATGGATGGATGGTTGGATGAATGGATGAATGGATGGATAGATGAATGGATAGATGGATGGATGGATGGATGAAGGATAGATGGATGGATGGTTAATGGATGGATAGATGGATGGATGGATGGATGGATGGATGGATGGATGGATGGATGGATGGATGGATGGATGGATGGATGATGGATGGATGGATGGATGGATTGATGAATGGATGGATGGATGGATCAATTGATGGAGGGATGAAGGATAGATGGATGGATGGTTAATGGATGGATAGATGGATGGATGATGGATGGATGGATGGATGATGGATGGATAGATGGATGGATGGATGGATGGATGATGGATGGTTAGATGGATGGATAGATGGATGGATAGATGGATGGATGGATGGATGGATGGATGATGGATGGTTAATGGATGGATAGATGGATGGATAGATGGATGGATGGATGGATGGATGGATGGATGGATGATGGATGGATGGATGGATGAATGGATGGATGGATGATGGATGATGGATGGATGGATAGATGGATGGTGGGTTGGGGTTGGATGGATGGATGGATGGATGGATGGATGGATGGATGGATGGATGGATGGATGGATGGATGGATGATGGATGGATGGATGGATGGATGGATGGATGGATGGATGGATGGATGGATGGATGGATGGATGGATGGATGATGGATGGATAGATGGATGGAGGGATGAGGGATGGATGGATGGATGGATGGATGGATGGATGGATGGATGGATGGATGGATGGATGGATGGATGGATGGATGGATGGTTNATCATCCCCTCCAAACAGCAGAACTTTATGTCAAACCAACTCTGGGAGATGGGGTGAAGATCTTCCAGGAATTGTGGTCCCACCTGTCCTCTCACACAGCAGAGCCTTGAAGTCCTCAGAGCAACCATCAATCCAAATGTACCATCAGATGATCATGGACCATACCTCTGTTCTAAACTATGTTCAGCATTCATACTCAAAGATGCCAAATGTTTCATTTTAAGGCCTAATAAGTGATTTTTAATATAAAGGTTTAGACAGATTTGTAAAAACCCAAGAATTTAACATTAGACATTGTCCATATTTATCTTTTCAGCTGTTATTTAATTTGAACTATTACTGGCCATGTTTATTACTGATCATTTCAATAAATGTACTCATGGGAGACTGAAATATTGAGTTTATTGAGCAAACCTAAACATAAGTGCAAAGGTTCAACGAAGAGTAATTTATCATGGTTATCCCAAGTGATTAAAAACTGGGTAGTTGAAGTACTGAATTTTAAATTTAGATTTCAGAAGTCAATAAATGCTACCAGCAAACCACCAATGGGGTACTGAGATCACAATTCATTTTAATTTAAAATCTTCAGGACACATTGAGTCATTGTCTGTGTGTGGTAGCTCAGTCTGTAGGGCAGTGGGTTTGTATGCAGGTGGTTCAGAGTTCAATACCTGGACAAACAATGACTTTTAGACTTTGTGTGAATTTCTGGACCACATGAAATGGTCTAAAAAAGCAAATGAGTATCACCTACTTGCATAGCTTGGTCTGTTGGGGCATTGGCTTGGTGTGTAGGTGGTTTAGGGATCAAACCCAGAACATAGCAATTTTAGGCTTTGTGTGAATTCTGGACAACATGAAATGCTCAAAAACCAAGTAGCAAGTGTCTGCTTGTGTAGTTTGCCCTGTAAGTTACTGGGTTGGCATGCTGATAGTTCAGGGTTCAAAACAAATAATGTCTTTTAGACTGTGTGAACTGTTGACAGCATGAAATGCTCTAAAAATCTAAGCAGCTGTTCTCTGGTGTAGCTCAGTCTGTAAGGCCTTGGCTTGGAGTGTGAGTGGTGCAGGGTTCAATCCCCAGGGGAATACTTGTGTTGTGGAAATTGAGAGTCCAAACCTTATGACTGAACAAGATTTTAAGTACAAAAGCTAAAAATAACAAGTTCAAATGTCCCACCAGAACATGTCCAAGTGTTCACACATTCATTCACATGTGTGTTCAGAGTAAACACGCTGTGAAACGTGTTATATGGATATGTCAGTTGGCTAACTTACTTGCCAGGCAACTTAAGTTTCTTGGTGAAATTTAATTAAGTTGGCCAACTGACATATCCATATAACACGCTTCAAAGCGTGTTTACTCTGAACGCACATGTGAATGAATGTGTGCACCACGCTCCTGTTGGCTTGAAGGCTGCATCCATGACCACCATTCATCCTGCCACTTTCACCTAAAACACCATACACATGTTCACAGCTGGATTTCAGAGAATCCAGCTGTGAACATGTGTATATTCCTGCACAGAAAATGTCTCATTTGTTAGCCTTAACCCTAACCAGCCTATAGGGGGCGCTTGATTAGTTTTAGCTTCAAATTTTGGACTTTTTTTGGGGTCTAGTTAAAGGTTGAATATGGAACAATTTAATAAAAATCTATATTTAAAATAATAAATAAGACCTCCATGGAGTGTTTAAAGGTATGAGAATGAATGTTCAGTATTTCCTTTAAAAGTTATATTCCTGCACAGAAAATGTCTCATTTGTTAGCCTTCACCAGCCTATAGGGGGCGCTTGATTAGTTTTAGCTTCAAATTTTAGACTTTATTAACTAGACCCCAAATAAAGTCCAAAATTTGAAGCTAAAACTAATCAATTCATGCAATGTGATGTGCATGCATTCATGCAATGTGATGCTTATGTGTGCAAGGCCCACTCTGACCTGAGTGTCACATTCCACTCATGTGCATGAATGCATGCACGCACACACACACAACTTCATGTTGAGTTTGGTCTTTATTTTTCCATTTAATTTTTCCGTTACATGTTAATTTCGTAATACATTTTCAGGGCCTATTTGTATTTCTAATGCATTAGTTTAGAAGCAACACCACATAAGCAAAAGTGCAAAACAAATAAGGTCCCACCCTGAGTAGGTTGCACTGATCCAGGCTCAGGAGGTAGTGGGATTTGAACCTGCTGCCTCACCACTTGAAACATCCCAACCATCAACACTTCCTTTACACCCACATATGTTCTGATGGAACATTTGAACTTGTAATTTTCAGTGTTTTTCCTTCAAAAGTTGATGAGTCATAATGTTTAAAGTCATTGATTGATTTTGTGAAGTGTAACTTCAAGTATTGATCACACGGACTCAGGTACAGTCACTAGTGGGATTTGAATCTGCTGTCTTATTACTGGCAACTTCACAACCAAAATTTGAAGCTAAAACTAATCAAACGCCCCCTATAGGCTGGTTAGGGTTAAGGCTAACAAATGAGACATTTTCTGTGCAGGAATATAACTTTTAAAGGAAATACTGAACCTTCATTCTCATACATTTAAACACTCCATGGAGGTCTTATTTATTATTTTAAATATAGATTTTTATTAAATTGTTCCATATTCAACCTTTAACTAGACCCCAAATAAAGTCCAAAATTTGAAGCTAAAACTAATCAAGCGCCCCCTATAGGCTGGTTAGGGTTAAGGCTAACAAATGAGACATTTTCTGTGCAGGAATATAACTTTTAAAGGAAATACTGAACCTTCATTCTCATACATTTAAACACTCCGTGGAGGTCTTATTTATTATTTTAAATATAGATTTTTATTAAATTGTTCCAAATTCAACCTTTAACTAGACCCCCAAAAAAGTCAAAAATTTGAAGCTAAAACTAATCAAGTGCCCCCTATAGGCTGGTTAGGGTTAAGGCCAGGGCCGGAGTGGGACACATTTTCAGCCCTGGAGTTTCAGACCCCAGACCGGTGTCGGCATAGATATCATATAAACACTAGATGCCTTACCCGCGCTGTTCGTGGGCTGGACGAACGTCCGTACGTGGCGGCCATCTTACCTCGGACAGCTGCCCCATTTCATAACATCGGTGTCAATGGTGAATGTACTATTTAAATAACTCTAACTTGCTCAATTTTCAACCGATTTTCAAACGGTTTGGTTTGTTATAAACGCCAGAGACATGGCTATGAAATATATCGGGTTTGGCCGTAAACTCCCCTTATTTCACTCCACTTTCCAGCATTTTTCCCATATCCTGTCAATTTCTCAGACTTAACATATGATCGTTTTAATGTCAACAAAGATCTGCTTCTGATCAACTAACTGTGGTTTGTAAAATGATTGAGGTCAACTTATAAATATCTTATATCTTATAATATGCCTTGTAACTTACCATATCAACCTATAAATAAAGTCATAAATACCCTATTAAATTTAAAGACAATAGTAAAACAAATAAACAGCAAACTATATTTAAAGAAAAACACCCAGTCAAAAAAAAGAACTCAGAAAATATTTTATTTATTTTACCTTTAATATTTGCAAATAATATGAACCAAATGTATACTTGCTTTGTCAAGTTGATTACTGTAATTAACATTTATTTTTTATTTCAGCCTGCAACCCATTTACAATGAAAGTTTAAGATGAAGAGAAAACTAGGATAATTGTGAGTTAACGTAACAGGATAAATAAATACTTATTAAAAACAAATAAACAAAATACAGAATACCTGAATGACAGTAATGGAAAACTTGTTTATTAGATTTCAAAACATGTTTTTGATTATAAAAATTACAGTCTCTATTCAGATATTTTTGTCAAGTCTATAGAACCCTGACTACCTCAGACAAACAATATGACAATGTCTGAGATCCTAAAATCACATGGTGTGCATTGTGAGCTTCATCTGCTACTGACCTTTGAAAAGGACAGCTTTTGTGAGTTTCTGTCTCACGTTGTCAGACTGCAAGCTAAGTGTTGTTAACTTGGCAATGTGGTGCAGCCTCAGCTTGAAGAACAGGGAGACAATAGATGTCAACAGTATATGGTAGTGACACTCAATTCCATACTGTGTATCTCTGATGTGCTCCCCAAGCAAAAACACATCCTCTGACCCGATCCTCTCACGCACAAGGTAGATCACCTCCAGTGGTTTGATGGGCTGTGATCGTCTGCCTGCTGATGTCTGGCGAATTGCCCACTCTGCTGCTCTGATGACCCTCACAGTACCTTCAGATGGGATCACAAGACCCCCTTTGTTTTTCAGAGACAGCAAATGGTAGCTCTGGTTATTATTGGCGGATGCAGCATCCATTACCAGGCTGGCACGGCAGACATCACAAGACAGCTTTTTCATTGCTCATTTCATTCATTGCTGGATAGACACACATATCCATCCAACCTTGTGAAGATGAGCAGGGAATTGGAAAATTGTTGGCCCAACACCGGATTTAAGTCGGACTGTCTGCCCAGTCCTGTCAAAGTCCTCCGCCTTGAAATGCTCACTGCAGATCATTGTCCTGTTGTTGACAACAAATTTCTCCCTTCTTAGGGAAACTTGCCACTGCCTCCTTCTTTCTCCATCTTTGGGAAATCTGAAAAAAGTGAAAAAAATGTAGGCAGCTTTATAAATCATTGTAAANGATGGATGGATGGATGGATGGATGGATGGATGGATGGATGGATGGATGGATGGATGGATGGATGGATGGATGATGGATGGATAGATGGATGGAGGGATGAGGGATGGATGGATGGATGGATAGATGGATGGAGGGATGAGGGATGGATGGATGGATGGATGATGGATGGATAGATGGATGGATGGATGGATGGATGGATGGATGGATGGATGGATGGAGGGATGAGGGATGGATGGATGGATGGAGGGATGAGGGATGGATGATGGATGGCTGGAGTACTTCTTGATACAAAGCTCTTTTTCTTGACCAGAAGGATCTTCTGTAAAACCTTTAATTTTCACTCGTTTGTCACAGTCTTTAAACTTTAATGATGATGTTTTAAACTCCATCAGTTAATGCATGCCCCTTTTCATGATTCATCATGAAGTGCTTTTGTTTTATCTGTTCGTCCATATTCTAGTGATTGGATCAGAGGCGGTGATTCATCCTCTAAAACGCTCCACACATTTGAGACTGGAGTGCTTTATCCGATTTTTCTACCTTTTATGATCAAATACCGAAACCCTGATCAAGCTGCTTTTCAAATAAAACCTTGATACTCTGATCTTCTGATGGTGTGGGCGTTATCAGTTCTGCTAGAAGTTACTAATAATCTCCAGAAAGTGCTTCAAGGTCCCGCTAAGATCTTTAGTCCAGCCATGGTTTGATTCAAAAAAAACTCAGCTTTTCTCCATTGGTTTTCTGTTGTTTTTTTCTAAATTAAAAGTAACAATAACTGATATAAAATGAGAATACCTGAATGAAAACAATGTAGTTATGTTTAGCTATTTAGAAAACTAGAAAAAGGTCACTTTATTGTATCTCACCTTCAGGAAAAAGATATTAAACAATTAAAGGTCCACACAGAGAGCTGAGGTATTAAACGTTTTGTTTTTAGTCTTTTTATTGTCTAGTAATAATCAGGACCTCACTAAACTTTATTGCAGTTCTAGATTTTTATAAGAAAACTACTTTTGGGATCGCCAAAGGATTTAAATGTTGAATTATTAAAGCACAAAATTACACAAAGAGCCCAAAGCTGCACTTTTCTTGTTCTGTACTATTAACTAGCTCTTTAAATGTTGTTTATTTTCTCCGCAAAAGGAACAATTTGATAAAAAGCTATATTTTTAAATAAACCATCCCTCCACAGGGCCTTTAGAGGTGTGCAGAATGAAGGTACAGTATTTCCTTTAAAATCTATATTTTAATTTAAAAATAATGATAGATGAATGGATGGTTAATGGATGACTTCATTCAAAAACATGTTGTTCTGTATTCTGTTGTAAGATAAATAACGTCTTCATTAAAAGAGCGGTTACCAACAGGGTGATTTAATTAGATCTACTTACTGATTGCCAACACAAACACTGAAAAGATGCCAATGACCTGCCACAACCGCAGCCCCCAGAAAACAACGGTCTCTGAAGTGACGGGATCTGGCTTCTTTGGTGGATCTGTGGGTAAAAGCTGTAGGGGAAGAAAATGAGAAACACATCTTGAACAAGCTCATTCCTTTGTGACATTATTATGCTCAGTTCTGCTCATTTTCTGCAACATCGCATCAGTTGATTCACTGTAGAAAATGGATCATTTCAGTGGAGTCTGGTTGGCAACAAACTCATTTTCTTCAGCAATTAAAGACCCGGTTCACTGATGTAACCTAATTAAAAAGAAATAGCCTTTTCTGTTGGTGCATGGTGGTACATTTGGTTGCACTGTTGCATTCCAGTGCGAAGGTTGCGGGTACAAATCTCGGTAGCTGTATTTCTGTGCAGAGTTTGCATGTTTCTTTGCATGCATGAGATTTTTTCCAGATGCTCTGGCTTCCTCCCATAAACCAAAAATATGCTCATCAGGTTATCCGAATAATCTAATTCAGTGGTGTCCTCGATGGCTCATGTCCAGCATGTTTTAGTTGTTTCCCTGCTCCAACACACCTGAGTCAAATGGTTGAATTACCTGCATTATGTCCGCCAAAACGCTCGTTCAAGACGCGCGTTTTGACGGACATAATGCTCGCGTTTAGAACACGCGAGTTTTTGCCCCCTTTGGCGTCAAAACGCGTGTTCAGAACGCACATTTTGGCGGACATAACGCACGTTTAGAACTCGCGCTTTTTTATCCCTTTGGCTTGCCATATTCTGCCGTAAAACGACACCCAGTCAGTACTTCCGTCACTACCCGAAGCACAAAAACTGTATAGTGCAGTAAACAGACGTGGGACCCCCCAACACTATCACAGGTATGAAAATGTACATAATAGATAATAGTATGACGCATAAACTTTACAAAAAAGCATAATTTTAATGTTTAAAAGTTGCGGAATGTTGCTTTAAAATGGGATCTGTTGAAGAAGAGCGACCTCTAAAATATTCAGCATGGCGGCCCTCGATACCCTCAGTTACCAAATACTCTACTGAGGAACGGATGTATGGGTGGATAGCCGTTTTACCTGATACTTTATCTGTTTCTTAGCAATGAGACCCAAAATATCAAAAGTTGACCATGCATCTAGACCCTAAACAAAGGAAACCTGCTTTCCATAATTTTCTTAAAACAAACAAATAAAAATGATTTCATTCCGGTGCAGTTTTCTGTTAATACAGAATTTGCAGTAAACCTTTTAAATCCTGTACCTCCACAGCTCAGGGGTTTGGGAACCATTAGTGGAAAATAAAATCTATGTGTACAGTATGTTTGTCTTTCTGTTAGATCAGCGCAGCACAGCATCAGTTCCCCAGATAAAAATCATCAATAAGATGTATCTGTGTCTGCTGCTTATTGATCACTAGATTGGATAATAGCAGGCTGTTGTGGAAACTCTACACGCTGAGCCAAGAAGCAATGGCTCTGAAAATGGATACTTATTGTATTTGTTGCATTTTCTGATAAGATCGTTTTGGGATAAAACAGGGGAAAGGGTAGATCAGGAGCTGAGATGGAGGTAAGCACCGAGGACTGGTGCAGCACTTTACGAGTTTGATCAGAAGCAACAGAAATTTGGCTTTTCCTTGGAAAATAAATCCCTGAGTACTTATGCTCCATTTTCTTTTGTGTGTGTTTCCCTTAGCACCAAGTTAAAGTAAACATCAACAGATTATGCCTTAATGCACTGGAACAAAATCAGAAATAAGCAGGTTACTTTTCTCTGACTTAAAGCTGCAATAGCAATTTAGGAAAACAAATTAGCTTAAAATTAGCCTCTTAACAACGTTCTAACATAGTATAACTATAAACATTTTGTGGAGATAAAAAAATAAAAAACTTAATGAAGTGGTTTTCTCGCATTTGTCTAAAAACCTCTGCCAATAACACATTTTGGACCAAAAGCAGCAGTTGGACCATCCAGTTGGTCTCACTGAACCGCCACACTTCCCTGGGTCCTCCACTCATCACACACTCACGTATTTAGCAACAGAACACTGGCGTGAGAGGTTCGCCGCTCAATAATATCAGAGAAGGAGAAACAGCCGGCTGCTACCACTTCAACTTTAGGACAAACTACCAGAGTATTTTACAGAAGAAACTTGAAAAATTCTATTGTTTTGCAAAAGTTCATTTATGTAACTAATCCAAGTTAGACTGAGAGACCATCTAAAGGCTCAGGAACCCTTTGCAGGTATTTTGGATTGATCACAATTATAATAAATAAAGGCTTGAACTATCTGGCTTTGCATAATGAGTCTATCTCATGTATTAGTTTCACCTTTTAAGTTGGATTACTGACATAAATGAACTTTTGCACCATGTTTCAATCTTTTGAGTTTCACCTGTAACTATGAAAAATAAATACAGATTTTGTTTTATTGCCAGCAAAACATCCTTGTTTATTTGTGCTGGAACAAAAGAGGGATCCACAAAAAGTCATTAAAAAAGGTTCTAGCTGTAAACACGCATTTATAGAGATGTGCTTTTTTTAGAGTCAGTAGAAATGGCAAAATAATAATAATAATTCAAAAACAGCTAATATTCATGATCAGTTTTAGACTTAAACATACCAGATTGTTTGCCTCTTACGTCTTTGCACACACAAAGAAGTATTTTACATTTCAGTGTATTTTTTAAATTTTTGCTTTTCATTTAGCAAGACCTGATTTCATCAATGCATGTGTCTCAGTACAAGATGTTATGGTAAATGGTCTGTATTTGATATAGTGCCTTCCAGAGTCCTAGAACCCCCCAAGGCGCTTTACAACACAATCAGTCATTCTCACATTCACACCCTGGTGATGATGAGCTACATTGTAGCTACAGCTGCCCTGGGGCGCACTAACGGAGGCGAGGCTACCTTACACTGGCGCCACCGGTACCTCCAACCACCACCAGTGTCTTGCCCAAGGGTACAACGACAGCGACAGACTGAGCGGAACGCGAACCTGCAACCTTCCGATTGTAGGGTGGGCACTTAACTCCTCTGCCACCACAGTGTTGTAAAACACACACACACGCACACACACACACTAAATTGTTTTTTATTTCTTCAGTCCTGCTCTGCTCCAAAGGGTGCTCATGAGTCATCTCTAGCGTAATTAATAATGAAGGTTACAAACTTCAGTTTTTCTTTTGGTGGAACAAAACCACACGGACTGAAAGACACGATGACCTCAAACTTCCAACTCTTGTATTTACCTCTAAGTAATCTGAATTCTTGGTCATAACAAACTTTTGACTAGTTGGTTGGTTTTTGGACATCCAAGGATACTTTTGATTACTTCTTTTGATCTACGAATGTTGCTGTGACCTTTTGGAGACATTCAGTTCAAGGTTATAATCTCTAGATCTACCTTCCTGTTTAAAGGATGTATCCAAAAATGTCTTCAGTTTAAAGCACGTTGAATCAATTTGCTATTTTCTAAACAGACTTTTTTTTTTTTAATTTATGAACATTTTTTAAATATATAATCAAATGAGCATGAGGTTATTTACTAAATTTGGTCCAATAATAAGCATCCTTTGTTTATTTATTATTTATTTTAAAGCTGTGATTGCATCTTGAGGGCAGGTGGAACGGGTGGGTCTCTAGATTCTGGCTTTTTCTGTTTTTCTACTTTTTATATTTCTAATATGAATAAATCCTCTTCAAACAACGTTCCTTGTGACTGAAAACAACATTTCAACCCAGTCTATTTAGTAAATATTTTATTTCTGCAGCCAACTTTTCACCCTGCTTTGCTCACTTCATGATTTTACAGAATTCTACCAAAAGTGCAAATTTTCTGAACAGAAAAGTTACCACTGAGCTTCTTTAAAACCAGACATTGAAGTGAATTTGTCTGAAATGTATTTCTCTCTTTCTGTTAAGCCCAAAAGCCGAACAGCTACGTTAGTAAGCCTTTGCCAGCCCACACAATCCATCAGGTCTGAACACCGATCAGCTCCGTCCTGTAAGACAAGCAACAACCCTGGCCACCAGTCAAACGACATCAATTCATGCGGGTCATATATTAGACAGCGATGCAACAGAAGGCAGAAATCCTTCAGGTTATTTCTGTGAGAAAAACAAATCTAACGCAGGATTTGGTGCATGATCAGGCTCTTACCGCTGGATCCGGGACCTGGGAGACCACGGAGGACAGGCACTGAGACAGCAGCACTGCTCCCCAGCCCCGCAGAGGGAGCTGAGGTGGGCACACAGGCTCTTCCCCAACCATTCTCTCCCCTTCTGTCTCCCTGCAGCCACCCTGCCGCCTCTTCTCTTCTTCCTTCTGCTGTCTTCTTCTTTCTCTATCTGCCCACCTGCCTCCACTGGCGCCGTTTACAGGACAGGACCAACAATGGCCCCTAAAGGTGATTGATAGTGAAGACTATCTACAGTTGTCTGCTCCTCTGCCTCCTGTATCTGTTGCTTTTTTTACCTAAAACACCACAAATGATTCCTCCATGCTACAGACACACACAGACAGTCACCACTGCAGCCAGATAAAAACTGCTCCGGTATAATGGAGGGAGCCGGTCTTGCAGTTAGGGTCCATTAATTAATTAGGAGACCTGGTGTGGTTTACAGCCAGCTCATCCACCAGTGAACAGGCAGTTAACTAAGAGAGGGGGGATGGGTGGTGCAGTTGACCATGATGAGGTTGGCCTGTGCAGGGATGGAGGAGCAAATGGCTTTGCGTCATCCTCTTTATTACCTCAGAAGCCGCTCGTGTGAAACTCCTAACAGCCTCGTCCTTTTACAGCAGTAAAATATGATAAAGGCAAGCTGCTGCTGATGCTGACGTTTTCAAAAAGAGAAATAAAAGAGAAGCAGGGAGAAACTGCTGTACGCTTTCAACTCTGGGATTTTCATTTTTCCTGAGGAAATGGGCTTTTTGGGATTTTTTAAATGAACAAACTTCATTATTAATAAAGAATGACTGGAAATACAAATGGAAACATATATATTATATATACAGTATATATATTGCCAGCTTCTCCAGGGACTCATTAAGGCGTTCCCTGGCCAGACAAGAGACATTGTCCCGCCAGCGTGTCCTGGGTCTTCCTTTAGGTCTCCTCCTGGTTGCACATGCTCGGAAAACCTCACCAGGGAGGCGTCCAGGAGGCATCCTAGCCAGACGCCTGAGCCAACTCAACTGGCTCCTCTCGATGTGGAGGCAGCGGATCTACACTGAGCCCCTCCCAGATGACCGAGCTTCTCACCCTATCGCTAAAGATGAGCCCAGACACCTGGAGAAAACTAATTTTGGCCGCTTTTATGAGCGATCTTGTTCTTTTTGTGAACAATATGTTTTAGCTCAGCTTGCCAGCTAGAAGTGTGCGTTCACGACAGGTGTCGTTAGTTTTCAGCCATAATCGCGGAAGTAGGGAGAGGGACTTAAGGTGCGATACACGTTTTCACCTCTAGATGGCGCCCTCTGAGAAAAAACTCCAAATAAATCATGATTGAAGACTCGTTTATATTTCTTTTATAAGATGATTCCTCTGTATTTCTCTGTCAAGTTCAGCAGCTCAGGAGGTAGAGCGGGTTGTCCTGTAATGGGAAGGTTGTAGGATCGATCCCGGCTCCTGGCAGAGAATGGTGCTGTTGTGTCCTTGAGCAAGACACTTAACCATCTCTGACTGCTGGTGGTGGTTGGAGGGACCTGTGCTCGGCAGCGTCGCCTCTGTCAGTGCGCCCCAGGGCAGCTGTAGCTACATTGTAGCTCATCACCACCAGCGTGTGAATGATACACTGTAGTGTAAAGAGCTTTGGAGTCCTCTGACTCTGAAAGGTGCTATAAAAGTCATTTATCATTTACCAAGGTGCAAATATTATCTAAAATATATAATTAAAAAATTTAATAAAAATATCTCAAATATCTAATAGAAGTTGAGAAATTCTCATGTGAAAATGACAGATATTAACACAGATATTCCTGAATGGATTTTGGTCATTTAAAACTATTAAAACCTCAAAAACCATTCAAAGGAATCGTGATTTTCCTTTAGGATGTTTCAGAACTTTGTCTCAGTTGTAGGGAGGAAGGTCAAGGACTACACAGGCTGTAGTGTGTGATTTGTGTTCTGTATCAAAACCACCCGGTGACCTCTCGTTACTCACAGACAGAAGCGGTGTCACCGTGGAAACGACCACTTCATCTGGAAAGAACGAGGTTTTTGCATCCATCAGACGTTTGCTGACGATTCCTGCTTGATGCAAGAAGCTCTAAAGGAGTTCTGGCTGTGGTTTTTTCCCATTTCGCCAAACATCAAGTGAAATTTTAGACATTTTAAAAGAGCTTTAGGTTGTTTTTTTTTTATTTTATGGCTTCATTTTGAGTTTGATGGCTTCCTTATCACTGAATTTATTCTTCACCAAATCCTGAGATTGTTGCTCGGTGTTCAGCTGCTGTTGGCTCGTCTCGTCTCGTCTCCAGCTGGGAAAACCGTTTGACTTTTACTGCTGAGCCCACAGCACCAGGCTGATTTACTGTTGTCACTGTAAACTGCTGCCTGCTGCATCTTAAAAATAACACAGATAAGACATGTGAGAGTGAGGATGTCAAAACCTCATATGAGGTGAGGGAAGGAGCTTATACAGGGTTTATAAGTGAGTTTAGCTTATGCATCAGTTAAAATTACTGTTCTTTTGTTCTTGATGAAGACAAACAAAAGTCTGTTTCCTTGGCAGAATTTTTTCTAGGTATAAAAGTTTAAATTGCTCATGCGTTTTGCATAAAAATGGGATAAATTTACATGATTTCTGAATAAACAATGACCGATTGCGTTCCCACTGCAGCAGCCAGGAGCCCCAGCCTGAGGGATGCTGGTCATAATTAAAGCCCTTGTGTCCTCAAACACAAAAATAGTTCCTGTCTTTCGTTTGGATCTTCTGTGCAACCGACTTTCCACGTCTTTATTATTTTGAACGCTTTCATCACTGTAATGTTTAAAATCTCCTGCTACCCTGAAACTTTAAAAATCTTTTTTTTTACACTGATCACATTGTTTCCATTCACTTTTCACATTTCTGACTTCCTGTACGTTTATGATTTAGTATGCAGACACATTCTGCAGGTAATCCAGGCGCCTCACAGCCTAACGGATGTGACTCTTGGCAACTGGTTGGAGACACAAATTGTCATAAAAATATCCAAACGTTCTTGTTGGAGTCACACTGAACTGGAACATATGAAACTTTTAAAAGAAGTTTCACTCAGACCAGCTGGGGCATATGATGTAATTACAAACACATTAAGACATTTTCTTAAAGCCACATTCCGCAACTTTTACACCTTAAAATAATGTTTTTTGTAAAGTTTTGGTGGCACACTATCATCTACTATGTTCATTTTCAGAGCTGTGATGGTGTTAGGGGGTCCCACGTCTGTTTACCGCATTATACAGTTTTTCACCCGTGACCCGACACCAGAAGTACTGACTGCGTGTTGATTTATGGCACTCTATGGCAAGCCAAAGGAGTAAAAAAAGCGCGAATTCTAAATGTGCGTTATGTCTACCAAAATGCGCGTTTTGGCAGACATAACGCACGTTTAGAATGTGTGATTTTAGAACGTTTTTTTTGCCCCCTTTGGCGTAAGAGCATATATTCCCAAAGTTCAGGAATGTGACTTTAATACTTTAGCAAATGTTCTTGTTGCAATTTAAACACAATAAATCTTAATTATGTCTAAATCATGGGGGTGCTCGCGGAAATATTGCTTTCTCATTACCTTAGTTCTCCAATCGGGGGGGTGGGGGGACACGGTGCCGCAGCCTGCTTGATCCTCTGATGGGGGAGCGGGGGGCGAACCGGACCAACCCACATTAACTGGCCCACCGGGACGATGCCCGGAATGCCAGATGGCCAGTCCACCCATGACCCTCCCTCAATAAAGCCGCATTTACACTATGGTCAGCTCGGTCTGGGCTGGATGGGGTCAACACATTTACATGGGTGTTGTTCGTGACGAGCTGACCACTTTTCTCAGCCCTGCTTCCCAGCAGTCCATTGTATGCTGAGCCAACCACACACACACCTTTGGAC
Organism: Aphyosemion australe; assembly: GCA_006937985.1. Classification (NCBI taxonomy): domain Eukaryota; kingdom Metazoa; phylum Chordata; class Actinopteri; order Cyprinodontiformes; family Nothobranchiidae; genus Aphyosemion; species Aphyosemion australe. Next base: position 93,165 of record SSNS01000481.1, read on the forward strand.
TGATTGGCCAGCTGAAGTTTTGTCATTCCCACGTCTCCTATAGGGAGGCTCTGATTGGCGCAGGTAGTATCAGCCAGCAGCAGCTTCCCACATGCATGATTCATTGCATCTAGATACACCAGGCGGAGCTGCAGCTCCACTGCGAGGACTGACGGTCTGCTTTGAGCACTTTTGGATGGGAGAGGAACCCACGGCTGCACCGCTGCTCAGTGAGAAGAGTAGGAAGCTGTGTGCTTCATGCTAGAATCTCTAAAAGCAACACTGCTCATGCACGCTTTTGTTTACTACCTTTTAGGAATGACACCACGGGCTTCTCCGACCTCTTTAGCAAAGCCCACCCATGTCCTCACTTACGTCTGCAATCCTGAGGAAGCTGTGTAAACACAACCTGGCCGCACGGGGGTGGGCTGTGGCCCAGACCGAACTGACCAAAAATCCGTTATCTGTTCTATGAGTTGTTACTATACAGATTTGTTGCTCCGTTTGTTTGTTTGTATGTTTATTTATTTTATTTATTTTTGCCCCATTGATTCTATGTTTGCATGGAAATTATGTTATCTTGGTCTTTTTATTTTCTTTGAAAGTTTTATGGAGGACCCACGTGTAAACGAGATGGTTCATCTCAAGTGATTAATCCTCCTAAAATATAAGCAGATAAATAAATAAATGCATCATAATGCCTCTCATAATTTCACCATTGCAACCGAGTTTTGGGAGGGGTTACTGAGGACTCTATGAAGTCTACTGATGAGTTTACCGGAACAACAGCTGTTGCAGTGAAGCTTTAAGCTAAAAACGCCAGAGCTTTTTGCATTATTTGTTTTTATTTCATTTATATCAAAGGTAAAGATCATCTCCTGCATGTCCACCTTTCCATGATGAAGCTGCAGCTTGCAAAGACACACTATGGGTCCATTAAGCATTAATTAGTGGATGTGTCAGCCGTGTCAAAACTAATATTCTGACACTCATGAAACATTCATAGACAGCACTTCTGTGAGCAATAAGCAGCCTCCTGGGTTGTTGTGACATCTCCGTTTGAGTGTCATCTCCTTTTGTCTCCACAAATTATTACTGTCTCCCTCCACAGGGATCCATCAGAAAGAGGTACAACTAGAGGATTCTGCAGCTCATCATCAGCTATACTCATGCATGCATCAACAGAATGCGTGTCGTTTAAACGTTAAAGCCATTTTCTCAGCAAATGCTAAGGGACTTGTTAATCAACTTTGTTCATGAAGGAGCATGTTCCCATGTTACCGCTTTCCCTGCTGTGCAGCTGTAATCAGCAGAGACATAGTGGAAATGTCCGCTTGCTCGTTAAAAGATAAAAAGATGCATATACGTGCCATCAATATGCAATTACAAGTTGTACTTCTTTTCTGAAAGCGGTCATTTTAAACAGGCAACCATGCAGGGAGAGGACCCAAGTTAAAGGAGGTTTTGCAATCTGTCATCAGAAAGCCAATGAAGAAATTGATTGTTTGACAGAATCTGTGAGAAATTCAATCTAGAGTGAGAAAATTGTTGAGAGGATGAGATAAGAGAGAGGTAGGTGTCAAAAGTGAGAGCTGAGGTGCAACAAGAGCCACTTGGAGCAAACAGCAGGGTTTAGTGACATCGTAGGGAGCCGCAGTTTGTCAAAAAAATAGCAGATCTCCGAGCAACACCGTCTCCGCTGCATAGTTAGGTTGCTTCGTGTCAGTGTGCCACCTGTGCCTTTGCAGTGTTACCCAGCAAAGTCTCTCGGGAGGAAAAATGTAGCAGGTATGTTCTGCAGCGATGTCTATTCTTGTACTCGTGGTTCAAGACCAAAACGGACGCATTTCTGTCCCCGCTTTCCCCCTTTCAGTACAAAAGCATGACCATGGAGGTTTTATTATTATGTAAGTGTTTTATTGTGGTTTCAAGCAGGCTTAGACATCAGCAATAAAGGAAGCCACACTTCATGTTAAAGAACATTCTCAAAAAATCTGCAGCAATTTATGGAGTGACGTGTTGGAAAATAATTCATGTTTGGTGTCGGAGGGAAATATGTAGAGATGGAGACTTGAGGTTAGGTCCGTCCTGTGATTGATGTTGCAATAGCAACATGTTCTGCCGTCAAACTTAATAAAGTAAAATCTACTTTGTGTGCCTAAAAGAAAATTGGTTTAGTGTCTTCCATGTGTTCATTTGTTTGTAAAAATATTTAAATATAAAAATATTTTGACTTAACCAAATAAGGTCTGAGGAGACTTTAACTTTGAAAGGCAATTTCCTGCCACCTGAAAAAAATAAATAAATAAAACATTTTGTTTGAAGCGCCTTTCTAAAAACTCAAGGTCACTGTACAGCAGGGGGGAAATAAAACATTTAAATATGCTCAACAGAGGAAAGTAATTACAGTGAAGGACTAGCAAATAAAAAAACAGGATAAAACACGTAAGTTAATCACAATAGGTGATGTTGAACAGGTGGGTTTTGAGTTTGGCTTTGAAAGGATGAAGGGTAGTGGTACTCCTGAGTTCAGCTGCCAGGGAATTCCACGGGGACGAGGCAGATCTGCTGAATGCTCGACTTCCCATGGTGACGAGATGAGCAGGGGATGTGCAGGGCAGGCTGATGGAAGCTGAAGATCTGAGAGTGTAGATACTTGTAAGAGCTGTGAGAGATACTTATATGTGAGACGCAAAGTTTTGTAATCAGTCCTGAGTTTTATCGCCAGTACAGCTCCTGGACAAGAGGGGTGTTGTGATTAGAGGAGAGTGTTTTCATGATGATATGAGCAGCAGCGTTTGGGACCATTTGCAGTTTATAGAGACTTCTGTGGCAGACCAATAAAGAGTGAATTCCAATAGTCTAAGTGAGATGTGACCAAACTGTTTAATAAAATAGCGGTGGCGTGATTATTGAGATTCAAACTCCTAATAATGAGTTACAAAGTAATAGTTCGGAGTTTAAAATCTGTCATGCCCCATTACTATTTTCTTATTTTAAGTGATCTGAACTCCTGTGCTCAATATTTCAGCCACGGTCTAAATATTCCGAGCATTTAAAGGTTGAATATGGAACACGGACACTCTGGCGACATCTAGTGTTTAGAGGTGGTATTGCAACAACAGAACAGTGAAGTGAGCAGCCAGCACCATGTCCAGTGATGAATCGTTCAGGGTAAGGACTCATTTCTACTACTAAGTATATTTTACATCATTATTTACCGTTAGAACATCTTTTGGGCTCAGAATCAGCTGCTTGACTTGTCGAGTCCGCCATTTTACACAGGCCCAGCCTCGCCTTGCCTAGTGGACTTTTTACCACAACAGTGCCCTCTAGTGGCTAGATGTAAATATAAACCCAGTGTCGTGCCCGTCAAAATAAAATTTTGATTATTATTTTTTTTTTAAATAAAGCTTTTAAAGGAAAAACTGTACATTCATTCTGCACACCTCTAAACGCCCCATGGAGGTATTATTTTTTTAAAATATAGCTTTTTATTAAAATGTTCCATATTCCACCTTTAACAAATGTGATATTTATGTAGACATTTAAAATCCAAGTTCACTGACAAACCTTTTTTTACTTGTAATTTTTTAAATATGACTAAGTTTAACATGCAGGCTGAACGTGTAAATAGTCTTCTACCCCTATTCCCTGCATTAGCTGCATATAGAAAATAGACAGGGAAATGCTCAGGTTAGAAAATCCAGTCAGATCTATGTCACACTTAACATTCATGGACTCACCCTTCTTTGCTCGTGGCGGGGGAAGGCTGTTGTTGGTTTCACATCCAGGAGAGAGCAGAGCACATCTCAGCTAGTAGAAGCTAACCATTAGCATTAGCAACTCCACAATATGGCAGAACTCCTTCAGGCTTGTGTTATTTGTGGAGATAAAACTCCTCTTGGAGCTCCTGCTTCCTCTTTATTGGGACTTTTATTTCTAACAGACACTTTATTTATCGAGGAATATTTGTTTGATCAAATTTAACATTTACATGCATTTCAAAATAATGCAAAATATGTTTAAATTGACATTTTTACTGTATCCCAACAATTTTGACTTCAGATCAAGTGTCATGGAGGTGTGTTGATATCAGCTGATATGCATCCCTGGCTGCCCACACTGCCATCTAGTGATGTCACGTGTAATTAAACTCACTGAAATAAACAAAACCATTAAAGAAAGCACACAATTGATCGGTAATAAGGTCATTACGAGACTTCAAAAATCTTTGTGAATTACTTGGATCAATTTGAAACATAGAAGGTGCTTCCTTAATGTCTTAGTAAACATAAGCCTTTTTTTTCTGTTTCCTGTAAATGAGCAAATTAGGGTTTGCTCTGTTTATTTTCTTTCTATTACATGTAAACAGGAGTCGCGGGGAGATAAATAAACTCACAGAGGTACAAACTGTTTTCTGGCCTGTGCCGAGTTCACAGATCCTTCATATTCTGATTGCTAACTTTAACCTCTGTGTTCACCGCGCCGCTGTTTACTTTAGTTCCTGGATGCAGTCAATGGTCTGCAGGAAGCATTGGTCCAGAACGAGGGAATACCTCTGAGGAGAACGATAGAGAAAGGAGTCATTCAAAGCTGGAATGACAAATAGCCGAGGCTGTTTACGTATGCTGTGTTTACATAAGTTTGTGTTTGGTTTGGTGGGTTATTGGGCATTTTGGAATAAATCTACACCTTTCTGCGTAATATGGGCACAAAAAAAGAAACAAGAATAAGATTGTATGCTGAAAAGTAATTTATTTGAAGGTGATGACACTCTTAAATAACTGAAAGTTTAGGATCTGAATTTAGTTGAACAGAAAACATAGAGAAACCTCAGTAGCACAGTGGGAAGCTTTATTTTAAAGCTTTTCAAAAAGGACTTGTTCCTATATGAACTAGTGTGATATAAAAGAATTAAAACATGCATTGTATGTGCTTAAAACTGTTGACTTTTTGCAGATTTTGAAAACATAAAAATTAAACTTCTTTTCCAGAATTGCACTGTTTCTCCATCAACACCATTTATGACGCAACTGATAAACGTCCTGCAGGGACTCTTCTAATGACACATAAAAGGGTGCCTCTCCTATCCAGGAGTTTACGCAAGACAAGCTGGTTTTTGTTACTCTGAGCATAAAGGCTTTCTTCATCATGCCCAAACTGATATTTTTGTCTTGTGGCACTTTCTCGGTAGGTCTAAAAGGGACCTGCCAATCTCCCACTGGGTGCTGGAAGACAGTGTGGTGTTTGAATCAGCACACTAAGTCAGCTATGGTTTTAAATTAAGCGTGATGGAGGAGGAGGGGAGGTTCAGCTGAAAAGGTTTTAGCTCCACAGGAAAAAAAAGACTCCGATGTTAGCATGAATGTAGGGACCACTCCCATCAGCCACTTCCAGATCATGCGCTGTACATGTGCGACACGCTGAACGGAGGACTAGTCTGTAACTTGAGTTCAAATTCATTTCCAACCACTATTCCCTCACAGCTGAGGGCAAGTCCAAATAGATTAGTGCTAATATGTGGCAGGAAAGTTGAACTTTAAAGAAACGTAAAGAGTAAAAACTGCAGCCAAATATAACTTGAGAAAATAGGGAAAAATAGAAAAAAAAATTTTTTTATTTATTCTAATCTGGTGAGGATATGTTTCATAATTTTTTCAAAATTGAATGTTTCCTTTAATTTTTTTCCAAGTATTTACAAATAATGCAGTTACAGTTACTTTCAATGGAAAATATAAATTTTTTATTAAAATTTTTAAACCACAAGCAGTTTAAAAAGAAAAGTACAGGAGTTCCTATTATGCAAAGAATTCCTAGTAGCTCTTATCTGCTTGGCAGATGGAGAACTGCAGTCCTCGAGTTCATCAGGCCAGTGGCGCCCTCAAGGGATCGCCAGGGGGGCAATGGCCACCCCAGGAAAAATGTTGGCCACCCCCACCGACCCCCCTGGGAAGACAACCCCCTCTTAATTAATCAAATTCAGCATCTTTAAACAAGACATTAATGCTAAAGCCAATAATTATATTTATTTTAATTATTTATTAAATAAATCACAATCTAAGTATATAAATATGTCACTGAGATCCACCATTTTCAAAAAAAGTATGAATCCCAATCGTTTTTGTTGAAACAGCAACAAGCAAATTAAACCATTTTAAAATTGTCAAACAATAAAATTGAAACCATGAAATTTTGTTTTCTGAAATGTGAAAATCTTCTAGGAGCACCACTGCATCAGGCTTTCCAACAAAACCCTTACAAATCATTAAATACTGAGGAGAAGGTGAGGTATGATTTCATATGGCTGGAGACGAGAACTTGTTTCCTGCAGGCTGCTGTTTGTCACATGTGACAGGAGATGGTAAGACTCAGCTGCAAGTGAGGCTGAGCAGGGAGCAGCCGGTTCCCCTGGTTAGCGTCTCGTTGGTACTGTCACTGAGCCTCCAGGAAAACATGCTCGACTTGTCTCGTCACGTCACCGTAAAGCTGCAGGTCAGGATGAAGAGTGCTCTTTTGGGACGCCCTCGGAGCTCGCGTTTCCTCCAGCTGAAGAGCAACATAAACAACACCCCGCAAACAAGAGGAGTTGGGCAGAGATGAGCTCTGAGTCCGTCACACATCGTTATTTCTGCTGCCTGGTTCAAATTTACAGCTGGAACAAACCATCATATTTGGTTTTAGGACAAGTTTATGACATCAACAATGATGTCAGAGTTAGATAAATGTTTTCAATCTGCTCAGCTTGTCTTTAGACACTTCTGCAGTTGGGGGACGAGAAGACAGAAAGCCATGAGCAAGACAAACTGGAGCATTAACAAAAGCGTGAAATTTATTTGGAACTGTCAAATCAAACTGTCACAATAATTATTTTTTAACCCTGCTGAATGCAGAATGTTTACTTTGCGTCTACTTTTATCCTCGCCAACTCCTGCTGCAGGATCATCAACTTGTGACGCTCCTCCTGGTACTTCTTCTCTCCTTCCAGACACTTCTGGTTCATCTCCGTCTCTCTGGAAGATTAAAAAATAAACATTTATTAGTTGCATTAATCTCTGTTTGCACCTAAATATAACTGTTAGCTTAATAACTAACATTCTGAACACAACTCCTCCTATCAAACAGATTTATTTTATTTTTCTCAGCCGTGATTTAGATTAAACCAAGTCTCTATACTCTTGAAGTGAAAACACATCACTTCACTGAACTTTATTTTGCTATAATTGAAAAAATGTCGTTCTGATCGCAGTGATGTATAAAAATATCAAGAAGTTCTACAGAAATAATAAAGAATCAAAAGGTCACCGTGTGTCGGCCGAAAAACTAGTAGTGCTCCCTTTGGGAGGAGAAAGCGTGCTTCTACTTTAGAAGCTAACGCTACTGATATTTTCTTCACACCAGCATATTTAATGTATGAACACACTTTTTTATATATGAGATTAATATAAGCTAAAAGCTAACTAGGTTATTTTAGGCCTCTACCAGATGCTGATTTTGAATAACTTCACTAGAAATGCAAATCGTTTGTATAATAATGTAGAGAATAAAAAAATTGAATTTAAATAAATAAAAGCAGTAGTAACTTTATCTGCAGAACTTGAACCATCTCAAGGAGCCGGTCCTTCTCCGCGCTGAGGATTTTATACTCATCGCTCTGGGTCATCAGCAAACTCACATCAGCAGAGCACCGTGGACAGCTCAGGCTCCTGAAGACAAAACAGAATTACATATAAAATAAATTAAAATCAAATAAAACAATACGGCCCACTTACTTATATTCCATATTGTTTCCCATAACAGGTACCACAAGTTTGTGCCCATATTTAGAGACTGAACTGGAAAGAAGATGTCAGAAAAAGGGTGAAACAACAAGCCAGAGTGAATTATGGAATTAAGCACTATTTTTTTGTCAGAACTTATATTAAAAAATTCTCACAATAAAATAAAAAAATAAAACAAAACACACAGAGACACTAAGGATTATGCTGAAAACCTACTCTGCAGAAGTAATTCTTGTGTGAATGTCGCCATCTTCTGGTGAGGCGTCTGAACTGCAGCTTGTTAAGGTGGAACTTGACAGTCTGTCCACACTCTCTTCCTTCAGAAGCTTTAAACACATATTTAAATGCAGATTTTCAAGTCAGTGGGTTTTGTTGAAACAGCACAAACACACTTTAAAAATAAGATCCATTATCAATATAGTTTAGAAAAAATGATTGCTATTAGGAATAAGAAATTAATGGAACTTAATCGAAAATGGAAAATTTGCTTGTCTGAGATAGATTAAGAATTATTAGAATGAATTTTCAAACAATAGAGTGACATTGATATCCATACTTTTTGTTTCTTTGTAATCTAGACTGTTTTATGATTAATAAAAAAAACACACATTTGTTGTTTTTATTTACCCTGCTGGAGTGCTGCAGCCTTTTGTGCAGCTCTTTGATCTTCACGTCTTTCTCAGCGACCACCTGCTTCAGCTTCTGGACCAGAGCGCTGCTCTCTACAGGCTCGTACGTCAGGTTTAGTTTGTGCTCACTCTGCTGCTGGCTGAACTGTTTCAGCACCATCTGCGTCTGACTCTGCTGCTTCTGCCAGAGGATTAAAAAAATGAATTAATGGGCAGGATATTGGAATTCGTGAAGACGTTTTAATGCAACTTCTCTTCTCTAATGCCTTACCATCATGGCACCCATTATTTCCTCATTCTGTTTACTTGTCTCCAAAAGGGTGGAGGCCTGAGCCTTCAGCATTTTTATCTCAGTGGACTGAGATTTGCTCCGAGCTTTAGAGGCTTCCAGTCTTTTCTTCACATCTTCGTGTTCTTTGAGGAGTCCCTCATAATCTGCAGAGAGCCTCTGCAGATTTGTGGAAGTAATTAATTAACTAAATAATAGTTTTAATTTATCTTAGACTTAATGCTCTACACACCTCAAATGCTTCCTTCTTTCCTTTCTCAATAGTGCGGATGTAGTTGAGGTTCCTCTCTCTGTGAGGGTTTTTTTGATGACCAGCATTCAGAAGCTCCTCCTCCACACCGAGGACACTCGACTGTTTGTGTCGAGTCGCCAGGCTGAGCTGCTGCTCAAGATCTCGAACCTGTTGCATGATTCATTCAGACATTTGCTCTACATCTTATGATTTAACCTTCTCTTCTCAAAGAAAATAATAAATTAAGATAATTCTGCCGACTTTTAGCGTACCCTTGTTTGAAGTGCCAGGATCTGCTGTGATCGCCCTCTAAAGCTCCCGGGGCAGCTCAGTAATTGCTGAAGGTTAACTTCCTCTCCCACCTCACTGATTATTGCCTGCAGGAGATCATAGATGGAATGGAGAATTTACTGGTGATGAAACACGCTTTTATCTCAGCACAAATTGAGTATTAAATAGTGCATTTTATTTTTTCTGTTCTTTTGTTTTGCAGGTTTCTCTTTTATTCATTAGAAAAACTGATCCATTTTCTTTTTTCTTCAAGCACTTCTTTTGTGATCAGCTGTTCATAATTGCAAATTTTCCATTTTTGCCCTACAGACAAAAATTCCATGGACCATGTTTGACCAATCAGCTCAGACCAATAAAAAGGGCAATAATTACCTTTTGTGCCACTTTCAGCTCCTGTTTGGTGGATTGAATCTGGTTGCGATATTCTGCCACTTTCAGTTGAGCAGCTGCTAGTTTTTCCTGCAGAGATCTGACTGCTGGACTTTCCTGTTTTTTTAGGCGAAATAGCGCAATTTATAATTTAGGGTCACAAAAGCAAAATCAAAACATGCATTTGTTTATTTTCTGTTTCACCTTTTCAGATGAGTTATCCAGTAACTTTGAGTCAATCTTGTGCTCAGGTTGACAGTTTACTAAAGCAGCCTGCAGCTATACACACATAAAAAACACGTTACTGATGCTCTTTCATCCAACAAACTGTAATGCAAGATAATTTTACCTCTTTCTCAAGCTCTTTGATTTGGTTGCTGCTTTGCTTAGACCTAATCTTCTCTTGCTCAATCTCAGCCGTTAGTTCCCTGTTCTTCTTGGAAAGCTCAACAATTTTGGTGGCAGCTATTGCTCCCGTCAAGCCAGATGTGCCTAAACAGATGTGTCAGGAAGCAGCTGTGAAGGATCTGTAACTCTGATGTGCAAAAGGGATTAGTTTTACACCATTCTACCTGAAAAGGCCAGCCTTTCTTCTTCTCTTTTCTTCTTTAGGTGTTTAATCTCAAAATCCTTTTCACCCAGAAGTTTAAAGAGTCGACCATTTTCATCTTTTAGCTCTCTCAATTTGTCTAGAAGTGCCTGATTTTCTTGCTGCAACACCCTTAAGGAAAGCATAAAATATGTTGTTGATATAGGACTTGATACACCCGAGGAGGAGAAAGCTTCACCTACCTGTCATCAGTACTGTCAGCCTGATCATATTGGCTGCCACTGACATTCAAATAGTTGGGTTCTGTCTCCCGTTTTCCATCCAGCTTTAGTTGCTTTTTATTAAGCATTTGGAACTGAAGGACTAAATCATCAGAGAGATCACTTTGCTCCATGATCTGTGATAGAATAAAAAAGAACACCTAAAGAAGAAAAAGGACAGAAAATCAACAGTGTCCCATGCATTAGCATTTATTATCTGTATTTTGCATTTTGGTAAATGTGTTACATCATTTGTTTTAGAATTGTATGTTCACTATTGCTTTATTTTGAAATTCTGGAAAGTCTACTCCACAGTTACATAACATTTGCCTAATTATAAATATTAGCTACTCATGTTAAAGGTTAAAAATAAACCATTTTTAAGTTCAATCTAATAAAATGTCTTTTTCTTGTTACACTCAGAAAATAAGTTATTAAAGAATACCGTATGATGTGTTAGCATACGAGCTAATTCGGTTTTAAAACACTGTAACCTGCCAGGTGTAATACAGGTATTTCGGAAAATTGAAACCTAACGTTTTTAAATTAATGCAAAAACCATAACTCACCTGTGACTTATCTAACAATATTGTGTTTGAACATCATAACTTGTCTTTAACCGCATTGTTTTCGTGTATTATGAAGCTAAACTTTAGCTTCCTATGTGCGAGGCTTTTGTATCCATAACGACGGCTTTCCAGTGACTTCGCGCATAATCTCGCGTGAGCAGAAACGACATTGCTTCCATTACTCAAGAGATTCGTCCTTCCGGTGGCCATCTTGCTCAGGGTGCAACACTAGACTTTTCCAATATAAAGCGGAATAAATAAAAATAAATTGAGGCACAAACGATCCGGGCTGAAATCAAAGTGAAAGCCTTTTATAATTTTTATGTTCAAATAGTATATAGAATCAACATTTAATACAAATTTGATATTTTTGCCAGAATCTAGACCAAATCTGGATATTTTACAAGTCAAAATATTGTTTGTACTGTGCTGAAACATAATTTGACCTTTAAATGTCTATACTTGAAGATACCTTTACATACCTAGGTGAATTTAAATAGGATGAAACAAATAAAACTTTAAAAAGTATAGTGACGGCAAATGAAACAACAAATGATAAACAATAAAAGAAGACACTGTGCCACTAGCTACTTTTACAAACAACCACCAAAATGGAATATTCACATAGGTCTGTTTTATAGTTTTGACAAGCTATTTCACAAGGTGGGTAAAATTCTTTTCAAATGACTTGAATGTCTCACCTCACATTTTCATTCTTTCTTCCTTTGCAGCATAGAGAGACTATGGTGAGACCTGTGGATGGCAGTCACAAGCACATACTCTACCATCTTTTCCACAGCCTTGATGAAGAAGGTTCGCTGGACTCCACCAGCTGTCCACCTTTTTGCAGCTTAGTGTATGTTCCTACCCCAGCTACAGTCAGAACTGTGCAGCTTTATTGGTGGAATAATCATCCCCTCCAAACAGCAGAACTTGATGTCAAACCAACTCTGGGAGATGGGGTGAAGATCTTCCAGGAATTGTGGTCCCACCTGTCCTCTCACACAGCAGAGCCTTGAAGTCCTCAGAGCAACCATCAATCCAAATGTACCATCAGATGATCATGGACCATACCTCTGTTCTAAACTATGTTCAGCATTCATACTCAAAGATGCCAAATGTTTCATTTTAAGGCCTAATAAGTGATTTTTAATATAAAGGTTTAGACAGATTTGTAAAAACCCAAGAATTTAACATTAGACATTGTCCATATTTATCTTTTCAGCTGTTATTTAATTTGAACTATTACTGGCCATGTTTATTACTGATCATTTCAATAAATGTACTCATGGGAGACTGAAATATTGAGTTTATTGAGCAAACCTAAACATAAGTGCAAAGGTTCAACGAAGAGTAATTTATCATGGTTATCCCAAGTGATTAAAAACTGGGTAGTTGAAGTACTGAATTTTAAATTTAGATTTCAGAAGTCAATAAATGCTACCAGCAAACCACCAATGGGGTACTGAGATCACAATTCATTTTAATTTAAAATCTTCAGGACACATTGAGTCATTGTCTGTGTGTGGTAGCTCAGTCTGTAGGGCAGTGGGTTTGTATGCAGGTGGTTCAGAGTTCAATACCTGGACAAACAATGACTTTTAGACTTTGTGTGAATTTCTGGACCACATGAAATGGTCTAAAAAAGCAAATGAGTATCACCTACTTGCATAGCTTGGTCTGTTGGGGCATTGGCTTGGTGTGTAGGTGGTTTAGGGATCAAACCCAGAACATAGCAATTTTAGGCTTTGTGTGAATTCTGGACAACATGAAATGCTCAAAAACCAAGTAGCAAGTGTCTGCTTGTGTAGTTTGCCCTGTAAGTTACTGGGTTGGCATGCTGATAGTTCAGGGTTCAAAACAAATAATGTCTTTTAGACTGTGTGAACTGTTGACAGCATGAAATGCTCTAAAAATCTAAGCAGCTGTTCTCTGGTGTAGCTCAGTCTGTAAGGCCTTGGCTTGGAGTGTGAGTGGTACAGGGTTCAATCCCCAGGGGAATACTTGTGTTGTGGAAATTGAGAGTCCAAACCTTATGACTGAACAAGATTTTAAGTACAAAAGCTAAAAATAACAAGTTCAAATGTCCCACCAGAACATGTCCAAGTGTTCACACATTCATTCACATGTGTGTTCAGAGTAAACACGCTGTGAAACGTGTTATATGGATATGTCAGTTGGCTAACTTACTTGCCAGGCAACTTAAGTTTCTTGGTGAAATTTAATTAAGTTGGCCAACTGACATATCCATATAACACGCTTCAAAGCGTGTTTACTCTGAACGCACATGTGAATGAATGTGTGCACCACGCTCCTGTTGGCTTGAAGGCTGCATCCATGACCACCATTCATCCTGCCACTTTCACCTAAAACACCATACACATGTTCACAGCTGGATTTCAGAGAATCCAGCTGTGAACATGTGTATATTCCTGCACAGAAAATGTCTCATTTGTTAGCCTTAACCCTAACCAGCCTATAGGGGGCGCTTGATTAGTTTTAGCTTCAAATTTTGGACTTTTTTTGGGGTCTAGTTAAAGGTTGAATATGGAACAATTTAATAAAAATCTATATTTAAAATAATAAATAAGACCTCCATGGAGTGTTTAAAGGTATGAGAATGAATGTTCAGTATTTCCTTTAAAAGTTATATTCCTGCACAGAAAATGTCTCATTTGTTAGCCTTCACCAGCCTATAGGGGGCGCTTGATAAGTTTTAGCTTCAAATTTTAGACTTTAATAACTAGACCCCAAATAAAGTCCAAAATTTGAAGCTAAAACTAATCAATTCATGCAATGTGATGCTTATGTGTGCAAGGCCCACTCTGACCTGAGTGTCACATTCCACTCATGTGCATGAATGCATGCATGCACACACACACACACACAACTTCATGTTGAGTTTGGTCTTTATTTTTCCATTTAATTTTTCCGTTACATGTTAATTTCGTAATACATTTTCAGGGCCTATTTGTATTTCTAATGCATTAATTTAGAAGCAACACCACATCAGCAAAAGTGCAAAACAAATAGGGCCCCACCCAGAGTAGGTTGCACTGATCCAGGCTCAGGAGGTAGTGGGATTTGAACCTGCTGCCTCAACACTGGAAACATCCCAACCATCAACACTTCCACAACACCACCAGAGACCTTTACACCCACACATGTTCTGATGGAACATTTGAACTTGTAATTTTCAGTGTTTTTCCTTCAAAAGTTGATGAGTCATAATGTTTAAAGTCATTGATTGATTTTGTGAAGTGTAACTTCAAGTATTGATCACACAGACTCAGGTACAGTCACTAGTGGGATTTGAATCTGCTGTCTTATTACTGGCAACTTCACAACCAAAATTTGAAGCTAAAACTAATCAAGCGCCCCCTATAGGCTGGTTAGGGTTAAGGCTAACAAATGAGACATTTTCTGTGCAGGAATATAACTTTTAAAGGAAATACTGAACCTTCATTCTCATACATATTTATTATTTTAAATATAGATTTTTATTAAATTGTTCCATATTCAACCTTTAACTAGACCCCAAAAAAAGTCCAAAATCTGCGCCTGCCGATGACGTCACATTAGATGATTGGCTGAACGTAAGACTTACAGAAGTTACGATACCACGTTCATAAAAGTTACGGTAGCACGTTGACAATGAAGATTTTGATTGGTTTAAACAAAATTGCGGTTGTAGTCCTTGTGGTTGTAGTCCTGTAGTCCAAAAACAAACACTTTTCAGGGAAAATATGTTTGTTTTGCCAAAGGAAACGTAAAATAAAAGCAAAAATACCAATTGATAAACAGAGATCCTCAGTAGCTCTTGATTTTGATGAAAAGGGGCAAAATAAAAATAAAATAACTATTGAACAAATAGCAAGCAACATTTTTAATGAATTAATGGATTTAAGAACTAACAAAATATACAGAATTCCACATAAAAACAGAAATGGCTGCTAATTCTGTAAATACATTTACAATTTTTCCACATATAAAAACTGTTGTGCTTTTTGGAAGTCTGCTGTTGGTTTTATGTAGGTTCACATTCTTTACAAAACTACGACAATATGATGTTTTATTAACAAAAACAGTTATAAAGCAAATATTTAGGCGATAAGAAACAAGACAAAAATGCTAAGCTCTTTCCAAAACTTATGTGTGAAATCCGAGTGGATTTGCCGTAGTTTGACGTCATCATCGGCAGGCGAAGGACCTCGAGCCGATCTTGCACCCGAGCAGATCTGGTACCGACACCGGCCCACTTCATGACCTATTATCTGATCATCTGATGCTGTGTTTCTATAAGCTGAGCTGAACTTTAATGGCCAGACCATTCAGGTGTTCTTGTTGTTCTACTATAAATAAGCCATCAGAAGCAACAGGGAGAGCTAGGGTTCACTTATAACTTCCTGTTCTGTTATCACCAGAAATGCATCATACTAGCAAATTAAGATTTGTTCTGACAACTGTAATTACGTCTGGCAAAGAATCACATATGATCTGAAAAGATTTGTAGTTTTGTATTTTAGGTCACAGCTCTTTACTTCAAACTTTTTGTAATTCTGTTATAGCCTACACAAATTTAACCTGTTATTGTATTGAGCTTGATTAGTTGTTTTTTGTACATGAAAGCTTGTAAAATAACAGTCATGCTGTTACTCCACAACTACTGTAATAGTGTTTCACCAGTTTATTTTTCAGGGTGTGTGCTTATGTTTATGTTTGCTCAATAAACTCAATATTTCAGTCTCCCATGAGTACATTTATTGAAATGATCAGTAATAAACTTGGTCAGTAATAGTTAAAATTAAACAACAGCTGAAAAGATAAATATGGACAATGTCTAAAGTTAAATTCTTGGGTTTTAAAAATCTGTTGAAACCAACAGAAACACGACCTGGGCGGAAATGACGTCAAACCTAAGCGCTTTCACCCAGCTGTCATTCATTTCCCATGCAGCCATTGAGCCCAAAGCCCGCCCCCCCATGTCAAATCAGGCTCAGCATTGTAAACGAAAAGAAAGTATTGGAAACCTGTTGTGATCACAATAATGTGACCCGTTTTGTAAATTGGGAGAGTAGAAAATGGAAACTGAGTTATTTTCAAGTGATATCCTAAATAATAAAGCGGGAGCTCCAAAACAATTCCTTTAGTGAACCATTTTGAACTGTAATGTTGTGATATGCAATGAATAAATCAAGACAGACCTCTCTTAATGGAAAACTAAACAGTAAAAATTCTCAATATGTGCGTCCATCCCCTACATGCACTCAAGAAAACACATTTAATCCTTGTTTAGGTTTTTTTTTTTTTTTGTAGATCAAGACAACCTCCAGTCTGGTTTTAAATAAAATGTGCATAAAACTTACTACAGGCTATTATTGGGAAGAAACATGAGCTTCATAAACTTCTCTGCCACTTTCAGTTGGACTGAAAAACCTTTGAGGATGCAGGACAGTCTGCACAGCCAAAAAGAGATTTGCAAAGTCATGCTGACATGCATCCTCACTCTCACACACCCTGCAGGCATTTTTGTGTTGGTACATGTCATCCGTACTGTAAGTGGTTCTCCCTGATGTGCAGCAGTCGTGAAAGACTTGCTGGAGCTCTGGGAGACACTACGTGTTGTCAAATGAATAATTCACCTTCACGTGACTTCTAGAATCACCGACATTGTGTGAATGGATCACGAATAAACTACATACTGTCCTTTTGAAACTATTTGAAATAAATCAGTGAGGCAGAATTTATTTGATAGAACAAATGAGATCTTAAATCTGTAGTTTGCTTTAGAACTCTTGATAAAAACAGAAGTTAATAGAAACGCTGTTGGGCTGTGTGGTCTAGCTGCTAGAAGTGTTCTTGTGGTTTTAATAAAAGAAAAATTAGCATAAAATCTCAATTTGAGATTCCAAAACAGAATTTCAGCAGGAAAAAACACTTCCACAAATGTTTACACACTGTAAAAATATGCTTTAGTAGTTTATTTAAAAATATCTCAAAAAGGTTTACTGCAGTTGATACGTTACTACAGGTGTATCCAAGTGTATTTAGGTTGTGTTTCATACCAAAAATAATAATTAAAAAAAAAATAAACACAACAAATACTGACAAATTAAAGAAAATTTGTTACACATTACACTTTTACAACTCTGGTGTTAGCAAAAAATATTGCTTCCCATGTCCATGTGGTGATGTTTCTGTATGGGGTGATGTACATGCCGAGTTAAAACCCACCTGTACTGTTTTTGTTTAAATAATGTGAGAATTTATTGAGCCAAGTGTTGTAAAAGCCTTTCTCAAGGTGCCCCAAATGCAGTGGGATGCTCATAAAAATACAAATGCTTTGATTTGGCAAAATAAAATAAAAACAATTATTAAACAAAATGGTATAAATAACTGTTCATATCAGGTAATGTGCCGTCAGTGGTCAGGTAAAACACAGCCGTTCTATACAAATAATCATAATTTACCTTCTGCAAGTTTTAATATATTTTTTGCACATAATCAATATTAACATCTTCCCCAAAACACCCACCCATCTGTATCTGCAGTCACAAACACAAAAAGTGCAAAGAGGAGCACTAAATAAAGCATTAAATACAGATTTTAGTGTGACCACTGGAACACTTTTTTAAAAGTTTGAGGTGCCATTAGTTGGTTCTAAATGATCACTTCAGACTCTGGTCACATAACTAAATATGAAAAGGTTTTTTAGGAGCACAGATGTTTATTCCAAGGGTCTTGTTTACTTCTCATCTCTGGGCTTCTTGATGTACTGTGTGTACATTGAATACAGGACTCCTATGAAACAAAAGAAAATAAAACAAATTATTTTACATTAAAAAATACACATTTTAGTTTTTTTATAGACAATTTCCCAACCACTTGTGGTAATCTCAAGTAATTTAAAAGATATCTGCTAGTTTCCTTTTCTCTGCTTTATTTATTACTAGTGATTATTAGAACACACACACACACGTATAAAACACTGAACAATTAACAAATAAGACTTTATCCTATGAGAAACAAGGCAAAAATGTTTGCATGCTCATAAAATTTTATTATATTAGCACATGGAATTAGATCAGCAGACACCACCTATTCATAGTGATGTCTAGCTGTAACCATAATCCTGACAAAACTGAGATTTACACAGGGCCTTCTTCACAGTTTAGTTTGGACTATAGCTCAGTTGCTAGGCTAGCTTTATTTTTTGGTAGAATGTTCCCTGAAATTGTGCATTTAAGTTAGTTATGCTGCTTTATTCTCCAATGCTCTTCCTCTTCCACTGTCTTGTGTGCTATCCATCCGTATGTGCAGTAAAGGTGAGTGTGAGAAGGTGTGTGTGAGCCTGTCTGTGTCATTAAGTGCTACAGAACAACTTTACAGTGACTCAATCAGGAAATACGGCCTCAGATCTGTCTTTAAAGCAACTTGAGGCACACGGCTCATGTTTTTAGCCCTTAAAAATTCAGTGACTGATCACAGCTGGGTGCAGAACTGAAAAAGAGGGGTCAAGCTTAAGTGTTGTGTTTGCAAGGACTCATGGGAAATAGTGGTACACTTCAGAGCCTGAGAAAGTATGCACAGCTGAAGACATGCAAAGTTAGGATGAAGTATATGTGATGGGACTGGGGCTCCACACTAGCGAGCACACAGAATAAACAGCAGTTATGCAAAAACATCTCTATGACCTCCATCATCATCGTTGATGTTTAAACTTTTTGGATCCAGTGCATTCTTAGGCCTTATATGAAAACCAATTTCCCTTTGCATGTTGATAACTATTTGAATCAGACATATAAATGTATACATACATACCAACTGTCATGGCTCCAACCACAAAGCCCTGTGCAGCTACACGCATGTGGATCAGGTGAACTGACATCTTTGTGTCTCCTCGATTCTTCATTTTATACAGTTGGTGTCCAACAATGGCGACGAATCCAGCCAAACCTAGAAAAATCAATTAGCACAAAAAATAAATGACTGAATATTTGTCTCAAACTAAATACGAATATCAGCCCAACACATCAGAGACCTTAAAAGTTTTCCTTGAACTTTTGTTTAGGGTACAAGATGTACTCACCCAATGGGACAAAAGGATTCTCCTTTACTTTCCTCATTAATTTGGAATCGTTCCCTTCTTCATAAGAAGACATTTTGCCTACAAAGGTCAGAGAAGGACAAATATTAGTGTTTGTTTATTTTATTTCAAGTTACTTTCCAAAATTATCCTTTAAAAATAGTTAATGTAAACAACAAGGAGCTTCTTATAGTTAAAATATGTTTTGCTAGCCAAATTGAAGCTAATCCGTGACAAATCTAATAAAATACAAGGTTAAAGCACCCCAAACTGACTGAATTTATGTTCATGACCTAGTTGAAGGTGACACACGAAGGGCAGAGACGACAGAGATTTAGCCTGCCTAACAATAAAATAATTACTTTTATAACTTCCTATAAAGTTAGCATTCGTTGTGCAATGCCATATTCGGATTTCTAAAGAGATAAATGCTGATTCAAGGCCAAAAAAGCCCAATAACTATTAGCTTGGACAGTTAGCGCCGGTTGACAAATCTCCCTTTTTAGAGTTAAATTCCTTACCTAAGTAGATGTTAAAGATGTTCGTTCAGAAATTGTCTGGTAAGATTTTATTTGAGTGTGTTCCCGAGCTACAGTAGCCGGTAAAGGAAGGAACAAGCCGGCGAAACGGTGATATAATCGACGACGTATGTGTGACGTAAACGTAAGAGTTGTGTTTAATGTTCAAACAAAAAATTGTAAATCCACTAACACAGCTTGTTTATTGGCTTTGCTTTCACTTTACACACTCAATCGGAATCTGTTTGACAAAAAATAGTAATAAATGTATACTAGGGTTAGGGTTGTATAGTAATATATTTCTATAAAAAACACACAATAGATGGGTTTTTATGAATCAGTTTTTGAGGTTATTAAACTCCAAACGTTATGGTTACATAGAATCCGACGCACCTAAATGCAACACAAGTCTACGTGCTGAGAGACGTTCAATGACACCGCCCCTGTGTAAAACTTTTCTAAAAACACGTGGAATTGTAGCCTGGGCAAGCCATACGTATACTGCATAGCAAAATCCTTTTGCTACTTCAACAGTCTGTTTAGATTTCTGGGCTAGTGCTTACCCTCACCAAATTTCCAGCCTAAAAAACGTGTTGAAGTTAGACATTTCAGCTTTTTCTGTGATATTGTTTATTCAGTCTGTGTTAATCTTTGTCTATGATGTCCTAGGACTATGTCAATTTACTATAAGTAAAAAAGTTAAAAGCACAAACATAAAGCTGATTTTCTTGTTTGTTTTGTATCCCAGTGACTAACATCATGTATCTGATGTTAGTCACGTGACGTGATCTCACTGCAGAAAATAGCTATCCAAGCAAGTTAAAGAAAGGCAAATTTTGCCAGGTGTGAAAAGAAAGATCTCTAATATAAAATTTTACAAGTAAAAAAGAACATTTCAAGTGTTAATATCGTTTTATTCTACAAGGAAAAGTCAAATTTCAAACATTTTATGCATCTTATTAAAGCATCAAGATTATGTTATGCAGATTTCCACAAACCATGTCTTATCCCTGTCCGAATATTATTATGAACATTATAAAATGTCACTTTAAATAATATCTAAAATGAAGCTTATCTTTATCCACGATTATCAAAATTATTGGCTGTCTTATTTCTATCAGCTAACTTAAATCATGACGTGGTAAAACCAAAACAGAATCAAAACCTAAAAACATTCAAACAATATTTGCAGTGTGACCACTACGTCAAATTAGGATAGTTCCTTTTTCCTTCTTATGACAGCCGTTGGCCATCTTTATAGAGTGTCTGCATTTTGTTTACCCTCCAGAGAAGAGACATCAGAAAAGCATCTTTGAAGCCTTAATGGGCCTGTGGCATTTCCTTTATGCAATTATAGGCTCAGTTAGCCTGGAACATTCACCAGACCAGGATGTTCACTCTAGATAAAATCAAAAGCACGAAGGTGGAGGAGTAGATATTATTGATAGTTATTCTAAATAAAGAAAGCACCCAAATTAATGTTTTTCATTTTTTTATTGCCATTTAGAACTGTAAGTAAAACTATTCAATATTAAATTATTTAAAAATAAACATTGGCAGGATTTCCAGGAAAAACAAAGGGCAATCTCCAGCTGCCAAAAGTGAAGTCAACATGAAAGTGACAAACTGCAGTTCCTCCCTCATCCACTAGGGACTGAATCCAGAAAGGAGCAAGTTCCCATTGACTCCCATGTTAAAAATGCAAACTTCACAGCAGAAATAAACATGTTTACAGCCTGGTACAAAAAAATCATTTTAGATTTAACAGGTTTAGTTTAACATCATGACAACTCTGAAGGGGTGTGTTTTTTTGTAACTCGTCTTTTTGATTGACAGGTGATGATCAGCTGAGGGGGCAGGCGGAGGAGTTGGGTTTTCTTGTGTTCTCCCCTGATCTGGCTTGATGTTCTGCCCTGACTTTTGACTGAACCTTTGGTGGACCTTTCCTCTTTAGAACATGGCCGGGGAAACAGGCAGGCTGGCACATTCAGGGATAATTTGGGGATGGCGTGGGGCTCCTACCTGCAGCTGTTTACAGACAGCTCCAAGGACCCAGTGAGTGGCAGTGGGGCTGGTTATCCCTCACCTAGGCTATAGCTATGGTTGTCGGATCCGGGAACGCCTTTCTATATTCACAGCTGAGATGGTGGCAGGCTTGTGTGCCCTGCTTTGGGTAGTGGAGCATGTGCCGGCACGCTCTGTCAGTTGCTCTGACTTGATGGTGACATTGGTGGCACTGTCAGGACGCACTGTAAGTCTTGGCCTGATCTGCTGACTTCCATCAGGTTGTTGCTGCGCAAACCAGGCACTCTGGGATGTGAGGTCAGTTTTGTTTGGGTTCCTTCCCATGTGGAGGTGGAGGGCAACGAGGAGGCATGACATGGAGATGGAGGTGGCATTCAGTCCACTGTAGTATTCCTCTGAGATCAATCGGGTGGCTATAGGGTTTTGGCAGGCTTCCTGGGATGAGGGGGTTACAGGTAGGGCCTGTTATGGGCTGCAACACCTAGTAGGGGCCCACAGGACGGAGTTCGCTTGTGGGAGGAGGGACTCTGTGGTCTTGACCCAGTTAAGGTTGGGTCATAGCAGTCTTCGGGACGGGCTGTTTCTTGGTTGGGAAGCACCTGGACAGTAACTGTGACTGCGGGGAACTGGAAACGGTGGGCCACGTCCTCTTGCACTGTAGGAGGTACGCTGCAGAAAGGAGAGCTTTGTACGTAGTCTTGGGCACTACTGGTCTGTGTGACAGTGTTCAGATTGAGGACTTTGGAGCTGGAGGACTGGTGTCAGGTGAGGGCTCTGTTGGGCTTCCTGCCAACTATCTGGGTGTATGAGAGGCTGTGACTTTGGATGTCTGTTGTGCTGAGGTTGCTGTGGCAGCAATACGCCTCATAGGCATCTAGCCTGCCTACTCCAAAGAAGAAGAGGAGTAGCAGAGTCACTCAACCCCGGTTTTCTGGCTAAAAGCACCCACCCGCCAACGTCCGTTAGCTTTGGTTAGCTCAGCTAGCTCGTAGCTACATTGTCTCAGAGTTTGTTGGATGTCAATCATCGTCCCCCACCATCACAGCCGCGCTCTCAGCTCCATTTTTGTATTTTCCAGGAGAGAGGAGACATGTGACGTGGCCAAGATGGCGGTGGTGGGAGCTGCCCATTAGGCTTCAGTTCAGCTCTTCAAAAGGTGACGGCGCAGAGGGTTTTTCCATCTTTTAGTTACAGTTATTGGGGAAAACCAGCAGAATCAGTTGACTAAATTTTTGAAGGTGGTGACTAAAGAAAGAGCACACTGCCATCAAGTGGTCATAAACTGAAAGGTAAAGATGCTGCTAAAGATAAATTAATATGAAAATACCATCAAAGCTATTATTTAAAGTTTTTAAGCGTCCGTTTAGGTTTGAGAATTTGGTTTTATTTTTATGTTAATTTGGAATATTTAGAACTTAAACAAGACTTTTAATTTGAAGGATTTTTTTTATCAAAGTCATTGAGGCTCTTATTGGGAAAAGAACAATCCTGATGAGGACCAAGTCTGGTGGTCACAGCAAAGATCTTTAATTTTATTCCTATGTGAAACAGAATTTTTTAAAAATTTAAAATGTAAACACTTCTTGCTGAGTGGTGTGCTGCTAAATCAATTATTTTCAATATTTTTCCTGTTATAAATGTTCAGTTCTCTGCAAACTTGGCCACAGTGATCACTTATGATCCAGCAGATGGCGCCACATGTCCAGTGAGCTGGTTAAATGCTCCATGACCTTCTGCTTTTCCTCTTTTCAAAAGCTAAAAAAAGAAACATTTGAACATTTTCTGCCCTTAGATCAATGTTAACCACTAACCAGTATTAAACAAAGCAGGACGTTTTGTTCTTCACGTCCTTCACAATAAACCTCTACACCATGTTTAACTTTTGTCAGGTACATTTTGTAAAACAGTCGACTCTGCCCATTTTAAAAACCAGACTAAAGCTTTACTTTAGATAAATTTGCTAGTTTTATTAATGTTTTTAGTGTTTCTTTTTTCTATTGCTTTATGACCTTATTGTTGTTAATTCTTTTATTGTTTTTTTTTTTATTGTTTCATGCTTTTATTTTACCATAATGTTGCTTTTACATTGCTTTATGTGTCTTTGCATTATGTACAGCACCTTGGGCCTCCTTGACTGGGGGAAGGAAGGGGATTTATAAATAATTCAATTCAATAAAATGTTGTTTAACTAGAAAAATATAATAAAAGTCAGCTTTTTAGTAAAATACAATGCATCAATTTATCAGCGATTGCATAATTCTGTACAATTGAGGACAGTGCAATTCCAAAAATGCATACTATTGGGAAGCTGTGGAAAGGCCTTTATTGTTGTATTTGGGTTCAAGGCCATCATGACAGCCACCATGCATCTTCATAAATGAAACAGTTATCAGTTAAGAACGTCAGTGTGTTTAGTTTTGCAACTGTGCATAAACATTTAGTCTATGCAACACTTTTAGGTCATGCACATGATAAGGGTGTGCATGCTGTTTCATCTGCAGGTCAAGGCCAGGCTTCATCAAGGACATCCTTCTTTTTTATCTTTCCTTGTGTCACAAAAAATATAGCAACAATGCTAAACTTTCACTTTTTTTTGTTGTAAATAATATAAAATAAAATCAGTCTCAATTTTATTAAGAACTGCTTGTTGTGTGGACAATTTCTGCTCTTTTGTCCTAAAACTAATGTTTAAATGACCGTGGATGATTTTCAGGACTTTCTGTGATCTCACTGTTTTGAGTTTCACAATGAGCTTGACTGGAAATCTGTACTTTTGTGCAAGGGAGGAGCAAAGATCTGTTTACTGTGCTGCAAGTGAACCTTGGCTTCACTCACTCGATAGATACCAAAGGGATCAGTCATGGAGCTGCTGCTACTGATTCTCTCCAGCGTTTTCGTAGCTCTGATAGGAGCCCTGTATCTTCTCGGGGTTTTCCGAAAGCGACGGCCAGAGGAACCCCCCCTTGACAAAGGCCTCATTCCTTGGCTGGGTCATGTTCTGGAATTTCGCAAGAACACTTCCAAGTTCCTGGAGAGGATGAAGGAAAAACACGGGGATGTTTTCACTGTTCAGCTAGCAGGATTTTATTTTACTTTCCTCCAGGAACCTCTTTCTTTTGGGGCTTTTGTTAAGGAGAGTCGAGAAAAACTCGACTTCAATAGTTTTGCTGCACAGCTGGTCAAGAGAGTCTTCGGTTACACGGCCATTGAGGGTGATCATCACATTCTTCAGCTGTCCAGCAATAAACACCTCAAAGGAGAAGGTCTGGACGTCATGACACAAGCCATGATGAGTAATCTGCAGAACCTGATGCTGCACAGCATCGGATCAGACGCGGATACGAGAGCCTGGAAGGAAGACGGACTGTTCATGTACAGCTACAACATTGTTTTCAGGGCCGGCTATTTGGCTCTGTTTGGAAACGCGTCTCACAAGTCGGAGGGAAGTGAGGAGAAAGCCAAGGCAAAAGACAGAGATGAATCGGAGGCGTTGTTTTACGAGTTTCGCAAATATGACCAACTTTTCCCCAACCTGGCCTACGGGGTCCTTCCACCGAGGGAAAAGTGGGAAGCCGACAGGTTACAGTCCCACTTCTGGGACGCCGTGTCGATGCAGAAGATGAAGGCCAAGGACAACATCAGCCGCTGGGTGTGGGACATGCAAATATCCAAAGAGGAGCTCGGCATGAAGGAGTCGATGATCAACAAGTACATGTTTGTGCTCCTCTGGGCCTCTCAGGGAAACACTGGGCCGTCTTCATTCTGGCTTCTCCTCTTCCTCATGAAGCACCCAGAGGCCATGGCAGCAGTGAGAAAAGAGGTCGATAAAGTTTTGAAGGAGACTGGGCAGGAAGTCAGACCTGAGGGCCCCTTAATCAACCTGACTCGTGAAATGCTCACCAAAACGCCAGTGCTGGACAGCGCCGTGGAGGAGACGCTCCGACTCACAGCTGCACCCCTCCTCACCAGGGCCGTGCTCCAGGACATGACCCTCAAGATGGCCGACGGGCGCAAATTCTTCATCCGCAAGGGCGACAGAATGGCAGTCTTTCCTTACAATGCCGTTCATCTTGACCCAGAGATCCACCCCGACCCTCATTCGTTCAAATTCAACCGCTTTCTGAACCCCGACGGCAGCAAGAAAACCGAGTTTTACAAAGCAGGGAAGAAGGTGAAGTATTACAACATGCCCTGGGGTGCTGGCGTCTCCATGTGTCCTGGGCGATTTTTTGCCACCAATGAGCTGAAACAGTTTGTTTTCCTCATGCTGGTCTATTTCGAGTTTGAGCTGCTGAATCCGGATGAAAAGATCCCTGAAATCGACGTGAGGCGCTGGGGCTTCGGATCGATGCAGCCCGTCAGAGATGTCCGGTTTCGATACCGACTCAGATATTAAACAGCTCTGAAAATAACCACAAAACAAATTTGTCACAGTAAACTTTTAATTCTTCATCTTTGCATGGAAATATAGTCATGCAATGAATCAATCAACTTGTGCACATAAATCCACTGACATCAGTCTACCTGCAAGTCTCTGACAAACTGAGGGTCTTATCAATATAACACATTACTGTGCTGGTTCTGATGTGTGTGTTAATATTATTCTGGCTGCCGTATAAATGGACACAGGTGAAAAAAGTTAGATTTGGGATTGTTTTGTCACAGTAAACTCCATAAACCTTCCTCATGGCTGTCATTGAGTAATCTACACTTTATTGATTTCCTCTTGTGAGTAGTCTGCAATAAATACTCAGTTAATAAATGATCTCATGTTTATTCTTTCTGACTTATGAGAAATCTTTTTTCTACGTGGAAAGAGGCAAATAAAATGATTTAATACACTAAAATGTTTCAAAGTGTGCAAAAAAAAACCCCACCAAGCAACAAATGCATTTATATATGTTTTTGCAACCAGATAAACCAATTTCATGGTAAACGGTTTAACTTGAAATAATAGGGGTGTATTAATAAGGGCTGCGTTCCATTTCTGCAGCTATTCATGGTGTTGTTTATAGCCAATAATAGTTATGAATCAGGTGTAAAAATGACACGTTTCACATAAACTTTGCCACAATGATGGCAAAGTAGGAAAAACTAGTGCATCCTTATAGAAGTTAACAGGATTGAGGAATATTTACATGATTTTAAGGAGAAACAACTTTATCGCTGCTGTAGAGAAGTTTTGATCATTCTGTGAGACATTTTCAGAGGATCTGGAGTTAATTTTATACTAAAAAAAATAAAAAGTAAGAAAATAAAAATTAAAAACCAATTGAGACAATAATTTTGATAACTTTCTGAAATTTAGGTCACATGTTCTTGCATTTCATAACAGGAAATGAGTCTACAGTCTTCATTTAGGGAGTTCAGCTTGGAAGTTGATGATGGTGAATTTCTAAAATCAAGGTGTGTTTGGAGGAGTTCTCAGGATAAAAGCTTCTGTTTGCATGTGAACAAAAACAAAACATTAAACCAGCTAGGATTTAAGTGTGGCTTTTTAAAACGAAACACAACATGCTTCACAAAAAACAAAAACGTGCCAAATAAGTGAAAACGCTTCAGCGGTTCGGCTGGATGATGGACGAATGAGGATTTAGGCTTGTTTTTCACCCACATGACTTGACTCACTTGCAGTCAACAAGCTGAAATTGGATTCAGCTGTTTTCCAAGAACCTATGAAGTTAAATTTGAAACATATGTCAGACAGATGAGGCTTGACCATATTTGGGTCTTCCTACCTAAAGGATGACAGCTCCAACCGTAACCGCAACTTTGCAGGAGACGGGATGAAAAAGAGAAGTGACCTCAATTTGACTGAAACACTGTGGCACAGGGGTCATCACCCTTTGTGAAGCTAAGCGCTACTTCATGTGTATTGAGCCAAATGAACGAAGTTTATCATGTGCACAATACTAACCTTTAAACAGATCAGAGTTTATTAAAATAAACAAATTTTAATGTCTTTTTAAACAATAATGTTATTTTCAAATGCATATCAAGGTAGGTGAGATTAAAAAGAGATAGTGAAAGAAAAAACATGTAAGGGTTAGGGTTAGGGTTAGTGATCAGTTTTCTATTTTTAGAACAGGTCTGGTACCTTATTTTTTATTTATTTATATTTTACAAGGATAAAGCCTCTTGAGATGGAACATCCTGTTTTCAAGAGGGTCCTTGATCAAAAACAACATAAGACTTGAAAGACAACAAGACAGAAGGTAACTATAAAAAATAAAGTAATAAAACTGGTACCTTGTAGGGTTCCTGGGGGCACTAGGTCAGTGACCCTTGACCCCTGCACCACCAGGTTTTGAACGGGCTAGCTGTGGGGGCGTTTTGGTTTGGGCTACAAAAACGCCTTAGTGGGGGTTACTGCACTGCAAAAAATTATTTCTAAGAAAGTTTTAAAAATCCTCATTTTTAGACATCTTATCTTGTTTTTAGTCTAAAAAGAAAATAAATGATTCTCTAGAGAAATAGCATCACTTAAAATAAGGTATATATATTTAAATGTGATCCAAATTTTATTGTTTTGAGTAAAATAAAATCTGCCAATGGGGTAAGCAAAAGTTGC
Source organism: Aphyosemion australe (assembly GCA_006937985.1). Taxonomy (NCBI): domain Eukaryota; kingdom Metazoa; phylum Chordata; class Actinopteri; order Cyprinodontiformes; family Nothobranchiidae; genus Aphyosemion; species Aphyosemion australe. Next base: position 121,314 of record SSNS01000481.1, read on the forward strand.
TTGGTTAGAAATCTTAAAACTAGCAAAATAATCTAATTTTTGGTTTATTAGCTAGTTTTAAGATTTCTAGCTTTTGCTTACCCCATTGGCAGATTTGTATTAAAAATAAATAATTTCTTCACCTGAGGAAAATAAATGTTATTTACAGCCACGTTTTTTTTTCTTTTGCGATGAACACGATTGTAGCAGTGCCAATAAGTGAGCATCAATAAATCGTGGTCATGTAGCCGGATGTGCAGAAGAACAATGGGGCCTTTGCTGCTGTGCTGGTCTTCTGAGAGCTCTGCCTGTACTTGGTGGAGAGGGGTTTTGATGAAAAAATGCCCCATTGTCTCTCATCCTAAACTAGTCAGAGCAGTGAGACGATTCCTCTGGATGTTCGACCGTAAACTATTAAAAAAAACAACAACAACACACCTTTTGCATCCATATGGACAGGTAGGTGCAAACTTTTATTGTTCGTCATCACTCCATCTGAAATGCTGGCTACGCCTCTAACGCTATACAAGTGTTTAGATCTACCAGAGTTCATAAAAGCTGACGCAGAAAATTACTAGGCTCTTTAGTTTTAAACCTGAAAAAAACATGTCAAAGTTCAAGTCACTGAGCTGACATGAACCAGTGGAAAACAGCTCATTACAGAGGGAGACAGGTTTTCTCAACAAGGAAGCCAAAATTCAAAAACATGCTGTAACAAAATTAGTAACAGATTATTAGCAATGATTTATAAACAACAGGTGTCTATAAACCATTAACTTTAGGCTCAGCTATTTTAAACTGAAACAAATGAAAAGCATTTTAAAAGTAACAGGTTTATTATTTTGGGAGTAATCTATATTTAAAAACTGCCTTTTGATTGTTGGGATTTTTACTGAATGTTGGATGGAATTATATCAGTGTCGGGTTTGTAGGAGGTTTGGACACAAGTGCAGTAATCCAGGAAGTTGCAGGTCTTTAATCAGTGAATGATTCAAATCAAAAAGGCTCAGGAAACCACAGGGAGTCCATCCAGGGAAAACAATACCTCACAGGAAGCCAGAACAGGGGTCATCAAAGGACAGGAGCACAACGAGTAAACGCTGACAAAGACAACAAACTGACAAGACAGAGAGACAAGACCAGGGTTTACAGAGGGGAGTAATCAGGGAGCAGGAGTGGGACAGTGATTACTAACAGGAAGCTGACTAATAAGCTGAGTGGGGAGGTAAAACAGAAAACAGGAGGATGCAACTATAGCTTTCTATGATTAAAAACAGAACAGAGGGGCTGATTCTGAATAAACTGATAAACCTGAAGAACAAAAGGCTACAGAAGTAAAGACACTGGAGGGCTGGGGAGGAAAGAAATACCTGATAAATGAAACCAGACACAAGGATATTTTAACTAGAGAAACTAAAGAGACAGAAACTAAAGGCAGGGGGAGTCTAGGAGGGGAGACCTGAAGGGAACCGGGAGACGAGGGGAAACATGAAAGGAGCTGGGGAGATGAGGACACACGACAATCAGGACCATTCAGGCAACAGAATCGTTCCTTCAGCTTCGTTGTAACGTCCATGCAATCAGCTCTACAATATAATATACAGCTCATTTTAGACCTAATTGCATTGTATGATTAAAAATATACCCCTTTAACCCCTTAACGCCGAGTGTCGCAAATCTGCATCGAACCGCTTCCGCTCCAAATGCAACCATAATACCGTCCGTGATTCTCCACTGCCCAGTGATGCATTTCCAACACATTCCTGTATTTTTGTCTTTTTTTTTTCTCAACTTAATTTAGCATCTGCTTGAAAGCAAAAACACAAGTGAATTTTTTTTTCCACATTTGGAAATAAATTCAGGTGTTAAGGGGTTACTTAAAGATCATGTAAATATCAGGTTGAGCCGCACAGCAGTGCAGTTGGTTGCATCGTTTCCTTGCAGCAACAAGGTTGCAGGTTCAAATCCCTACCCGAGTGTGGGTTTTCTGCGTGGGAGACTCTAAATTGTCCCTAAATGTGAGACGTCCTGTCCATGGTGTCCCCCTGCCTCTCACCCAAAGACTGCTGGAGTTAAACATCAGTACCACACAAACAGTTAAAATAAGAGAGAGAGAGAGAGAGAGAGAGAGAGAGAGAGAGAGAGAGAGAGAGAGAGAGAGAGAGAGAGAGAGAGAGAGAGAGAGAGAGAGAGAGAGAGAGAGAACTGACTAAAGGTAATTTCAATTCACTGGTCAAAAGTAACCTTGTGGACTCCCGGTATTTCTACCTTTACCCCTAATCAGTGAGGCTGCTTGATTCACCTTTGTTTCAGACTGTCTCAGAAACACAAACAGTGCAACAGAGTGTCTGCATGGGCTCAGAAACAGGTCTGTGATCATTTTGGACTTGGTTGCCATCTAGTGGATTGCCAGAAAGAACATCAAAGTGGAAAAGCTACAAGTAAAAGCAGGTTTTCAGATCTACAATCTTATAAATATGTTGCTTTTGTGCAGAAGAATAGCTTCTATGAGAGGAGAAAAAGCTTTGTCTTTAGTTATCTTGGCTTGCAGGAACTCCAGGACTCTCAGTTTATTGAGTTTTCCATCCTTGTTTTCATCATAATCACATTTTTAATTTCCCAAAAAACAATTTTTATTCAACTCTGTAGTCAGTCTCAATTTAAAATTTCAGCCAGGAAGCCAGTTAGTAATACAGGAAATGAACCATAATTTGCCCAAATGGGAGACCTGATGACTCCCATAACGAATCAAACAAGACTTATGGTGGAAATGATTAAAAAGCACACCACATCATGCATTTAATTACTGAAATGCAAATGATTACAGCATCGATTGCACTACGTTTCTAAATAATCAGAGTGGCCTTGAAATTATCCCATGCAAATGACCTTCTGCTAGGAAGCCACCACGTGTAAGAGCCGAGCTTTTATCATCACGTGCTGAAAAGTCCAACGCAATCATACGTTGGATTTTTATCAGGGCTTTTTGCGTAAGCCTGCATTAACACTGAGTATCTAGCTGTTATCAGAGGGAAACCTGGAGCGTTGCTCTCAGTGTTATCAGAGTTCACTGAGTTGAAGAAGGGCAAGAGCAATGGGGCATCTACTGGGAAGAAGAAGCTGCATTAAAACATCTCTGATCGTCCAAATGACCTGAGCTGTAGGTCTGCTGCTGCAGCTTCGACTCAGTGGCACTGACAGGGAAGAAGAGACAATGATTAAACCCTGTAGGCAACATACATAATGTTCCTGTTCTTCTGGTTAATCTGTGCACCAAACTTTGATAATCCAAGTTTCACAGACAAACTTTAAAGTAACCTCCCTTCTCTCGACACTCATCTTTTGATACTAGGTGGCGATTGGAATTGTGTTCTTGATCCCACTGTGTTATATCCATGCGCCATGCAGCGGCGGCTTACAGCGGTGCTTTGTCGTAATGTAGTCCCAAGTCTATATCGGCTCCTGCAAATCCTTCGTGTTACTTTTTATTTGCAGTCGACGTGATTCTTGAGCTCACCAGGAATAATTAGTATCATTTTTGAGTCATTTTAATCACTTTTGCACACAAAATGCTAGTACCTGCCATCCACTTCCATTGTTTATGCTAAGGTAAAGCAGACGGACTGCTGCCAGATCAGGAGAATCACTGCGCTGGTTACAAAATGCTTTTATCTCACTTATCTAACTGTGGGGAATACGGAAATATACCAAATTTCACTTAGAGGTGGATTATCCCTTTAAAGGTATTGCGGACGTTCTTTACTTCCAGGTGGATCATCTAAACCATTGGTCCGCATAACTGTCAATCATTCTGGTGAAGCTAACGCAAGGCCGTCGTACATGCTCGCTCCTGGGTTAGTTTTCACTTCCTGCACAAGCGCATTCTGTTTGTGCAGAGCGATACGCCTTCATCCATTCATTCTACCTCTCCGTTCTCACCGTATAAAATAACTTATACGCTAAGTGACGGCTTTTTTGTAATGCTATGGTATATGTAGATGCTCGTAATGCTACATGGATTAGAACTTACCAGTGGCTAGTCTTATGTGGGAAAAACACAAATCTTCTTTTCCATAGTGAACGTGTGCTGAAAGGTCGGCAGCTACTTGTAAACAGAGCGTGCACGAGTGTGCACGAGGGGCTGGTAGAGTGTTGCTCATGGGCATTTTTCAAAACGTGGAGAGGGTGGTTCTTTCCTGAAATTCAGAAACATTGTATGCATTACCTTTAAGTGTTGATTCTAATTACTTTTTGATTTCATAATACTAATCTGATGAAATACTTATTTTATGATTCTAGAAGATATGCTTTTAATATCTAGCTCAATGATTCTGCGCCTCACCCAAAATATAAATTATCCACAAATAAATATCTAAATTTAGGACCTAGATGAGCTCTGGGTATGGGTGAATCGTTAGAGATGGATGATGCAACGCATTGGTATTGACTTTAAATAAGTTGATGAAGCTCAGTTCAGCCTTGGAGTTAGTAAAAAAAATAACCTGTTGATGTTTGCATGTTCTTCAGGCAAGGTACATGTACCAAATAGGTCATCCAACTGTATGGGACTGCTTTTAAAAGTCAAATATTTCTAGAATGTTTATAAAAGCCTTCCAAACACGCATCTGCCATCTGCTGGTTAAAAAGGTCCTAAACCACAAATGAGATGGAAAATAATGCAGATGAAATCAGAGACATTTACCAATTAAAGCCTACAATATGAAATAATAATAATAATAAATAAATAATAAATTCTAATTTCAACAACTAAATACATTTTTGGCTAATTGTAATATATTATTTACATAAAAAAACAGTTTTATTTTTTTATGTTATTAGTAATAAAGAAATAAAATTTTCCCTAGCCACCAGTAGATCCTCAGTAGACACGACTGGTACTAATCCTAACACTCTATATGTCGCCGTTTTAAAGCTCGGGTCCGTAGTGTGACTTCATCACTCGTTGTTGTGCGTATCAATTAAAAAGAAGTCACATGACCGATACGGCTGCTGTTTCGCCTGTCACTGAAGCGCCAAACTGTGTTACCTCTGTCGGTGTGCCCCAGGGCAGCTGTGGCTACATGTAGCTCATCATCACCAGTGTGTGAACGTGTGTGTGAATGGATGAATGATACACTGTAGTGTAGGGGTGCATCGATTGCAGTTTTTGGTTTTTTCCTTGTTTCATCCTGTTGCTCTCAGTTTCTGCTTGCTCTATCAGAATTTAATTTCTAAACTATTCTTTTTAAATCATTGATGCTTTTCACAAGTTGTGACACACGTTCACATTATTATTTATCTTTGAAATGTTTTATTTAACCTTTATTTAACCAGGAAGACAATCCCATTGAGATTAAAACCCTCTTTTTCAAATGTCTCAAAGATCCTTTAAACTTGGACTAAGATATTTAATAATGCAGTGTACATATGTATACAATTAAAACATTTTTATTGTTTAAACCAGCTGTCTGATTGAGTACGTCAGTGGAGTCTCTTGTAGGTTTGCCTGCAATGATTTTTAAGATCCAGCAGGTGTCAGCAGACCAACATAGTGACACAGCAGCTATACAGTTTGGTAATATGCCGCAACGCTTCACGGGGCCTCATCTACCCATCACTAGTTGAAACCCAAGCCTCATATCGCACACATGCACACAAATAGCCTTGTAGCGCTAACAAAATGTGCCGCTGTGGCTGCATGTTTTTGATATGTTCCTGCTCAGACACACCTGATTCCAACATCTGAATGATCTCCTCAGCCTTCATCGGGTTCTGCTAATCACTCATTTTAATCAAATCTGCAGAGTTCAAGCTGGGAAACATCTAAAACTGGCACTTGTGATGCTAGCACACCCCATGCTAATGCTACAACAAGCTAAAACAATAGTCCAATCTAGGTTGAATGCTAAACTAATCAATCAGCTCCACTACACAAAACATAAAACAGATTTAAAATGTGTTCTCCTTCCTCTGCTTCCAAAGTTAGCTTGAAGTTTACAGACTCACTCAATGAGGGTCAAGTTAGCATTGAAGCTAGGTTGGTGTGCTAAGCTAAGCTGTGCATGTTGATTGACAGCGCCCTCTTGTGAATGCACAAATCTATTGGTTAACGCTCTAGGCTAAATGATTCATCTCGCTGTAGAGGCCAGGGGAGGGACGTAGGGGGAATATAAATTCAGAAAGATTACCTACTAGTCGATAATCAGAAAGTCAAATTTAGGCATTTTTGAGTTACTTGCATCAAAGCTTTAAGGCCATTAGTGGTGTGATGCACATTTGCGACAGCCGTTTTCAAGGGTTAAATTCATTTGTTGAACTAATGCTGACTAAATTTATGATAATCCATGTAATCTTGAGGGTTAACATTTTGCCCGGCAGGTTGCCTTTTCTCATCGCTTCACTCAAGAGCCGGTCTTTAAAATGTCACTATATGGTGTAAGCATATGTAGAGTTTGGATCTGAGCTTTATGCATGCTTAAAGAAAGAGAAAACTAGTGGTTGTGCTGCTGGTATCAGAAAGAAAACCTGGAGCGTTGCTATCAGTGTTATGAGAGGTCACCGAGTTAAGGGAAGGGCAACAGCGATGGGGCATCTGTGAGGAAGGAAGAGCTGGAATAATGTATGTTTGATAACTCCGATGACCTATAATATATGACCTATAGGTCTGCTGCTCCTTTGGTCTTGCCTCGTCTCAGTAATAGTGACATGGACAGTTCAGACAAGACCATGTCAAAGATTAAAGCTTTGCAACTCTGCAAGCAAATATCTGGTTTTTGTTTATTTGATCTGGAAAAAAATGTAGAAATCAAAACATTTAACTGCATCGGCTACGAGCTGACCCAGTGTTTTCAATAAAATGCTAAAAATAATGGATGATACAGAATTGTGCAAAATAATAAATTTTTTAATCTCATTTCACCTTAAATGTCTGGTATCTTTACTGTATTTCTGAAGGATAATTCAAGCAAGTAGCTTTGCTCAGATGTATGAGGCGCAGAGTTCTGGCTGAGGAAAGTTGTTGACATCCACCTAAGGCTTTTCTTCCTAGTTGCTTCAGTGGTGTCCAGCCTTAGTAAAACTGGCACGGGACGCACTCGGCCGCAGGGTAGGAGAGGCTCGGCTGAGAAACTGAGAAAAAAAAAAATGAACAAATGCGATGGGACTGCCACCACTCACAGGCTGCCTATGGGATAGTCCCCCGCAGCCTGGTGAGGGCGGTTTAATGATAGCGTTGGGAGAGGATGAGAGAGGAGGAGTCCAAACGTTTAGTTGCATGTTTTTATTTTTTTGTTCTGGTGTCTTGTGTCACTCTATTCTGTGAGGGGAAGGGGAGAGGACAGCCGAATCACATGCTGGAGCTTGATTTGTTACATAAACACAGACCTCCTCAGCCTCCAGTCTGCTCACATCACATTTGTTCTGTAAATACATGTGGATAAAACACTTGTGATGACATTGGTGGTGGCCAAGGAGAGTTGTCAAGAAGTTTTGCTCTGCAGTGCTGCATCCCTTCACTTCAATATCAATTATGACAAATTAACAGAAGTCTGCTTATATGCACTGTTGGAATTCTAATTAGCATCAATAATAGAGAAACCTTGACCTTATGAATATTAAACACTCTTTTGGCTGTCACATGACACAAGTCCTTGTAACAAGAGCAATGTCAGATTATGTCTTACAGGGGAATTCTGTAATATTTTTTCCTGGCTATGGGCTGTCCAATCAATATTTATCACCATGAAGAAGAGTTTCCTAAAGCTACAGCAGCCAGACTCGTCTGAGGACACAGGGACAGTGTTGGGTTGACTCTGCAGCGCACTGTGCTTTTGCACTCATTTTAAAAACTAGTGTATATTTTTAACACACACACACAAATTATATATATATATATATATATATATATATATATATATATATATATATATATATATATATATATATATATATATACTTTACCAATACACATCCCTAATAATAAACAAATCTCATGACTATATAAGACTGAAGTTATCTCAAAATAATAATAGGTTTTGTTATAAATTTAATTGGTGGTCTTAGAATAAAAGCCACAAGGAAAAACAACAAAAGATATTCAAGACATGCTGACTAGGGACGTGTATTGGTAAAATTCTGGCGATACGATACGTATCACGATACTGGGGAGACGATACGATACATCACGATATATTGCGATACATTCAGCCAGACGATATTAGCGATTTTTTAGACTGAATTTATTATAGGAAATTTCAATAAACAGTCCAAAATAATAACATGTTTAAGATGAGGTATCTGAACCATAATAGAGGGATTTACATTTCAGTGGTGGAAACAAAACCCATTGCTCTTTAGGTTAAAAAATAAAAGGCGTAATTAACATCTGCTTTATCAGAAGTCATTTCAAAATAAACAAAAAAGGCATTTGAATTGCACCAAAAGAAAAGAAAATACACAAATGTTTGCATGTAAATTCTTCCAAAAATTAAATACATGGCTTTTGAATATCGATATAATATTGCAGGAAAAAATATCACAATATATTGCCATATGGATATTTTCTTACATTTCCAATGCTGACATTATAAAAAATATATATAATTTATCTCACTTGGCACATTTCAAATTTTAAATCCAGCTTCCAGGAGAGAGCAGAGGACGTCCTGGCTAGCAGAAGCTAACAGTTAGCATTAGCAACTCCTCAACATGGCAGAACTCCTTCAGGCTTGTGTTATTTGTGGAGATAAAACATCATCCTTGCAAAGGAAGCTGAGTCAGCGGTAGAGTCGCATTGCTGTTAGCCAATCAGATGCAAGATGTCTTAATATCAGGAAAAAAAACTCCAAACCCTGCCGTGTTCTGCTCCCTACTCCTCTAGCTCACTTCTAGTTCCTGAACCAGGTGCACCAGACCTTTTTAGAGATAGACTCACAAGGCTTATCCTAGAGACTACTGCAAATGTGCTGAAAAAACAAGTGAACTTGGTCGTTAAACTTTTATCAAAGCTTTTTTCTGTGCATCTCCAAAATCAAAACTGATAAAATAAATTATTCTAACCCTGCTGAATCTTTATGACCCTTTTAGATCTAATGTGTAAAAAAAAAACATGACATACCCTAATAATTATTCAAAAACAGGTAGTTATAAGGTTCACAATTTAGGCATACTCTAAATGGTAAAAAAATGATAAATGGCCTGTTTTTATATAGCGCCGTCATGAAATTAAATGACAAAATACAATAAAACTTAGTGTAAAGAGTAGTGTGCTAACTTTGATTTATAACTGTAAATTCCTAAACACTCATGGAACACAAAGCATAAAAGGCTTTAAATAACACCAGTGTTCAGTTCTTAACTATCTTTGCTGGACCATCTGTGTCTTTTGGAACATTTTTAAGGGAGAATGCATTGCAACTCAAATGCACGTGCTTGTGCTCTCCCTTAGGGATATCACATGTCAAGTCTCCAAATGCTCCAGTCACTCCAGCAGCATCCCCTCTCTGGTTTTCTTGCTGTGCTCGAGGTGCTCGCTGCACCGCATCTCTCCAGTCAGAGGTTGAGGCGAGCCTCAGAGGTGAGACCTCTGGACTTAGGGTTCTGCAGGCCCAGATGGCCTGACTCTGATAGCTCTGCTTAGACCAGAAATAAAATTTAAAAAACGCACTCCAACTGCATTAGAATTTGCAAAGTCATCATTTGCTTCTCGCTGCAGCATTTTTGTACTCGTAACAAATAACAATGTATTCAAACTCCACAGGAATTTTGACTTTGCACTTGAAGACTGCACTCCAAATAAAAATGGAGAGCTAAGTTGCTGAGCACCATTCTTTGCTTTATAACAATCATAATTAACAGATTATTGAGGGTCATGTGAACGTAACATCACAACACGGTCACCATGACGATGACCAGGCTCATTTCATTAATGAAAACCAGACGCTAAGCCATTTGTCTGTCCTCCATCAACATGATTTCAGCTCAGATCCTGTCCAAATTCTGACGACTAGTCCTGGCATGCAGAATAAAGACACGGAGGAATTACTGCCCTCTTTTAATCTCACACAAATCACCTCCTCATCTGTGCTTTGTTGCATTATTACAGACTAAAACAAGCATAATGGATTGCACGTTTGTGTTGGAGAGAGGAAATCCTCACATGTCCTGATGCTCGCTGCCACACTCCAACAAGGTGAAAGTGTAAACATAAAGTTGGAAAGGACATGCAGAGGAATGGAGCGAGTGACTTGTTCGTCTTTCTGTTATCTGGCCATGTGCCGGATTGGAAGATCTAAATATTTTGACACTTGATATGACAGAGCGTACCTGCTGGTTACATTTTAGCTGATCTGCGCTGAGGCAAGGTGGCTTGTGTCTTGGTGACACTGCTGTCCTCAAACTCGCTGTCTTCATCTCCCTAAAGTTGTTCCTCATAGCTGTCACCTTTTCTGCACGCCGTTATGTAATCAGATAATAAATATGTGGCTAATCTGCGTTTGTTGTGGCTGAGGCGTGTGTGTCCACATTCTTTGTGACAGATTAAGACAGAAACGAGATATGGATTTTTTTTTTATTTCTCAGTAAGCTGAGATGGAAACTCAGGAGCACAGAGAGAAAATAAGAGGAAAGAGAGAGAGGAAGACTCTTCATCTGCTACAAATGTTGCACATGTATGTTGGGGAGGGGGGTGGACTGTGTTGAGATTAGCACGCTTCCTCAGCTGGGTGTTCATTTCAATCTGCAGTACAATATCCTCAAGTCTGAACTTTTGGATGAGGGTCATTTGCCAGAGGAGGATTTCACCCGTCGTCTTTCTTGCTTTTTTCTTTTCTACTTCCTTCTTGGGCAGAAGGCTGGTAATAGAAACCAGACACAAGCCAGAATGTGAGGCATCCGCCGCAGCAAGACATCACTTCTTCAAAGAGTGATAACAGGGCTGATTTTAGTTCAGAAAGTTTAATTTTTATCAATCTGGAAGTTTTAAAGAGGACTGAGAAGGGAAATGGTTTTCCACGGATCGGGCTGTGCAGGAAATATCTAGAGCAAAGTAGAACTTCGGGATGGGAAATGTCCATGCAGCCTTTCCAGGTGAGCTCTTTTAGATCATTTCCTTAAATCTATTTTATAATTTACTATTTGATAGAACTTTGTAAAAGTACTCGGTCTTTTATAAAACATTCTGACTTTATCTGAATGCTAGTAAAAAATAAGAATGTCATCCTGAAAATGATATTTTTGTGATTTGACAATGTTGGACAAATTAACAGAAAACAGAAAGATCGTTTTTTATAGTTTATGTTATTTATTATATTCATTACACAAGTCTAACTGTTCAAACTGCATAAGGAACATACACGTCAAATAAATGAAACAAAAGTTACATTATGTTCATTATTGTGATTTTTACTCAAATTTGCTTATTCAAGGACGTAAAATAGAATGTTTAAAGAATTTTAAATGAAAATGTCAATATTTCAAATATAAAATTTCATGCATATAAGTATTATTTTCTGTTTTTGCAATTGCAAAAAGTTTTTTTTATTTTATTTTTCTTAAAATACAGATTCAGAATTTTAACCATAAAAATGTTTGCATGCAAAGCCGACATTAATGTGTCCTGCACATGTTGATGTCAGAATGACATAAATGTGACTTAATGCAATTTTAACTGAAGCATACACGTTGCACATATAATTTATTTATTTATTTTAGTTAAAACAGCCCCTCTGTAAATTGGAAAACATAAAAATCAATAAATAAAATTTCAGCAACCAGGTTACGGTTATATTGTAAGAACAGGATTAATGCTATGATACAAACACTTTAAATCGAAGTTGTCAGCGGCCCTTCTGTCATGACATCCTGGGGCAGACATGAGCCACCCAACATTGGTGCCATCTGCCTCCGAGTGGACCCAGGCCTCCCCAGCTTCAGCCGTGCTGGATCTGGAGGGGAGGCCTTGTGGCGGAGCAACAAGCCTCTCCTGTTCACTCAGTTGGCAGGAGAGACAGCACATCACACATCTAGTACAGTATCACAGTCATGAGATCAGCATGAGCTCTCTGTGCACGGACGAAAGTGTGAAACTGTCGTCGATTGCCTCACTGAATCTGTGGTGACGCTGGCTGTGAGGAGAGGATGACCCTGAGATCTCGTGTCATCGATTTTTTTTTCTGTATGACTGCTGGCTTGTGTTGAAGCACAGAAAGCAGAATGTCTGAAGTGGCGTTCTGGCATTGTCACTTTAGTTTTCAGCTTTTATCTCTCTTCCCGGTGTTGTACTTGGTTCTGACGTAGGTGATTATTGAGTTTAAGCGTGCACTTGTGCCTCCTCTTTGTCCTGTAATCTTCCTTTTGCTATTTTGTGTCATTTTCTTTAATTTTATGCTGTAATCTTAAAAAATACGTAGGTCTCTTCGACTTAACCCTTTAGCTTCCTCACCATGAAAAAAGCAATGAAAACATTCCACTTTTGCATTTTTTGATTTGGGGTCAATAAGGGCTTTAGTTTAATGCAAATTTATAATATTAATAATAATAAAGGTAATAATAATGCAGTGTAATAATGTTACGCCTTTTCTTCAAACAACTCCATATTTTTTAGAATTTTTTTGTTTTACTATTTTTTTTTCTTGTTAAGTTCATTTAATGCTTCAGTGAGATTTAGGGACTTTAAATATGCTCAATTGGTTGACCAGGCAGGTAAAGGGCTACGGTAGTTGTTGTGAAATGAGATGGTGGATTTGGGAAGCTACTATTAGCTAGAAGCACAGACTTACTTTATGTAAAACAAAAAATAAATAAAAAAAATAAAAAACATCACAATCTGTACAACATTACAGCTGAAATGAAAATTATTTCCTGTCTGAATTAAACCAGCAATTGTTGACATAGAAATAATCAAATGTGCTTCTCAGATGTGAATATTTGCTGTTTTGGCATTCTTTGACGATAAATTGGATATTTTGTTGTTTTGTGTTTTTTTCACAGATTCTAGTTAAAAAGCTTGCAGGAGCAACATGAGCTGGAGCTTTCTCACTCGCCTTCTGGAGGAGATCCACAACCACTCCACATTTGTGGGGAAAGTGTGGCTGACTGTGCTCATCATCTTCCGCATTGTCCTCACGGCAGTTGGAGGCGAGTCCATCTACTCCGACGAACAGACAAAGTTCACCTGCAACACCAAGCAGCCGGGCTGTGACAACGTGTGCTACGATGCCTTTGCTCCTCTCTCTCATGTCCGCTTCTGGGTCTTCCAGATCATCATGATCTCCACCCCCTCCATCATGTACATGGGTTACGCTATCCACAAGATAGCTCGAACTTCGGAGGAGGAGCGCCGGAAGCACCTGAGGCTCCGCAGGAAGCCGCCTCCTCACTCGAGATGGAGAGAAAATCACCATCTGGAGGGCGGTTTGGAGGAGGAGGAAGGTGACGAGGCTGAGCCCATGATATATGAGGAAACACTGGAGGTGCAGGAGGCCAAGCCTGAAACAGTGACTAGCAGTAACAAAGATCAACCAAAACACGACGGCCGCAGAAAAATTATGCAACAAGGCCTGATGAGAATTTATGTTCTCCAGCTCATGTCGAGAGCTGTTTTTGAAATCGCTTTCCTTGCTGGACAGTATCTCCTTTATGGTTTTCGAGTTAATCCCTCGTTCGTGTGCAACAGAGTACCCTGTCCACACAGAGTGGACTGTTTCATCTCCAGGCCAACAGAGAAAACCATCTTCCTTCTAATTATGTACGTAGTGAGCTGTCTGTGTCTCGTGCTAAATGTGTGCGAGATGCTTCACTTGGGAATAGGCACTTTTCGGGACACCCTTCACGCCAAAAAGAACCGTGGCAGACGTTCTATGTCCTACGGCTACCCGTTTTCCCGCAACATCACAGCCTCACCACCTGGGTACAACCTCGTGATGAAAACCGACAAACCAAGTCGGATCCCCAACAGCCTCATCCCGCACGAGCAGAACATGGCCAACGTGGCCCAGGAGCAGCAGCAGTGCACCAGCCCCGACGAAAACATCCCGTCCGATCTCGCAAGTCTGCACCGGCACTTACGGGTCGCACAGGAGCAGCTGGATTTGGCCTTTCAAACCTACCAAACCAAAAACAACCAAGAAACCTCGAGGACCAGCAGTCCTGTTTCCGGAGGCACCATGGCAGAGCAAAATCGAGTCAACACCGTCCAAGAGAAACAAGGAGCGAGGCCACGATCAGCTACAGACAAAGCTGCAACCATTGTGAAAAATGTAAAGACTTCCGTGTGGATATAGAGATTAATCTGTAAACTGACTTTTAGATCTATTAAACTGCACAACTGTGAGACAGCTGGCGGATGTATGAGAGAGAGAATTTTAATTAAAAACACCCGGGATTTCGATCCTACCAGCAGCAGAAGTGTAGTGTAGTCTTTAGGAACAAACAAAACCACGAGGTGATCAAATATGTCACAAATCTTCTGTTGTTGTGAGTCAAGTTGCTGTAGATGTTCATTCTAGAAAAAAACTTACTTGCTTTGTTAAGCATCTTTATTTACAGCTAAAATTCCAAGACAAACTATTTATCTCCTTTAAGGAAAGGGTTAGTGTGCGATTGTAGTTTTCAGTAAAACACCAGAACTGCACTGTGACTGGTTTTTTAAAACATGCCCATTACTGATAGAGAAATGCACGTTTGTACTTTTGGATGCAGAAGCGAGTTAAATGTGAAATCTTTTTATAACGATAATGAGACCGGGCTGTGTCATTGAAGGCTCGTCTGGTGAACATCTGCCTCTTGTGATTGATTCTCTGAAGTCATTGCGTGAGAAGCCTTTATCAGTGCCATTGTTTCCAAAACCTTACAAAATCATAAGTGCAGTGAATAAATAAGAATTTTGAATTATTTTCTAAACTAAATATTAATTTCCTGTTATTAAAGCTGATATAGCGAATCTACAGAACAAGCTAGGTTTTGAACGCAAACACTAGCTATGTGTACATGCGCCAAATTTCCCCTATCCGATTAAAATCTTGGTTGATCGGAAATCCCAAATCTCTGTTTACATGGACACTAACTGAAATGATCCAATCATGTCGTGAGTATACATGCACCAATCATTCAATCAGATTAAATAGGTTGAGCATGCGCAGTTGTCTTTCCCGGAAAAAAACTTGTAAACAAACACCATCTTGTCCGCACGTCTTTTCCCTTGCATTTTATTTTCTTATTCTCTAGCTTTGTCCGTTGACTTACGCTTTTTTCCCCCATTATGGACACTGATTTGGTCGATACTTCTGTGAATTCCCACTTCCTGCTAGCCTAGTGAACTAGACCAAATTCTTGCCTTGCAAAGTTTGGTCTAGGCACCCTTCATTGGAACCCTCACAACCCGATCCACTGCTGTGGCTGTCCAATCACAGCTCGCTATAGTTTTGGTTGGGCCAATCACAGAGCGGGAGTAGCCAATGACGTCAGAGCTGCGACCGCGAACACAAACAACATGGCGGCAGTGCAGGAACCATGTTCGTTTGAAACGGCTTTGTCATCAACACCGGACGATTTAGACTCCAACGTGCGTAAGTCTGTCGGATATACTTAGCGGCTTCTTATTTTTATCAAACAAAGTAGTGCAATGTGCCAGTACACCTGATATTCGCATGTTTTTCATACAAAAACAGAAATCATTGATGTTAGACGCCATTGCTGCCTCCCTCTTCTTTTTCGTCGCTGTGATTACGTCACATTGTTTCGTTACTCTGATTGGTCCTAGCGCTATCCAATTGCATGCAGACAGTTTGAAAGACAACCATAGATCCCTCCCCACGACTGAGAGCCGTCAATGGGTTGTGGCCAGATTATATATTCACATATATAGGATGGCTTGCCAGGCTAGCTTCCTGCATCTTCAGATGCACTTGAGTGTATAACTCGCCATTTCTAGCCTTTCTGCCTTAGAGACATTCAATATAACTCCCGTAGCCATTTCTAGCCTTTCTGCAAAGGCGAAAAGATGTCACGCTGAAGTCGCACACATGCACAGTGGGCATTATTTTACTCCAACAGTCCGAATGGCTGTGTACATGGACGTCAATTGGAATGAGGATCAGACAAAACCACCTCTCTCAATTGGAATGAAATTTAATTCCGATCGGGCCGTATCGGATCAGAATATTCCGATTGACATGTTTACATGAAGAATTTTTGATCTGATAGGATGTTCATTCCGATAACTTGTGCCCATGTAAACGTAGCCACTGTTTCGATACACTCATCGCTATTTTCCCTGAGACAATTTTGCCGGAACTGGAAACCCATATTGCCAGATGAAACGAGATAGCGCTAAACACCAGTCGCCGTTTTCTAGGTCCAAACGTCTTTTGTTGTCCATGACTTCAAATGGTGTTTTTTTTTTTGGGACTGTGGTAGTTTGTCCTAAAGTTGAAGTGGTAGCAGCCGGCTGTTTCTCCTTCTCTGATATTATTGAGCTGCGAACCTCTCACACCAGTGGTGTTCTGTTGCTAAATACGTGAGTGCGTAATGAGTGGAGGACCCAGGGAAGTGCGGAGGTTCGGCGAGACCGACAACCGGATGAACCAATGATTGCTTTTGTCCGAAATGTGTTATTGGCGGAGGTTTTTAGACAAATGCGAGAAAACCACTTCATTATTTTTTTTTGTTTTATCTCCATATTTTATATGACGTTAGAACGCGGTTAAGAGGCATGAAAAAAGTGTTTTAAGCTAACTTGTTTTCCAAATTTGCTATAACAGCTTTAAATTACACACAACTTACAACTGTGGACATACAGTAGTATGGGCTACAATAAAAAACACATTTAACCATTTTCAAATTTTTAAAATGAGATTAAGATTTGCTGAGTAAAAGATTATCCTGCCTTCAGCTTTTTAATTTCAAAGTGCCTACAACTTTTAAAGACTGTCTTAGTATTTTATTTATGAGAAAAATATGGAACTTCATATTTCTCATTATGTCGTAGCTCTTTCTCTCTATAACTCACCATGTTAATAATTGTTTGGTTCAAAGTTAAAATCTTTCAAGAAAGTTGGATTGTTGCAGAGCTGCAAACACCATAAAACTGTAATTATTTTCCAAAAACAACAATAAAAATAATTTCTTTCCTACTGTTCATATTCTGTTACTAACCACAAATATTAAAAAAAACTGTAAATTTTAATGATAAAAAAAACTATGATAATTACTAATGAGGCAAAAACAAAAGAAACAGGCTGTAGTTTTTACAGGATTTTGTTAAATGTGGTAAAAAAAAGAGTAAAATGCCATCTTGAAATGCAGTTGGTATGAATTATTTTGAATATAGCATTTTAATTAATGAAGATTTAAGGTGTGTGCAAAAGGCTGACTCGTTGAGGAAAATTAGCACCAGATGTGAAGTTGCAGTTACAACTACTGCTCATGGACACAATAACAGATTCACCTGAATGCACAAAGGTTTGAAAGTTGTATTAAATTATCTCAATACTCATATAAGGTTAACACAATTTCCACAGTTCAGAAGGTAAAATAACTGTATGTGGATGTTCATCATCTGGACATCATCACCAGGGGGTCCAGCTTTAGAGAAATATGTGGTAAATTACACTGAAGCTCTTTTTTTTAAGTAAATAAAAGTATAAAAATATTGAGTGTGGAGAGTTATTTCTTTTTGTTTGGTTTCAAGCTTTCCTGCTTTTGAATAATCTTTGCACACACACTCTAGGGAGACGCCTCTGTCGTTATACATCCGGTAAAATCTGTAAACAGACAGATGAAGGACTAAGGGATCTCTACACACAGAATGAAGTGATTCGGGCAGTACTGCAAATTATAAAACCTGGACACTTTAAAGACATGTTAATTAGCAAGGATGAGTAATCCACGGGCTAAAACTGTCTATGCGCAGAGTGGACAGGTGATTCCAGAGAAGCTGGGAGAATCAGGTGACTCCCCCTAGGGTTAAAGATGAAGATGTGCAGAAGCTAAGTGCACAGGTACATGCATTAACACAGCTGGTGGAATCACATACGCAGTTAAAACCAACTGATACACGGTCCCAGGCTTTCTCACAGGAGTCCTGTCACTGTGCCAGTTATCAGACAAAACAACAACCACATAAAAAGGGTAAACAACATGGGTGTCCCTCTTGTATTGAACAGAAACTTTCTAAATGTCAACAATGTTTTTCATGTGGTGAAGGAGGACATTGTGCAGCAGGTTGCTTTAAGAGACACAAGCAGTGGTCACAGCAGAGGGACGGCCTGTGATCGAGGGTATCCAGTCCCAGGCAAGTGACGATCCTGAGCAGACTCCACATTGCCAGCAGCCAGTACTCTCCCAACATGCCAATTACTGATGAGCCCACATCTGAAAGAGTTGCACAGTTAATTGGAAAAAAATGCCTGCTAAAATGTAACATGAATGACCATGCAGTGACAGCTCTGTTTGACACGGGTGTCCAGGTTATTCTTGTAGATAGAACCTGGAAACAAAAATACTGACCTCATCAAAAGGTCCGGCTTTTAAGTGAACACATGGGAGAGTCTGATCTCAATGTGTTTGCTGCCAATGGGGAGATCATTCCATATGATGGATGGGTGGAAATTATTGTTAATCTGCCAGAGAATGATGACCCAGAGCACTCAATCAAAGTTCCTTTCCTGGTTAGCCAGGTCGACATAACAAGGCCACTGCTGGGCTTTAAAGTAATTCAGGAGATCATTCTGGGTCAAGGAAAAGGATCAGCTGTCTTGCCTGTTATCTGTAACCTACTCAAAGGAGCCATGAACATTGATGCTTCTGAAGATTTTAAATGATTTTAGGATAAACTACGATGCACAGAGGGTGACAGTGTTGGTTCTACTGGATCTAAGTGCTGCCTTTGACACAGTAGACCACACTATTCTTTTAACCTGTTTAAAACAGATTGGCCTCTCTGGTGCTATCCACAGATGGTTCACCTCATATCTCACAGACAGGACTTTTATGGTGAGTTTAGATACCTGTTCCTCTAGGGTACATGAGATCACATGTGGTGTGCCCCAGGGTTCAATTTTAGGCCCAGTGCTTGTTAACCTTTACATGCTCCCTCTTGGTGGTGTCATCAGGAGATGGAGTGTACTTTCACAGTTATGCTGATGATACACAGTTGTACATCTCCGTGTCTCCTGATGACATACAGCCAATGGACGCACTTTTTAATTGCATTTTAGACATCAAATCCTGGATGGCAGAAAACTTTCTCCAGCTCAATCAGGACAAAACTGAAGTTTTAGTTATCGGTCCTGAGGCTCAGAGAGAGAGACTTTTACCAAAATTACAATCACTGTCTTTTAATCCCTCACAAGTGAAGAACCTGGGCGTGATTTTTGATTCGGTTCTGTCTTTTATCCCTCACATTAAAAACGTGACAAAAATAGGTTTTTATCATCTAAAGAACATCGCCAGAGTACGCCCCATTCTCTCTCGGGCCAATACGGAGACGCTGATGCATGCTTTTATCACCAGTAGAATGGATTATTGTAACGCCCTGCTTTCTGGTCTTCCCAAAAAGAGCTTCTCAAGTTTACAACTACTACAGAATTCAGCAGCACGTGTCCTGACGAAAACCAGGAGGCGGGAGCACATTACACCGGTCTTACAATCATTGCATTGCCTTCCCGTATGTTTCAGGATTGATTTTAATATTCTCTTAATGGTTTTTAAGTGTCTCATGGGTTGGGACCTTCTTATCTTGCAGAAGTTCTTTTACCTTATGAACCCTCGCGACCTCTGCGCTCCTCCGGCAGCCACCTCCTCGTTATTCCTAAGGTCAGGACCAAAGACTGTATATATAAGACACGTACACGTACCCATGGCGAGGCGTCTTTCAAGTATTTTGGCCCTCGTCTCTGGAACGCGCTGCCGGAGGACCTCAGGGCCATATTCAGTATTTTAAGAGCAGGCTTAAGGCTCACCTTTTTAGCTTAGCTTTTACTATTATTGTTTGTTAGCATGTTTTAGTTTCACTACATCTTTTTAGTTTTACAACATATTTTACATTACAGTTGTTTTACTATTTATTTAATATTATTCATTAACTTTTTATCTTTCTTAATAGTTCACTTGCCGCCTTAATAAAAAAAAAAAAAAAGTCACTCACGTCACGTGACCGTTATTATGGAGCAATGCATTGTGGGACGTCAAGATGGAGTCTTCTTTGCAGGTCGAAGTTATTCTTTGGTGTTGTAGCGTTTCGCCGTTGTTGTAAACGGAGTACTGGCCCAGTAGTTAACTCAAACCACTCCTGTATCTCAGGAGAGCAGCATGGGGGTTTGGTGCTTCTTCCGGGGAGCGCTCACCGGTCTCGGTGTGAAGCCCAGAGTTCCCCTCGCTTTGTTTGTGTCGCTTCTCCCCGGTGATGTAGCTCTAGCGGGGGTCCGGGTGAAGAGGTACAGCCAGGACACGGGTAACGGTGTCCGGGGGAAGTCTGTGTGCTGTCACCTTCCTCAGAGGACCTTACTGAAGATTCAAGGACGAGACACCAGTCCGTTTCTTCAGGGGCTAATAACCAATGACATGAGGGTCCTGGAGGAGCCTGGACGTGCAGCCATGTACTCACACATGCTGAATGTGCAAGGAAGGACGCTATATGACATTATGCTGTACAGGTCGGTATATTTTGATGTTTAAATGGCCTGGACTGTATTATTTACTGCTTTACAACACATCCAGCCATTTGACCCCACTCATTCACACACTGTTTGCTACTGTGCATTACGGAATTACCTTCTTTACTTGGTAAATGGACATCAGAACCCACCACGATCCTGAGATTTAGAGACCCAAACCCCTTTAGGTGTTTCTGCAGTCATTTTGCATCATTTACTTATCTTTGGAGGCACTAAGCTGAAGACAGTCCTGCTGACCTTAGATAAGAAGCAGATTACATTTTGAACAAGTTGTCAGTCTAACAGAAACATTTCTGTGTGCGTACAAGACTTATTTAACCTGACATGTTATGCAGAAGCTGTTTACACAAGCTGCATCACTACAGTTTTAGCCTTCTGTCAGTCTTTGCAAGAATCAAGTATTTTTATCTCCATCTTTCAGTGGTTTAAGTTTCTGATACTTTTAGTTTTTTTCCAGTTGATCTAGCCTGTTTGATGTGTTTAAATGTCACTTTATGTTTTCTTTCCAACTGTGTGAAATAAGACTACCACACCCTTATCTACATTTTAAAAGAACGTTTTTCAGCTTTCAAGACATATTGAAGCAGGTTATTTGCATTTCTTTCCCTATTCATCACACCCACTGGTCGTTTGTTTGATTCCTTTATTTCTACAGATTTAATATTTTTGATTGTTCATGATTTTGTTGTCTGATGCTGCTTTGTAGGTTTTTGTTTATTCTTGGATAAATAAATACAATTAAGACTGTTGTTAGAGTTTATTCTGAAATATATTTTTGTTAAATATTAACTCCAGCTAATAAAATTAAAACCAGACACACCATATGACTATTGGTACAGTCTTCTGACCACGTCTCCTATCATAGCTCAACCCAGGCATGATATCTCTCAATAACAATCTGGCATTTAATGGTGGATTTCCTTTTTTTTTGACTCAACTCACTATATTTTTGTTCCAGTTTGACAGAGGAAGAAGGCGTACATGATGTTCTCCTGGAGTGTGACAGCACAGTTACAGAGTCAGTTTTGAAATACTTGAAGGTGTACAAGATCCGGAGAAAGGTCAACATCAGCCCCTGTCCAGAGCTGTCCGTGTGGGCGGTGCTTCCCCAGCAGAGCAAAACAAATCAAGACCCCAGTAAACCTGAGATTTCTGCCCCTGATAAAGCTCTGGTATGGGAGGCTGATCCTCGAACTGTTCAGATGGGGTGGAGATTACTGTTACAGAGTGACGTTGACCCCATGGACATCATTGCATCTTGTCAGAAAGGAGACACAGAGGACTACCACAGACATCGCTATGCAATAGGTATGACCAGTTTAGTTAACACACGACAGCTCTTTTTTTGTTTGGGTGTATTTGTTTGAAAGTGTGCACTTTACATTTTTTGACATGTTTTGTTTGTTTTTGCTGTCATTGTTGTTTAGGAGTTCCCGAGGGAGTGAAAGACCTTCCTCCTGGAGTAGCACTACCACTAGAGTCAAACCTCGTTTACATGCATGGCATCAGCTTCAGCAAGGGCTGTTACATTGGCCAGGAGCTGACGGCCAGGACTCATCACACCGGGGTGATCCGGAAACGCCTCATGCCGGTGAGGTTTTCGTCTCCACCCCGACGACTCGAGGAAGGAGCTCCATTGCAGACGTCGTCGGGCAAGCCAGCTGGGAAGCACCGGGCAGCATTAGGCGAACTGGGTCTGAGCCTAATCCGCACGGCACATGCCAAAGAAGTGTTGACGCTCAAGTCTTCTGACGACGCCACAGTGACACTTGAAGCCTCGGTGCCAGACTGGTGGCCCCAGGATGTGAAAATTAACTGAAGAGGAGAGTGTTTTGTAGCTCCTTGAAATGTGACATGCATCACATCTGACAGATTTCTGACTGACAGAACCCTGAAGTACAGTGTGTTACACTGCCATTGCTTTAGTTTATTTCTACAGCAAAAACCAGCTTTAGCGTGAACTTCTGGAATTATTTATCCAATGCTATGTTTTTCACAGTTGCATAATAAAGTAAATACAAAACATGATGCAGCATTTGTGGTTAGTTATAAAAGAACTGCAACTAAAACGCAGGTTATAAATATTTATTTATGCATGAGTTTGTTTCATTGCAAAAACAAACTAGACATTCAAAAGCAATGCTGCAATTCAAGCTTTTATCACAATCTTTTCCAAACTAAACAAATGAGCACTTTTTATTTACGCTATTTCAGGCCATAATGCTGTTGAAATGATGGACGAATTATTCCTGGTAAAGGAGATGCTGCCCTCTTGTGGACTGTATGGTATCTCGGATTTGCTGCACCATGGCTTCTGGTTGCAAAGTCAACGTTGAATGATCGAGCCGCTTAAAATCTTCATTACACAAAAGGCATTCAATAATATGAGCCACTCGCTGAAGGTCAAAGGCGGCATGGTAAGGTCCGAGTGTGGTGAAGGTCTCTGAGAGGTGTCGTGAGTAATCGGAGGACTCACCAGAGGAGCATGCGTTCAAAAAAGCCATCCGATTTTCAGCAATTATTTTCAGGAAGGAGGCAAATTCCCCGTAATCGATACCAGAGCAGGCTTTCATGATCACCTGAAAGAAGACACAATCACTACTATATGGTAGCAACGTGTTCCTATGACATGCTGACAGATTTATCTTATGTGAAAGGTACCTGGCAGTGCTGATGCCATGAATCCATTGTGTTTTTCCATTCATCTATCTCCTTTTGAACAGAGGACAGCTCGTTCTGTAGGAATTGCCACATGATGTCAATGTTGCAGCCATTCAGCCAATTATGATTAATAGAAATGGTGTCCTCCTGGAAAAAGTGTCAAAAACTGGTGAAAACAGCTACATTTGTCGCACATAACATTTTTGTTGCTGCTCAGTTCTCACCAGATTATAAACTTGATGGTGCCAGCCACTCGGCACGAAAATGATCTCTCCTGCCTCTTGGATAATTTCAAGAGGCTGGCATGCTTCTTCAAACTGTGGGAAAAGGCTTCTATCTTGAAGCTCAGCTGATGTGACATCATAAGGGAGGTTGCCGTGAGTGTCTCGTAAAAAATCCTCTTGACCAGGAGGATAAAGCAGCCACTTCTTCCTGCCACAGATGTTTGCAGACCAGCTGTAGGAGCGGAACACATCAGCGTGGAACGGAGTCCTGGTCACAACAAAAAGGCAGTGGATTGAATAAAATAATTAAACATTTGTATATGATGTCAGTTTTACCAGTACTGGTTTATCTTTTCCATACCACGAGCCTTTAGGTCCCATGTAGACAAAACGGTAGTCATCCACCTCCAGTGTATCCCAATATTCATTAAGCCAGTCAGAAGAAAAGAAGACTGGTGTTGTGTAAACATTATGTTCAGGAAAATCCCTGTTGCATAATATAAAAAAGAATTAGTAAATGAATTTAATTTGCATAGTAGTCAGAGCATAGTTTGCTGCATACACAGAAACCTGAACTATGTCAAAACGAAACATTTAAAATACGTGCTTAAAATGCACACATGTAATTTTCTGTGCAAAAAACAAACTATGCAATTTAATGTTTTGCAAATAAATTGGATAAAAAAAATTTCACATTACCATTTATAATCCTTGCAAAAAGGTGTTGGTGTAAGCAAGTGCTGTTTATGTTCATTCATTCAGCAGATGATTTTACCCAAAGCAACTTACAGGTTAAAAAAACATGCATGTTTAAGCCTTTAATAATGTGGAGTTCCTTTTTTATATAATATTCTAAAGATGTACTAAAGAAAAACACATGTACCAAACCTTGACATATGCCAGTCTTTCAGATAGAGACATCCTTTGGGTGAGGAGTGTCCATTCTGGATGTATTCCTTCCAGTAATATATAAATTCTTTAAAAGGCATTACTTGTTTGGGGTTGGCGTTGTATTCCTTTGCATTGCAGTTTGCAACAGGGACAGGAGTTTCATCTGTGTATGAAACATAAGTATAAATACATGTTATTCTAAATTACGGTGCATGCGAAAATAGATGTATTTACCAAACTCTTGCAGCAGCTTTTGGAAGTTAGGTTTACCCTCCTCAGTCACCCACTGTTTCCTGCACTTCCAGTCCTCTGTGAACTTTCTCGAAAACATGCATGGGTGGTTGGCTAGCAGGTATTTCTTGAAAAATTTGGAATAGCTCAGGTCCTTGTCGATGTAGTCTACAAAATGCGATGACCAGAACAGTTCGTAGGACTGACTTGGTATTTTGACCAGGCTGCAGCAGTTGCGGTACGCTTCTCTGTCCATGTTGGTAAACAAGAGCCCGGCTAGCTGGTTAGCAAGCTAGCTAATGGTGTTTCCCCTCGTTCACGGTATAGACATCAGGAAACGGACAGAAAAAAGCAACATGTAAGAATGGAAATGGCATTGGTGTATGCAGGTCTCATTTAAGGCCAAACTTAATATAAAATTAAACGATTTTTCATATACATTTTGTACTCCGACAACAGGTCAAAGTTCTATGGTTCCCTAGCATCGTAAACATATTAGCGCTGTTACTGTTTATGTCAGGTTTCGCATATCAACGTTTTTGTTTCATTATCATGCAACTACTCCGCTTAACTCAAGTCATTCACACCACTATCGTCCTCGAATTTTGTGCTCATCAATGTTTTCGTCTCAACCGGAAGTGTTTCAGCCGGACACTAAATACAACCGTACCGGTATGACGTCACTTCCATGATAAACAGCTACTAAGAAGAATACGAGGTAACGTAATGTTCTCCTTGTTGTTGACGGTCTTTAAGCTGTGGGGAGGTTTCTATTTTACGAGCAGGAAATTGCAAACATATATTAGGATTCAGTTATCATAATTTAGCTTTGGTGATGCGGATAAAGAGCTTAAGCTGCCTGTTTGAACGTCTCATCTGAGATCATCTGCTGCCTGGATTATTCTGAAAAAGTATGTTCACTACCAAGGCACAAACAGATCAGTCATTCATAATGTAACTAGATAAATACAAGAGCATCATGTCAATGTGAGCACTCAGTCCTGTCTGTTTTTGTTCCAGGTGGAATTTAACATTTCCTCCCTAAGATGAGCCGGGACGCTCCCATCCACAGCTGGCCTGGCTCCTATTACATCAACAATGAGAAGAGGTGGGAGAGTGGAACCCTGTCCCTCTCCAGAACCATGGTGCACTTTGTTTCAAGCCTCAGCAAGGATTGTCTCGCCAGCTTCCGCCTGTCGTGTATCATGGAGATCAAGATGGAGTCGTCTAGTTTCATCTTCAGCACCCTGACGGTGCTTGAGGAGGGCAACGTGAAGCACTGGTTTGGTTCCCTTAAACCCAACCGGGTGGTTGTTTATAACGTGTTGGAACATTTCTGGAGAGAGCGTCTTCTGTCTCCCACTTCAGAGGCTCAAGGGGCTGAGTGCCAGATTTCTAAGGGGAGAGAACTGATCAACCTAGTGACGGGGGCCCAGAGACGATTGGAGGACACGGGCAGAGTCCTCAGCCATCAGGGAGAGCAGTTTGACAACATGATGCAGGGACTGGAGAAGATTGACTCCGATCTGGGCGTTGCTGATAAGTAATTATTTAAAATAACCTTTAGAATTGAGTTTTGCTCTTTTATGTCTTGATTTATTTATGTGTGTTTCTCACTACTCTGTGTTGCAGACTTCTGTCAGAACTGGAGTCACCACCCTGGTGGCCTTTTGGCAAACTCCCTTGGAAGGCTCAGCAAGAAGCCAAGGCCGAAGACGCTGCCAGAGCTGCAGCTGTCCTCTCAGCGGGCAAGGGCTCCAGCAGGAACAAGGTGATCACAAGCATCCCAGCGGTGGTATCCAGAGGTGGAGACTC
The DNA here is from genome assembly GCA_006937985.1 of Aphyosemion australe. Classification (NCBI taxonomy): domain Eukaryota; kingdom Metazoa; phylum Chordata; class Actinopteri; order Cyprinodontiformes; family Nothobranchiidae; genus Aphyosemion; species Aphyosemion australe. The sequence goes on from SSNS01000481.1 coordinate 147,787, forward strand.
AGACTTGAAGCCTGGATGTCTGCTGGTGCTGGTGTCCTCACTGGAGGTGCGAGACACAAATTGCCAACTTCTACACAAATTCGAAAGGAATGAGATTGACGAAATCCGGGTGTGCAATCCCTATGAGATCACAGTCAGACAGCGGTTCATTGGGAAACCAGATATATGTTACAGGTTTCTTTCTGCAAAGATGCCAGAAGCCTTGTCTGTTTTGGAGATGCAATACAAGAAGAAGGTAGAGTTTACAAGTGAATACACTGCTTTCAAGGCAACTCCACGCTCATCTCCTTGTGACAAAGAAGGGACACACTGGAAAGAAGGTAAGAACAGAATCAGGTGAATTTGTGTTACCCATGCTTTTTCTGTTTGACCACCGAGTGGCAGCAAAGAGCTCATTTAACAAGTGCAACCACATGTAAAAACATTTCATCATGGTTATTGGTGTTTCTCTTTCACAGAAATGTATTTTGATGAGTCACTTCACCCTGATTGCCTCAGTTGCTGTATTTTGAGTTTACTGTCTGGTTTCCTTATAAACAACACTGTATGCACTCCACACTTTCTCACCATCTCCACACATGGAAATCAGGTTTGCAGCAGACGGGCCAAGACACTGAGCTCCCACTGGAGGTCCCTGCAGGAGAGCTGTCCCAGTTGCAGGTGCAAGTCCTCCAGCCATCTGTCAGTCAGGCTGAGGCGCAGGAACTCAAGCAGGTGAGAAACTTGGATTTTCATAGCCGGTTTAAAAACATAGCAGCACTACTGACGCATTAAATTTGCTAAAAACACAAGACAGGTGGCACAAATGGACCGCCCACATGTGCCGGCTGCAGATTGTCTGAAACCGTGTTAGCTGTTATTGTGAATAGTCATATAGTTAGAGCAAAGTGTATTTGGATATTTCCAGCTCCAGACCACAATTTGCACATAATGATTTTTATTTTTCATCCTGTGTGTTTAAAATGTTATTTGGTGAGACCACAAACCAAAGTCCATCCTGGATTTAAGAGAGGAAAAGAGGCACGGACATTTATTTGGTCGGGCGGCGCGGCACTGAGAGCTGTTACAGACATGGCCTGTGGTGGCAAAACTTAAACGGTGACGCAAATTCAGGCTCACGATTCCAGTCATTTTTTTAATGTTTGTGACTCACCATTTGGGATTGCTTAGACCGTTTTATATGTCAACCTAGAGCAAAATGTTTTTGTTTTTATCATGTCCACTGTGTCCAAAATGACAAATGAATATATAAGTTATAAAGCTCTCTTACCCAGTTCAAGATAAGTTTTGTAATGCCAGAGTATTGAAAATTGAAAATGAGTAAAAATGCCACCAAGGGCTGGGCGATACATCGGAAATTTATGGTATCAAAATGTCTGACTCTAACCGATATCATTTTCCCCACGTCAATAAATTCAGTAATAAAAAAAAAGAAAAGATGTGTGTAGGTTGGCGATGTTCATGTGTAAGAAGCTGTACCACCTCGAGTCACATGACAACGTGACTCAACGTAATACGCGTGACAGCCCCACCTAGTGGACAACTTTTGTTTTTGTGATGCCAGAATATTGATAACTGAAAATGAGTAAAAATGCCACAAAAATTACAAAGCAAAATTACAATCCGTTCTAGTGTTAAAGAGGTCCTTCACTGAGAAACAAGTTTTTACTTATTATGTTTGAAAATGATAGTTCACTCTGAGCTTTTCATGCAGGCTGAACATGAAAATTGTGTCCTACACCTATCTACTGCATTAGCTTCTTATGGAAAATAGACGGTGAAATGCTAGGATTTGAAAAGCCTGACCGCTCTACATCAAGCTGTCACATGGACTCACCCATATTGGCTCACAACAGGGAAGGCTATTGTTGGTTTAGCGTCCAGGAAACAGCAGAGAACGCCTCGGCTAGTAGAAGCTAACTGTTAGCATTAGCAACTCCACAACACAGCAGAACTCCTCCAGGCTTGTGTTATTTGTGGAGATAAAACATCAACGTTGCAGAGCAAACAGAGTCAGTGGTAGAGTTGTGCTGCTGTTAGCCAATCAGAGAAGAGATGTCCAATTATCAGGAAATAAGACTCCAAATTCTGCCGTCTGAAGCTACTTTCTCCTCCAGCTGAATTCTCTGTGTTGAAACGTGGCACATCTGAACCCCAACTGATACTAAAATAAATCACAAAGTTAAAAACTCCACACTGTTGGATGAAAAAAATAATATTTCTTGTAAGTCCAGCAGCAACAAAGCCAGGTCACCATCATTCCATAACTTCCTAGCCCCCTTTAGCTTCAGTAAACTGCACTAATGTTCACCCTGGTTTTAGCTCTTTGCTTCGCATCCAAAGACATTATGCGCTTACCTGTACTTCCAGGCTCTGCCATGATGTCAATGAAAAAAAGCTAAATTCTAATGCTAACTGCTAGCCTTCATAATAGCTACTGACACTGTACAAAACTATTGCCATAAAGCAGGTAGAGAGCTCCCCCTAGTGCACCTACCTACACCATAAAACTTTAAAGTGCAGTTTCTGGTCAGCAGAGGGCTACTGAGTCTTGTCCAATGTGAAGCTGCTAGGGGTTAAGGGTTAAGAATAACTGAAACCAGTTTGAAAGCAGTATCTTAAAGTGTTAAAAACTCTTTAGTGTTGCTATTTCTGTATTGTGTTTTTTGTGTGAGCAGATGTTGTTGCAGTTAAAGAACCTTGCGTTGGAGGCAGAGACAGAGCTGGAGCGGCAGGATGAAGTTCTGGACGTCCTGACAAACTCAACAGACAGAACCACCATGCAGATAGGGAAGCACACAAGCCGCATGAAAAGACTGCTGTAGTCCTGATGCTAGAGGATCACTCCGCTTCATCACGGTTCGTTTGTGCAGCAAAGACTGGCACATGATCCTCGGTCTGGATCCTGGAAAGGGTCTTATGGGCAGTACAGCAGAATTCACCAAAGTTTGTGAAAAGTTGCAGAGCAGTGATGAACTGCCTGTTCAGAAACAAGAAGGGAAACTAGAACATGCATTTTTTTAAACAAAAAACATGGCGTCTCATGTGTTTTTCACACTTCTATAACAAAAGTGTATTTTATTTATTTATTTATTTTTAAAAAAATCAGCATGTCTTGAAATGTGTTCATAATCGTCAAAAATCACATATGGTAAAACATTTCTGACAGTGACAAAAACACCTGATGTTTCAGATTCTAAACATTATTAGATTCAGAAAGTTTCTCACACAGATACTACAGAAGAAGATAATTAGTGCAAATTAAGTTTTCTGATCATTTCAATGTAACATCAGCATGTTGCAGTAAATTAGTCTTAAAATAACACTGTCCTTATTGTGTTTTAATGTTTCTCAGGTTGAAAGTGTCTGAACTCTGTGAATCTGTGGCTTAATGTTGCATGTCTCCATTCAACTGTTATTACATCATAAACTGGGAATTAAATGTAACATGATTGATCTGATCATGTGTAAAAGAAGACTGTAAACAAGGAACTAGGCTTTTAGTAAATCAGTGAAAGCAGCTTCGATTTTGAATATTTAAAATAAATCAGACTGTTGCTAAAAATAAACTAATCTATTATTGTAAATTTATTACTATTTGTTATTATTGTTTTCTCATCACTGTTAAAATGTTATTTCGCAGTTAGGAAACTGGTTGTCAAATTTAAGGTTTGGACCTTTTATTTCATTGAGTCTACGAAGTGTTTCTGCTTCCTCTTTTTGCTGTAAATGATGTAATAAAACTCACAGGCTAGATAGAGACTGTGTGTGTGTGTGTGTGTGTGTGCGCGTGCGTGCGTGCGTGTATGTGTGTGTGTTGATTTAGGCAGGGGAGAATTTTTACCTGAACTTCATCTGAGACCAAATGGAGCATGCTAAAATATTCTGGGAAGCGGTGCATCATGATTAATGTATCTGTACCAACATCCTAAGTGATCCTACTCACTTTTGCTGAAAACTGTATGTGTTTAGATCTAAGTAAATTATGAGCTTTAAAATAAGGGAAAGTCCTCTTAATTTATTTCCAATTGTGCATGCACTGAATGAATGAATCAGATAGGAAATCATTCAAAATTCAAATCTGATATTTTATGTACAATAAAATTAAAATAAGTGGATTTCCTTTGTATTTTCTAGCAAAACTACAATAGCAGACATGTCCTTTTAAAGCCTCTGCTGAGCTGTTGGGGTTTTCTAGTTTGTTTTTTACTACATAAAAATGTGAATTTACATATCTTACATACTTACATATAAATTCAGTTCTAATAATTTATTAGAATTAATATCGCGGCCGCCGCCAATAAACTCGCGGACCTCGCAGTTAAAACAGGTTCTCTCTGTGTGGATATTTCAGCTCCTTCCCACTCATGGATCAGGACAAACTTGGTATCGATGGATTCCTGGTAATCTCAGGAATGTGAAGCTGCCAGTGTCATCATGCTATACGAAAACCTGAATGCAACAGACCTCAAAAACTGTCTTGTTAATCCCAGATTATGGCCCATAATGAAAGCTGGAAAAAGGCATAGCCTAATTATTACATGAGCTCTTGTTGCAAGGTATGTATGGGGTGCCATTTGTAAAATCAAAGAGTCATAATTTAACTGCAGTATTTTGGGTTATTTAACTTATCATAAGAAATAAAAATGGAATTTATTTTTTCAAAGTCATATTTTTACCATGTTATTCATACATTTATAAATGATAACGTTCCCAACTAAATATTTAGTTAGCAAGCCAAATATTTAATTTAGAGTTAAATATTTATTTTACAAACTAAATATTTAGCTCAGACCTAAACATTTAGTTTTTAAAATACATATTTAATTTACTAACTAAATATTTAATTTGGAGCTAAACATAAATATTGATTTTACAATTTAAATGTTCATTTTGCAAACTAAATGTTTAGCTCTAAAACAAATATTTAGCTAGGATCTAAATATTTAGTTTGTAAACTAAATATGTAGTTTGTAAACTAAATATTTAGCTCCAAATTAAATATTTATTTAGTAAATTAAATATTTATTTTACAAACTAAATATTTAGATCTGATTTAAATATTTAGTTTGTAAACTAAATATTTAAATTAAATATTTAGCTTGCTAACTAAATATTTAGTTGGGAACGTTAACATTTATAAATGTATGAATAACATGGTAAAAATATGAATTTGAAAAAAAAAATTCTCTCTTGATAGACTTAATAACCTAAAATACTGCTGTTAAATTGTGACTCTTTGACTTTACAAATGGCACCCAATAAGGTATGGAGATCCAAAAGTGACACAATTCAATAAATAGCTAAAGCATTAATTAATTTTAGAAATGTATCATTAAATATTTTAAATATTTAATTACATGAACCATAAAATATTTAATTCATTAAAATTAATTTATAGATATTTCATAATTTATTTCATGGTTTGTTCATCATGATTTTGTTTTATCTGTCAACCTTGCCCATCAAAATCAGTGAGCAAGGCTCAGGTTGATAACAAACATGGCAGCTTATATGTTAGAGGATTTTTATTGACCTGGTCAGAGATATTTTAAGCCTTACAAGTAAAACAGTTGCTGACTCAGAATCAGTGGTAAAACAGTACAAGAGGAATTTCCTCACTGATAGAGAGACTGACTATAGAATATCTGTAGAAGTACTCCTGCATGTGCTTGGTCAATATGGGGTGTTATGTACAGATGTGCTGCCTAGTGGACATTAAAAAAAAACTTTTTTTTCTGTAGTTGAAGGTATAGTGTTTTAAGAAAATTACTAAAAAGAAGATCTTGTTTGTAAGTACACTGTAGCAGGTAAATGCATCTGAATGGCTAAATATCACTATTAAAGTTTCTCCTGTGTTCACTGGAAGAGATTTTTATTATTGTACGTTGATATTTTTATGCTTTATTAGGGAGAACACCCTGACGGCTGTAACTGTAGTATGATTTAGAGAAGTGGGGACAGTTTTGACAGTGTTACACATTTCTACATAACACCCTGTATTGATGAAGCACTACTGTTTTACCACAGATTCTGGGTCAGCAACTTCTGTTTTATCTGTTAGGTTTAAAATATCTCACCAACTTGAAATCTTTCATAAAGGGAGCTGCCATGTTTGTTATCAGAATTAGCTCCACCCACTGACTTTGATGGGTGAGGTTGACAGAAAAAAAAATATTGATGAAGACCATGAAACAATAAACAAAATCATGAAATAATTATACATGATTTTTAAAATTAAATATTTTTATTGACACACAATCCATTAATTTTATATTTAAATAATTATTTAAGCACACTATTTTGGGCTTTATCTATTTATTGAATTGTGCCACTTTTGCCTCTCCAGTTGAATCATATTTCATTTGTTTATATTTGATATTGAAAACAGACAATCTTATGATTTTATTGATAATGCAGGGATTATAAAATTTAGAGTACATTACATTCACAGACAGAACCTGGTTTATTTAATTTCATATGTATTTAACCTTTCATTATTGCAACAATATATATCAGTATTAGCATAGCTTAACATCATGAACCCTTTAGATGCAGCAGCAGCAGCAGCAGGGCCCTCATTCTCTCCAGATAGCACTGAGATTTCACTTTTATTATGCAGGCATTTGTGTTTGCTCAATATAGAGGTTAAACTAAGATCACGTTTATTAACTTGTCTTATAGCGCATGACAAATAATGTGCACAAGAGATAGACAAGTGAGCGTGGGGGCCCACCTAGATGGCTTGTACCTAGGGCCCAGAATTTGGTGCTACGCCCCTGTGTCCATCTACAAGAGTGTCTGAATGATAGACTTATTTATTTATTTACCTTTTTTGTATTATTATTATTATTATTTTTTTTTTTTTTACTGTTGTGGTACTCAGACTAGAAAGTGCTATTCAATGTACATGTCCTTTTAAAGTATTAAATACATACTGTGTTTAACATAGTCAGCAGATTGGGGGGAGGGGCGGAGAGGTTGTTTTGTTTTTGTGATAATGAAAAATTTATTAAACATATTGAACACAAGAAAATTAATAAAATGATGTCCAGTCGTTGAAAAATATTGGCGACATCGTAACGTATAACCATAAAAATAAATAGGGTCTAAGTAACAAGCTGTCTGTGAAATCACGGTCACATTCTGGCTCAGGTTTTGAGAGCTCCTGAAGATAAAATCCAGCCATTTCTGCAGATTAAACTTTTCTTCAGGAAGACTGGACAGGGATTCTGTTCCTCTCGCAGACAAAAATCCATTTTAGGGTTCTAGGCTTTATTTAAAATGCAGACTAGTTAAGAAAGAAATCACTTCTTCATAAATGCAGAGCTTAAAATCCCTGCTAGCTAAACGGAGAGACTGAGCGGGTTTACAGTCCAGGGAGGGAGGGATACGGATTCAAGACTACCTGGATGAGGAGGAGCGGCTGTGATGACGCAGCAACAACCCCATCCAGCTGTCTGCAGCTGCTTTGTAGACCAGCTGAGGATCTACAGCTGAGACAGGAGAATGCACGTGTGAAGCCAAAAACTGCTTTGGAGTGTTTTNGGAATGCGGCTCGGGTGGTCGCGGAGGCAAAAACCCGGGCGTGGGAGGAGTTCGGTGAGACCATGGAACAAGACTTCCGTACGGCTTCGAGGAGATTCTGGTCCACCATCCGGCGCCTCAGGAGGGGAAAGCAGTGCACTACCAACACTGTTTACAGTGGGGAGGGTGTGCTGCTGACCTCGACTCGGGACGTTGTGAATCGGTGGGCCGAGTACTTCGAAGACCTCCTCAATCCCACCGGCACGTCTTCCAGGATGGAAGCAGAGTCTGGGGGTTTTGGGTTGGGCTCTCCAATCTCTGGAGCAGAGGTCACTGAGGTGGTCAAAAAACTCCTCGGTGGCAAGGCTCCGGGGGTGGATGAGATCCGCCCGGATTTCCTTAAGGCTCTGGATGTTGTGGGGCTGTGTTGGTTGACGCGGCTCTGCAATATCGCGTGGACATCGGGGGCAGTTCCACTGGATTGGCAGACCGGGGTGGTGGTCCCCCTATTTAAAAAGGGGGACCGCAGGGTGTGTTCCAACTACAGGGGGATCACACTCCTGAGCCTCCCTGGTAAGGTCTATTCAGGGGTTCTGGAGAGGAGGGTCCGTCGGATAGTCGAACCTCGGATTCAGGAGGAGCAATGTGGTTTTCGTCCTGGCCGTGGAACACTGGACCAGCTCTATACCCTTGGGGGGGTCCTGGAGGGTGCGTGGGAGTTCGCCCAACCAATCTACATGTGTTTTGTGGATTTGGAGAAGGCGTTCGACCGCGTCCCTCGGGGGGCCCTGTGGGGGGTACTCTGGGAGTATGGGGTACCAGGCCCCTTGATACGGGCTGTTAGGTCCCTGTACGACCAGTGTCAGAGCTTGGTCCGCATTGCCGGCAGTAAGTCGGGCTCGTTTCCGGTGAGAGTTGGACTCCGCCAAGGCTGCCCTTTGTCACCGATTCTGTTCATAACTTTTATGGACAGAATTTCTAGGTGCAGCCAAGGTGGTGAGGGGATCCGTTTTGGTGGCCTAAGGATCAGGTCTCTGCTTTTTGCAGATGATGTGGTCCTGTTGGCTTCGTCAGAACGTGATCTCCGGCTTTCGCTGGAGCAGTTCGCAGCCGGGTGTGAAGCAGCTGGGATGAGAATCAGCTCCTCTAAATCCGAGACCATGGTCTTGAGTCGGAAAAGGGTAGAATGCCTTCTCCAGGTCAGGGACGAGGTCCTGCCCCAAGTGGAGGAGTTTAAGTATCTCGGGGTCTTGTTCACGAGTGAGGGAAGGGTGGAGCGTGAGATCGACAGGCGGATTGGTGCTGCATCTGCAGTGATGGGGGCGTTGTACCGGTCTGTCGTGGTGAAGAGAGAGCTGAGTCGAAAGGCGAAGCTCTCAATTTACCGGTCGATCTACGTTCCTACCCTCACCTATGGTCACGAGCTTTGGGTAGTGACCGAAAGAACGAGATCGCGGATACAAGCGGCCGAAATGAGTTTTCTTCGCAGGGTGGCTGGGCTCTCCCTTAGAGATAGGGTGAGGAGCTCGGTCATCCGGGAGGGACTCGGAGTAGACCCGCTGCTCCTCCACATCGAGAGGAGCCAGTTGAGGTGGCTCGGGCATCTGATTAGGATGCCTCCTGGACGCCTCCCTGGTGAGGTTTTCCGGGCACGTCCAACCAGGAGGAGACCCACAGGAAGACCCAGGACACGCTGGAGAGATTATGTCTCTCGGCTGGCCTGGGAACGCCTTGGGATTCCCCCGGAGGAGCTGGCCCAAGTGGCTGGGGAGAGGGAGGTCTGGGCTTCCCTCCTTAGGCTGCTGCCCCCGCGACCCGACTCCGGATAAGCGGGAGAAAATGGATGGATGTAAATTTACATAGCTGACAAACATCTGCTTAATAAATGCTCTGAAACACTATCAACTGGCTTTTTTTGCTGGTTTTTTTTATATTTAACACTTGGTCAGTTTATTGATATTTTTATTAACCTTGGTAAATGTTTGATTTCACAAAATTAGACTCAACAGTTTGTTAAATTCAGTGTTTAAAACTGTTTAGGTTCAGAAATGTGCATCCTCTGTTATTAGTGATAAGGTGCCAAACATCAAGATATCGACCATAAAAATCGGCATCATTAAACGGCCATCGCCTGACTGTGACCACCACATATCGGCATTGGTATCAGCAATGGAAAAACCAGTATCGGTTGACCTCTAGTCAGAATGCTGAGATACATCATCACTGTGATAAAAAATGTAAATGTCTTAAAGAGGTCATGTGTCAGTGATTTCAGCGTGAATGATTTATTTTGTATTCATTTTTGTTCTACAGGAGCCAAGTTCTGCAGAGAACTCTGAATTCCAGAATCAGCAGCAATAGTGGAAGACTCTGGCCCCATCTCCTGGCAGCCCATGTATTTACAAAAATAATGGCTTTACTTTAATATTCTCACCATTTTCTTAAGTGAGTGTTTTTTTCCCCTCTATTGTTCATATTGTCTTTATTGTTTTATTAATTGAACGTAAGGGATATTCGTGAACTGTTAAAGAGAAATGCAGTTTTTTTTATTTTGCAAAGAACTCAAGGCGGACTTTTATTTCTTAACACATGCTGTAGCTTCGGATTTTAATTCATGGAAAGCTCAATGGGGAGATTTGGATGTCTTATGTAAATAACCAATCAGCTGGGACTACCATACTGAAAGGTTCTTTTCAAGGGAAGGTACTGAAGACTATTATGCATTATGGTGGAAGATGGATTATTTTAGTTGATATTTTTCTTGTATTAGGTAACATATATGATCATAACAATAACCAGATGATTCTTTTTCAGGAATTCATAAAAGAGGTTTGGTCTGTATTAAATACTTTTCCAAATGCAAAATTAATCTTAGGAGGAGGTTGGAATTGCATTTATGACTCCAATTTGGACGGTTTTCCTCAATGAAAATCAGCAGATTTACATTATGTGTTACATACTTTATGCTCACAACTAAACTGTTGTGATATATGGAGAATCAAAAATCCTAATCAAATATATTTCACATGGAACAATAAGGATTTGTCAATGTGTTCAAGAATTGATTTTTGGCTCAAATGAGCTAATAGACAAAGTAGTTAGTGTTGACATTAAACCATCAATTCTCTCAGATCATAAAACTATTTCTCTAAACTTACATATAGTCCGGATTTTTGGAAGCTCAATAATCTTCTAAGTGACGCTATTCTGAAGAATGATTTTATAGAAATTATTAGATGTAATTGGAACAGAGCTTTAAAAGTAAATAATTTTGGCAAGCATTGGGAGTATACAAAATTTCAAATTCTAATTGCTGCAATTTAAAGATGTAAGGAATTGGCCAAAAAAAGAAGAGAAAAACGACAAAATTCTAGAAGAAATAATTGAGATCCTTGAAAGCAATAGCTACCTTCTCAGACTGACATTAATAAATTAACAAAACTATAGATATGTATATAAACACTAGATGGCTCACCCTTGCTGTTCGCCAATGGACCTTTTTCACACTTCCTGGGTTTTTAACCGGAAATACGTCAGTGCTGTGGAAAACACGACTTATCGCAGCGTTACTGAAGGGTATCAGGCTGTTTGTCTTATGCTCTGAAGCAGCCCTATCTCCATTTCCATTCGTTTCCAATATCTACCGATGTAAGACAAAACTGTCTAAGGGCGATCACGTGTGAGGAGAGGCTCAATTTTGTCTGCAGCAGACACTTCACGGCTATGTTTACATGCTGGGGCTAAGTGTTAGCCGTCTTAACTCGGATGCGGTACCATGTCTATTCTCCTGGAATAACTTCACCCCAGGAGTCTACATGTTCGGTAACACAAACGGTAGTTTGTGCAGCACAGGAATTGGAGAGCCAGGAGCTAGAAAAGGTAAAGTAGGCGACAAGGCTGGACCGTGATGATAGAATAGAATAGAATAGAATAGAATAGAATAGAATAGAATAGAATAGAATAGAATAGACTTTATTGATCCCTCAGTGGGGAAATTCACTTGTCACAGCAGCACCATCACTCAAAAGGTAATTAGAAGAAGACAAAAAAAAACAAGGATACATCTATATACACATAGGCAGTAATCTAGTATTGTAATCTTAGATCACTAAAAAAACCACAAATAAAAGATAAAAACAAACTTGGTACCAGCACTATGCAGCATACTGTAAGAGACACAGACAACAATCTGAATCCGGTATTGCACAAGTATAGAACACATACTGAATATTGCATTGGTGTTATTGTGTACCAGGATGATACCAGCACAGCTTAAACTGAACAGATATACACTCTTACAGCAGAGGGGATGAAAGATCTGCAATAGCGCTCAGTTTTACATCTGGGATGTCTCAGTCTACCTCTGGAGGAGCTGTCCATGATCTCCACAGTGGAGTGCAGTGGGTGGGAGGGGTTTCTTAAGATGGAGGTCATCTTCCCCAGCATCCTCCTTTCACACGTCTCCTCAACAGAATCCAGCGGGCAGCCCAGAACCGAGCTAGCTTTGGTAACTAGCTTGTTCAGTCTCTTCCTGTCTCGGTCAGAGCTGCCTGCACCCCAGCAGACCACAGCAGAATGAATAACAGAGCCAACAACAGAGTGATAAAAGTATTTTAGCAGCTGGGAGTTAACTCCGAAGGACCTCAGCCTCCTCATGAGATGGAGGCGGCTTTGGCCCTTCTTATACAGAGCATCTGTGTTGTGGAACCAGTTCAGTTTACTGTTGAGGTGAACACCCAGGTACTTAAAGGTGTCCACCACCTCAATGTCTGCTCCCTGGATGTTTACTGGTGAGTGAGGAGGAGTGTTTCTCAGGAAGTCAATCACCATTTCCTTTGTTTTACTGGTGTTCAAGCGAAGGTGGTTACGCTCACACCAGTCCACAAAGTCCACGATGACTGACCTGTACTCCTGGTCATCCCCCTCAGACACACAGCCGACGATGGCCGAGTCATCAGAGAACTTCTGGAGGTGACAGCTGCTGGTGTTGTAGGTGAAGTCCAAAGTGTAGAAGGTGAAGAGAAAGGGTGAGAGCACTGTACCTTGCGGAGCTCCAGTACTGCACACAACCACCTCAGACGTACAGTTGTGCAGCCTCACGTGATGATGCTACGTTAGCCCCCGCAGGTAAGTTCTCCAAAGCTAACTCTGCTATAATGTAAGTTCTTTTATGTGTTCATGACAAGTAAATGATGCTGAACTCATAGTTTAGAGCTGCCACCAACGCAAAATAAAATTAACGCGATGCCACGTTAACAGTTTATTGTTCAAACAATATAAATTTCACGTTCATAGACCTTTATCACATTTGCACAATATAATTATCATACATTTTTTTATATATTCTATATTTTACATTTGTAAGTTGTTAGAACATGATATTATATTGTTTCAAAGTGAAATTTTTATTCTAAGAACATGAAAATTATATTGTTAGAACAATAAGATTATCATGTTGTAATGTAATATCGCTGTCATTTATTTATTTTTCATGGGTAGCAGCTCTGCGTTCCAGTATCATATTGCTGTGTGTTCCGTGGTCTTCTGCGACCTATTTAGAATTTTATATTGGGCAAATGTAAAAGGTTTTTAGTGCAGACACGATCCATGCTGACTGAAATCTGACCTAGTTAGGAAGGAGTTTTCCCAACGATGACGCACTTCTGGTTTTTGTGAAAAAGGTCTATGGAGTGCGACATAGCAAAGGTGGCGGCCATCTTACTTTAGACAGCTGCCCTCTTTCATAACATTGGTGTCAATGGTGAATGTACTATTTAAATAACTCTAACGTGCTCAATTTTCAACAGATTTTCAAACGGTTTGATTTGTTATAAACGCCAGAGATGTGGCTGTGAAATATGACTTTGATTTGGCCCATTAATTTAAAAATGTGCAAATATGTTGTCTCAAGCCTATGTGTTATAAGGTTTGTAATTAGGCGACCCGCTTGTAAATCCGTTAATATTTAATTAAGTTAAGAGTGTTTTTGTTTAAGTTGTTCACTCACCTTCCATCTGCTACCATTGAGAATGGAGGGTCTGCTGTCTGAAGTAAGATGGCCGCCGTTTAGCTACGCTCTCGACTCCCGTTTTCGCCATCTAGTGTTTATATACATATCTATGAACAGAACTACACGGCAGGATTTGGAGACTAATTTCCTGATATTTGGTCATCTCACCTCTGATTGGCTAACAGCAACACAACTCTACCACTGACTCCATTTGCTCTGCAACGTTGATGCTTTATCTTCACAAATAACACAAGCCTGGAGGAGTTCTGCTATGGTGGAGTTGCTAATGCTAATGGTTAGCTTCTGCTAGTCGCGAAGTTCTCTGTTGTTTCCTGGACTCTAAACCATTAACAGCCTTCCTCGTCATGAGTCAAGATGGGTGAGTCCATGAATGTTAAGTGACAGTGTGACGTAGATCTGTCAGGATTTTCTAATCTTAGAGTTTTCTATCAGAAGCTAATGCAGGAGATAGGTTTAGGAGACTATTTTCATGTTCAGCTTGCATGAAAAACTCAGTGATTGATTATAATCAGAAATAATCATTAAAAAATGGGTTTTCAGTGTCCCACACCTTTAATCAGTGCAGTCTCAGTGCTGTGGTGTTGCCTAAAACCTGACTGAAAACCAACTAGGAGGTTGTTTGTCTCCAAAAAAGAACAGAATCAAGTAAATTTGTGTGTTGTACCCATGTTTATTCTACATTTGACCACTGAGTGGCAGCAAAGAGCTGATTTTAGCTCAACATATTTCTAAGTGCAACCACATGTAAAAACATTTCATCATGGTTATTGGTGTTTCTCTTTCACAGAAATGTATTTTGATGAGTCACTTCACCCTGATTGCCTCAGTTGCTGTATTTTGAGTTTACTGTCTGGTTTCCTTATAAACAACACTGTATGCACTCCACACTTTCTCACCATCTCCACCCATGGAAATCAGGTTTGCAGCAGACGGGCCAAGACACTGAGCTCCCACTGGAGGTCCCTGCAGGAGAGCTGTCCCAGTTGCAGGTGCAAGTCCTCCAGCCATCTGTCAGTCAGGCTGAGGCGCAGGAACTCAAGCAGGTGAGAAACTTGGATTTTCATAGCCGGTTTAAAAACATAGCAGCACTACTGACGCATTAAATTTGCTAAAAACACAAGACAGGTGGCACAAATGGACCGCCCACATGTGCCGGCTGCAGATTGTCTGAAACCGTGTTAGCTGTTATTGTGAATAGTCATATAGTTAGAGCAAAGTGTATTTGGATATTTCCAGCTCCAGACCACAATTTGCACATAATGATTTTTATTTTTCATCCTGTGTGTTTAAAATGTTATTTGGTGAGACCACAAACCAAAGTCCATCCTGGATTTAAGAGAGGAAAAGAGGCACGGACATTTATTTGGTCAGGCGGCGCGGCACTGAGAGCCGTTACAGACATGGTCTGTGGTGGCAAAACTTAAACGGTGACGCAAATTCAGGCTCACGATTCCAGTCATTTTTTTT